>JBBPCX010000035.1:14147709-14162446 GCA_037974365.1 Hydrocynus forskahlii
ACAGGGACCAATGACAGACAAGAATGAAAACAAGACGCACGTGAAATACATTTCTCAAATCAGACCCCAGGGGTGACGCCTACTGGCCACCCCATGAAACAAAACTCCCGAAAACCGAAATAACCCAAACCGTGACATTTCCTCTCAAGGCTGGTTATTTCCTCCCAAGATTTTTGGGTTCCTCCAGCTTTAGGGGTTTGTTATCATGTTAAATTTAAATTTAAAATTAATAACTACTTTTCCTTTCAAGAATTTAGTCCAATTTAGTACCTCCTGCAACCCTGGTTAGGATATGGCTTTGATAATGAAAGAACAAATTGAATCCTTTAAAAGAGCAAATACTGATACTGCAATTTCATTTAACAGAAAGTGCAGAAAATGTGCTTTTGTGCTGAAATAAATTGTTCAATTTTTTTAAATGTTTTTATTTTATGAAAAATAGTGTCCTATGAGATTTGTAGTGTTTTGTTAGTACCAAACTAATTGTGCTGTAAATATTATTTGGGTAGGAAAGATTAGACACCGGCACTTGAAGACATGAACATATATTTTATGTTGAATGAAGCTGCCGCCACTTTTTCCAACTGTAACCCGAGACTCATTCCAACTGTAACCCGAGGTATTCACAATACCACTACTGGTGCTCTTAAATGTTTGTTCTTTGTCCTATCTACCACACATTACTTAACTCATTAACTAACAAAAACATTAGTGGCTCGACGGTCCTAGGATTAGCATCCCCTTTACTAATCTTTACACACCTTAAATCAAGTCTGTATTTTCCCTCAAAAAATTGGCCCCACTCTTTTAAAACATCACTTTCTGTTATTGTTTATAGTTGTTGTGCCAGTCCTTCCACTGAGCTCCTGAAGGCCTAGGCAGTGGGAGCACTAGCTTATCTGTATCTGAATAGATACCATAAAGACTGGACAATTCTCTATTGGCTGTTCCAAGACTTTTTTTAATGAACCAAATCATTAGATCTTTTTCTGAAGGCCTAGGAGACCCTGAGGTTTCCCTTTTGATTGAACTAGGCTGACAAATTTCAGAATGCTTGCTCACCCTTGATCCAAAATATCCAAAACAAGTGCCGTTCCTCTGACTCTTATGCAGCAATGCGCCATCCAAGGGTTTCACGACAAATATTGCTTTGCATCGGTGCTGTGAAATTAGCAGCATTAAGGCTGGCAGCCCATTCCCACATAGTCATACATTGCCCCCAACTTCCGAAAGCAAGCGCCATTCCTCGAATCATGTGTGGCATTGCAGCATCTAAGGAATTGCCAAGAATATTTATCCTGCCTAATTATCATCCTCATTCCTCTCCCCTCTCTCTGGCAGCATTCGAGGACCATCTGTTTGGATTGGGAGGTCATCCCTGGGCTGATTATGCCTTTGCTTTTGGGGAATAAGTGCTTTCGACTCCCGCTCCTTCCCCATGTCTCCACACATCAAAGTGTCGGGCGAATTAGCATAATTCCCATCATTCAAATCCTATGCAAATGTGTGTCAAACGTTAGGAGAACGTTGCAGTTTTGCACAAATTTAAAGACGGGTTAAAGGCGCCCAGTAATTCGTGTGCTCATGCATATTCAGGCGGCCTCCCAATGCAACGCAGCAGAGCATCCACAGAATATCCAGATGCCTCGCGCTAATTGTTTCGGTCACGCAAGAGTCCAACCAACATGAAGGGTTACATAATAAAACCCTCTCTCAAACTGTGCTCTCGAAACCATGATCACATTAAAAGAATGGATGATTATTGCTTTAGCTCTCTATTAGTGTGAGAAATGTTCAGAGATGGTCTTTTTTAGTCTTTACCAAAGGCAGTGCACTTATAAACAACACAGCTAGACCAGGATGGGCTGCTGCTATGGGACGCAGTGCTGATGTTACGGTCTTTCTGGGGAAGCGACAGATGGATCTGTTCTCTCTCTGAAAAAGTTTGACCTTACTGAAATGTTAGGAGATAAAGTTATTTTTGTTCATCAGTGGTGCTAATCATTTTGTGTCTTGTGTGGACCTGGAGAATCAAATGTCATGTTGGATAACTTTACAAACCAGACTGGTGACCATCCATCCATCCATCCACTATCTGATCCATTTATCCAAACCCAGGGTTGCGGCCGGTGTTGGAACTTTCATAGGGTGAACATCCCTGGGCAGTTCTCTAGTCCATCACATGCCAGACACACAAACCACAGTAATTTATTAACCTTACTAATTTATTAACTTTGTAGTAATTTATGTACCGATGGTATTTAAATCCACCTCTCTTATTGATCCCAGCATTTTGTGTATATAACATACAAACACTTTTTGTTTTTATTTTTTTTACTTTGACTTTATTTGACTTTAATTTTAACTTCTTGTCTCTGTGTGTCTGTGCATTCATAACCTAAGCAATTTCCTCCAGGATCAATTAAGTTTTCTGATTCTGATTCTGAAGGGTGACATGAAGTTGCTATTGCAAACAGCCTCCTTGGTGGAGAACAGCAACGGCAATGTGAGACATCTGTCCCTCTGCTCTGCTGCCCGGTACAAAGAATGAGGACGTTTCTGGAGACAGCTCCAGTCTAGCATTGGCTCAACTTGCATTCCTCAGGAGTTCCTCTGGAATAAGGTACAGTCCTCGTTTTTAGTAGCTAGGAGTGTTTTATAGAGAACTCTGTACTCAGTAAGAAATCAGTATTTCATTTTTACCCTCACTTTGGTGCAACATCACCATTTACAGTGTTTCCCATCACTCAAACCCAGCATGAAGGACCACACACAATTAGACTCTGTATGCCTGTCCTCTGTACTGACGATTTCAAAGGCTGCCACCAGGCTTTTAACTCGCTCCCACAAGTGGACTCACAAATATCCTAATTTACTTTCTTTGCATTGGCTGCCAGTGGAATTTAGGTCACAGTATAAAATCCTGATTCTTACTTATGGAGCCCTACATGGTCAGGGTTTGGGTAGTTTTTATGAATGTATCTGGGCTTGTATTTTGCATTTTACAACTTTTAAGTAATGTTAGTATTCAGCACTTTGTGACGTCTGTCTGTGAAAAGGGCTTCATAAATAAACGTATTTACTTGATTCGGTGCTGCTGTTTTTGGTGTTTATGGAGGTCTGATAGAGACACTGAAAGGTGAGAAAGAAAGCACATAAACGCTCCTGCAGGACACATAGCAAGGCAGAAAAAGGACAGAGTTGAAGAGAGAACACTGATGGAACTTTGACAAGACGAGAAAGTAGGAATAGGACAAACAAGTGGCAGTTTAAATGTCAGGGAATCATGCAAGGGGTCACTGAAACTTTCACATGTTCAGACACTACCGAGTTGATCCCTGGGTTGACCTGGAATTGGCCAAGTGAACATGCATTGATGGTCGAAATGTGAGGATTCAACTGCATGGATTTTAAATCGATTATAAAATTGTATCAATAAAGTACAGGAACGTGTGTGCTTGTTTTAAATGAAGACATCATGATTAGAGATTCTTCTTTGTCATCTTGGGAAACTTAGTTAGAGCTCAACCTTCTGGATGTTCTGGTTGTGCAATCAACTTAATATAGAGTTCCTTTCACTTGTCCAGCGTCAACCTGAGGAGGACATCTTCCCCTTTTAACTCTTGGATCTTCCCAAGGTTCCTCGGCTCCCTCATGTCATTTGTCTAGATCACTGCAGGCTTAGGCTTTGATTTTGTGAGCCAACTTTGTGACAACACCAGTTGTAAAAGTGCTACTGAAATAAATATGACTTGACTTGATCTTAAAAAACAAAAGCGGATCTTATCTTATAAACTTTTAAAGTGTCTAGGGTTGGTTTAAGAAACTCATCACTTACTGCATTAACTGTATTCTATATTTTACGCATTTCTACTGAAAAACAGAACTATGTTCCAGGCAGCCAACAATTTAAAACTGTTGATCCTGGCAGAACAAATGTTTTTGGCAGTACATAAATGTCCCTCAGTGGCAGAAGCAGTATCTCGAGAAATCTGGCTTAACCCATTGGCTTTTCTTGGATAATATGAGCATTTCCATCATATTTTCTACATGTTTTCTCCACTTTTTGAGAGTTTAGAACTAAGATTTATTTTTTTTGCAGTGTAACATTCTTACATCACAATAGATGTATGTTTATTTGTATTTATTCTGATGTTATTGTTTATTTGCCTAAAACAGATGCAGCATTACATACCATTTCTTCTGATGGCCAAAGATTTTTTAAATGTGTGAAGTTTTTGGCCCAGTGTGAACTTTGAAGCATTCGGTCCCACATTATGAGACGTGAATGAACCGAATCTAAAAACACATTTTTTTAATTGTCTATATTCTTTTACTGTGTAAACAATTCATTTCAAAATAAATCAAATTATGGAGAATTCTGAGATTCCCTGATGCACTAAATAATTTCCTACAGAATCATCAACTAAGGTGAGGTATTTTACAGCCCTGGCTGGGAGTGCTGCCCACTGACTTCTTCGGAATTACGCACGGATGCATTCCTTT
Source organism: Hydrocynus forskahlii (assembly GCA_037974365.1). Classification (NCBI taxonomy): domain Eukaryota; kingdom Metazoa; phylum Chordata; class Actinopteri; order Characiformes; family Alestidae; genus Hydrocynus; species Hydrocynus forskahlii. Next base: position 14,152,216 of record JBBPCX010000035.1, read on the forward strand.
GTTACTACCCAGCCTGTGAAATGCATTATGTTGCCTTTAAATTAGACGTCAGTGTTAATCACGTTTGCCAGGAGTGTGTCCCACAGCAGCCGAGACAAAATTGCCCGTTTATTTAGGAGTGCAATTTAGCAGGAGCAGCCGACGGGTCGTTAATGCATAGCTCCATGAATAAATGCAACACTCCGCCCTTCTTTAGCAATTATCACCCATTTCAACAACTTCAGCCACAAAGTCCTGAACATCCTGGACCTTCATGCAAGTGCCACAAACAATTAAGCGGAGAGGAAACCCGAGTCCCAAGAACAGCAAACAAGATTTAGCGCTCCACACGGATGGAAATGAAGCGTTTATTCAATTCAGGATAATAAACAATAAACAATCGAGCGGCACACTTGAAAGAGCGAAGAGATGTTGTCCTTTGCAAAAGCGAAAAGCAGGCGTCTGTAATTGCAAGTGTGAACTCGGATTGCCTTTTCATTTGCGCTAATTGGATTTGTGCGGCAGTTCGTTGTGGCGTTTCCACATAAATGGGGCTGAAGTGTGAGTCACGCCACCTACGCGCTCCCTGACAAAAAATTACAATCTGCGAAAGGCCGCAGGCGAGTGGCGCAGATGAGGAGTGGGTCATGCCAAGCCAATCATTTCCATTTCCATTTACAGGAGGTGTGTTCTAATCCCTCCCACAACTTCATCATTCTAAGGTTTTTCCAGAGCTCCATGCTAACTGGTAGAACTCGCTGAGAGATCAGTTCGTCTTTCGCCAAGAGCCGCCAGTCAAGCAGAGATATCTCTCTCTCTCTCTCTCTCTCTTTCTTTGCATGTCTTATGCTAATTGAGTCCTCTCACTCACTCCCAGCTGTGTTTTCTTGGGGTTGGGGAATCGTACTTCTTGGCAGGGCCCCTTCATGCCGGGCTGCGACGCTGATTCAAGGCCCAGCGGCTGCCAGCCCGAGAACCAGCCTGGTACCGTTTCCCCATTATCAGCAGCCGGCAGCAGTTCAGCTGCACAATCACTGATTTAAGAGGTTGCTTTAACCCTAGCAGCACAGATCCGTGCCAGAAGTGCAACAAATGCTAAATTGTCATACGGCAAAACGACTCCTTATATGGACGTTTCCCTGGTTTGTGTTAATGCTTGAGGTGTCAGGCGTTATGCAGAACTTTGTTTGGTGTTCCTATGTCACACAGAACCAAAGTTATGGTCAATACGTAATAATAACAGCCACTATGGGTTTTTTTTTAAATAGTGTCATACACAAATGCCCTTAAAAATGCCCCAAAATGTCAAAAAGATAAAAATACAATATCTCTGAACCTAGGAGAACTTTCAGTATAGTCTCCGCCCAGAAGTGGGTGGCAGTTCGGAGAGCGTCCAAATGGCCGAATGAAAGAGCAGCAAAGGGTGTGGGAGCGTGTTCGAAGGGTTAAAAAAGGCAGTGTTATAATCACCATAGTGGCCGCTGAGCAAATCCTCATTTCCGCCCTGGGTTGCCCATAATAGCACATAAGATATGCATAATATAGAAGAGCGAATAACGCTGAACTTTGCATGAACCGATGGGACAGTGACTGGGCACACGAGGGCATACATTCTACCAATGGAGCGGAAAAAAACAGCAATTGTCCATCATGCAGGGAAAGAGGAACGCAGGGCGGGATTGTCACTGGGCCGTGAGAGAGGGCTGGGAAGCTTCTGGCTTAAGTTCATTTTTCTGTTTATTATAACTGGCACGGGAGCTGAGTCACTCTCCTTCTGGGGGTCCGTGGCCCTTTGTATGTAAAGCGCTCCTTCGAAGTGCTTTTAAATTACAGAATGAGAATGAGGATGAGGCTGAGGGTGGGGAAGACATCGGGCCAGTGATGGGAAGACAATGCACTCTAAATGGGCCTCATCTACTATCAATGGCTGCAGGCCTGCGCACACACCGGCATCATTACTTCAGCACACGCTTTCCATCCTCAGCCCGGGCGCAGCTGGAAACCACAGCGTGGTGAAATCCGGGTCTCTCACCCCCCCACAGATGCTTTACCCTGTAGAGTTCACTGTATGTTTCATTATATATAACAATTACACTGTAAAAAACAAAAAACTCACTAAATCTATTAACAATGTCATGAAAAATGGGATGTAAATGTGAAAAAGTTTTTGGATTTGTTCTATTTTTTATTTTTTTTAAACATATCTAGATATTTGTAGCTTATTATTGTGTATTTTCTAATTCCCCAATTATAATTTTCTTAATTAAGAAAAAAATCCAAAATGTCAATCAAACCAAAGGACTTCAATAAGACCAGACTGATTTTATAAAAATAACTAAAATCTATCAAAATCTAATGAAAATCTGCCAATGGGGTAACAAGGTTTACTTATTAATATTGCTATGAGATCTTGAAGTGAGTGTAATATATAGTGTACACTGCAAACATTCCTAAAATAAAAATATCTTTTTTCAGGAATAGATACTTGTCCAGTTTCCTTATTTCAAGAGGTTAGTTTTACTTCTCTCATCAGCAGTTTTTATGTTTAATATTTACATTCCAGCTGACTTGCACCTGCTCGACTTGCTGGTCAACATTTAGGGCTTGTGGATTATGGTTCGACCTGCACGCTAATGTCCATCCACGCTTTACCCTTAATACAGCTTCACGCTGCTCGTGAGTCTTGCTTCCAGTGTTTCTTCAGAAATCCAAAGGGACATTTTTCACATGAAACACCTCCAGAGTTCTGTCTTAGAAGTTTTCTGCTTCTCTTCGAGTTAATCTGATTTACATTCCTCAGTCATGAAAACTGTCCTCCGTGTCTCAGAAGTCCAGGTTGCAAGTGTTGCCTAGAGCCAGATACACAGTGTCGAGCTGCTCAGTGAGGATCCGAGGCAGAACTGTTAACAATAAGGCCTTAGTCGGGCTAAGACACCGTGTACAGGTCAGAAGAGCATGGCTTGGTCAGTCAAACCAGGCGGAGGTGTAGACCTTTTCAGATGAAGGATGCTGAAACTGACGTGGCCTCCGTTCTTCTCCGCCTGGCTGAAGCGGCCTCGTCAGGGCGTTCAGTCCTGCCTTCTGAAAATCGCTGTTTATGACTTCATTTATAGGCTGTGACAATCTGCTGCAGCTCCAGACTGTTACTCGGCTGTGCTTGGTGCGCGTCGCATTACTCAACGAGTCCATTTCAGTCTGCATTAGAGTCAGTGTGAGATGCGGAGCTGCGGTGCTAATCTTTCCTCCTGCCACTGTAAGGATCAGAGCTTCCATTTTCACCAGGGTGAATACAGTCACGACTTAAAGGGTCCTCAACCTATAAAACAGTAACACCTTATAATGACTATTTACCTTAGCTTTAATCAATCAACTACTCAGAATTCAGAAATATTCATCTTTAATTCAATGCTTTAAAAATATTATATAAGATAAAATGTATTATCTGCATGTTAAAATTCAAAAATGCATCTAATGTTGCACAAATTCTTTCAGATCTTTCCATTTTTTTCAATTTATCTCAAAGCTTTCAATCTTCAACGGGGCCATATAATCCATTCATTCATTTTCTGTAGCCACTTAATCCTTACTAGGGTTGCAGGTACCCTGAGCCTATCCCAGGTACTACGGGCGCGAGGCAGGGACTCCCCGGGCGGGGTACCAGCCCACTGCTGGGTGGGGGCCATTTCATGAAAATCTAAATTTTTGAGAATTATTACATACCAATTTCATCCCAGGAAATGTTTACAAAATTAGCTGATTGGATCAGGTGTTTTAATGCTACAGTGGGGAAAACACTTATCTAAGAAATAAAAAGAGCTTGTAAAATGGTCATCCACCCCATCCAACCACTTATCCTTAACCAGGGTGGCGGGGAGGATGGAGCCCATCCCAGAGCTCATAGACAGCTTTCCGACTGGTAAGTGGTATAAATATGTACTGCGAGACCTGCACATGAATGTCAAACACAAAAACTGCATGAGGACGGAATGGGAAGACGTTTGTAAAGCATATGGAAGAGTGAACAGATTTCCTCAGTTTGCTTCATTGGGAGATTCTATATGTTTTATTGATCGAGCAAACAATATTTCGTCAAACTCAATCAGTTAATGGAAACAGATACAAAACTCAACTATGAACACTGGCAGCCCCTCACCAACACTGTCAGTATTACAAATCACCCTCTGTTTCCATGATAATGCCTCAGGTCTTATCCCAAATCCAAAATGAAATATGAACTGAGACCCAAGCAGGGGAGATAGCGGGTAGCGACACGGGGTGTATTTTTAGCAACGTGAAATATTTCCAGTAGGCGAGGCTGGCTGGCTGGCTCCGTCTTCTCCACGACATTTCAATACGCATTTTTCTTTCTGTTTATTATAGAAATGAAAACACTGTGCATTTTTTGCTATGCTGGTTCTTCAGAATTGCTGTGTTTATTTAGATATCCATCTGGTGACATTTAACAGCCTTGGAAGTGACTGCATTGCTCTTGCCCTTTTCAGACCAATCCCATCATTAGAAAGAATCTAAGATGGAAATAATTGCCTTTCTATAGCGGATTGATTCAGCCACACATGGAATTACATCTGCGCCTAACCTCTCCGCTCCCCAGCCTCCGCACACAGTTACAGGCCATCCATCTATCCCACTGCAGGAAGCGGGCCACTATGGGCCGCAGGTGCACTCGCTTATTTAGCGCCTCAGCTGGGCTTCTGCGGCGGGACGTGCTGGGGTGTCTGCACGCAGGCGTCCCGCTGCGAGCTAGCTGTACTCCTTCCATGGTTACAAATATTGGGAAGTCTCAGCTGTGCGGATTCTGCGCCCCGTGACAACGCGCTGACATTTCGCGCCAGCTTGCGGACACTTTTTGTTACCCAAAGAAAGATGTCAACGGAGGCCGCAGAGGCGAGTTAAAAGCTTTGTTTTCGTCGACATGTGATTGTTCCACACACCCGAGGCCTGGAGGATGTGCTGAGGCTCCTAATTAAACTCCAGATTGGCGCAATTTCACTTTCAGATGTGCTAATGTCTCCGCCGGGATTGAATTTTTAGGAAGTTAAATGTGTGTTAGAGGTCTTCGAGAGCCCCTGCTGTGACTAATAAAGTTCTCAGCTTCTGGTGGCTCCACTTCTCTGAATGCAGGATGAGATGCGGTTGGGTTGAGGTGTGCAGACTTAAACAGATTTGAGAGGGAACTGGTGAGAAGGCAGACAAGGAAGAATTGAATTTAACAGAATGTAATATGCCTCATTTATCGGGTTACAACAAAAGGTGCCAAAAAGAGCTCTATGAAAACTTTGTAGAAGAATCACTCTCAGTGAATGGTTCTTTACTGATCCAGTTTTGTGACTGGGGTGTAAGACTGCAAAGAACCATTTCAAAGCAAGAACTTCCACATGAAGTAAACAAGACTTACATTTCTATCATGTGAAGGTTCGCTGAATATATACTTCAGTCAAATGATCAAAACGATTAATATGGTTTAATTATATTCAATTTCAGTTCATCACAAGTATGAAATTATTTGTGATTGGATGTGATTAAACAGTATCGATCACATTCCGTTTCAGTAAATTGCTATTAATCAAATTATTTGTGATTTAATTCTTTTCCTTCATATATTGGTCAGCTTTAGCTTGGCTCAAAAGAGAATGTTCACCTGATGGCTTCAAAAACAGACACACAGACATCTAGACCAGTGGAACTTAGCAAACATTGCAACGAGGGATAAAACATTTAAAAAACACCATGGATAAGCCTACCTCCAGCACTAACATTTACTAGGTGCTGGTTTGTGTGCATTAAGGCATTTGAATCATCCACCCATGTAAGAAAAGCCACTGACCTTCTTCAAAGAACACTTTGACTGAACCTGAGACCGGTCCAGAATGCCATGGCACCAAAAGGAATGTTTCAGCACGGCCAGACAGAAGAGCCATTAGTGGCCCTGTTGAACACAAACCCACACAATGCATTACTGCACATCAATGTCTGTCCTTCAAGACAGTATGCTAATATACTGCCAGCTCACTCAGACCAGAAAAGTTCTGGAGATATATTTTGCCTTGCTGTTTAACTCTTAGAGCATTATCCGCATGGACCCATGCCAGCAGAGCAACATATTGTTAATGGTCATCATTAACAATATGTTGGCTTCCATATAAGGAATGGCTAACCAACTCCTTATATGGAAGTTCCAGCAGTTTGTGTCATGCTGAGCTTTGTTTGGTGTTCCTATGTCCTGTAACACCAAAGTTATTATACTAATAATATGTGACATGTAATAATACAAATAACAGCTACTGGGTTTTTTTATGGTATCACAAGAAAATGCCCATTAAGAAAGAAAAATGCCCAGATTTATTTTATTTTAGGTCATAGAAACGGACGAAAAAAAAAACACAAGATATTTCAATCCAGGAGAACTTTCAAGATAGTCAACCCATAGAGGGAGAGGGGCCAGAGAGCGGCAGAGAGAAAGAGCAGCAAATAGCGAGTGTGCAGGAGAGTGAACCCCGGTTTTAGACTGCTTTACACCGTTTTAAGTCATTGTACTAATGCACTAAGGGTATTAAGGGTTAAACCAAAATCCCAGTCACCTACAATCAGCAAATTGTTGAGTCATTTTCGAGTGAGCATGAAAATGACTCCCAAAGTGGTGACATGAGGATGCCAGCCAAGGGGGGGGGGGGGATGGGGTCTCACATTTATTCACACAGTCCCAGTTTGTCTCAGTGGTCCTGGACTAAGCTCTGTGATGACATACAACCAATGCCTGGGGACTACCCTGTCAAGTTAGAGGACAATACTGACGTCAAAGGGCACATCTTGTCTTACCTCAAGGACTATTTAGCTCTGGAGACGTCCCTGGAACAAAAGGAGTGAGCCTTAATAGGGGCATTTGACCAAGCCTTTCATCACATTTCAAAGCAGGGTGAAAAAGAATGTACAATAGAACACCATTATTGCTTTGAAATGTCTTTCAGAGCACGCTAACCTCAGCCATGACGGTGAGGGGGGGGGAAACAAATTAGGGGTCTGAAACCTAATAGAAAAGTTTGCCGGAGAGTTTCAGTGTTGGGGGTATATAATCACTTCTATCTTTGAGAATCCTCTTGGGGAAGCTCTTGGGGGCTTGTTCTAGACAGACTTATGCTCTAGTGTAGGAGAATTATCTTCCATGATTGTACCTGTCCTGCGCAAGCAACACCATGCCTTAGAGCTGCTGGGAAGAGAATGCAAATCGATTATCCCACAGCACCAGATGGAATGGCCCTGGCTGATCAAGGCCAGTGTTTGTGTTGCTAAGGCTATATATAGTTCCTGTTACCTTCTTTTGAGCTTGATCAATAGAGATGCATTCATTCTTCTTTTTAAAGGTTTGGGTGTTTCTGTGGCTGTTGTTGTGATAACCACATATGATGCTGAAGCCCATGTTCTAGCCTTGGATCTGTTTTTGTCAAAAAAAAATGTTTTGCTTCTTCAGTTTGGAACTAGAGCTGCAAGGCTAAAATTACTAACAAACATTAGAAGTCAATAGTCACCCAAATCGATTTTCCATGATGTTCTCTTGACCTGCTCAAACCACATCCAGCTATATAAACATATACAGTAGGATGAGACAGCATGGCTCCAGATTTTACAGAGTACCAATAGGCACATAGAAACACATCTATAAATACCATGGGAGGAAAACGCGAAGCAAACTAAGATAAAATGCACATAAGTACACTTTTATCACTGTATTCCCTGGAGCACAGTTAGCTGCTGCAGCTCAGAGCTCTGCCAGAAGTTTGACTTTGACTTCATTAAGGTGGTGCAGACTTGTAAATGTGGTCCAAGACACAGTAAGCCTTTCTGTGAGCTGCAGAAATGAACAAAACTTCTCTGTTTAGCTGGATGAGGTGGGTACCTGTTTTAGACAACAGGGTCTGTTTTCACAAACAACTTTAGGAGTAGGAGCGATGATCTGCAGTCAGCTTTCCTGATGAAGACAGTCAAACATGCAGAGTAATATGATCCAAGTTTAGTCTTCTCCAGCTATGGTATTGTCCAAGGTGATGAAGAAAGTCATATTGTGTCCTAAACCATATCCTAACATCTGCTACACCTTAATAAAGGGCTGAATGAGGTTTGAGGGAGCTCAGAGAAGTTTTGGACCATCACTGGACCCAAGGGGTGCTGTAAAGGTTAAAACATCACAGTCTGGGCGTCTTTTTCTTACAGTCATGCTGGTAAGCTATGTTCATTGATTACATGAACATAGTGATTAAAAAGTCCTGGACTGCTCTGTTTGAAATAAAGACCACTCGGGCTGTCTAAATTAACTCAACATGTTTTTATGTAAATAGGCACAAAAAAATGGCATAAATGTCCATGTACTTTTTGGACGTTTTTCTTAGAAGACTTATTCAGTCTCAGGACACATCCATGGTGGCAAGTAGGTTAAATTACTCTTGGGAACACTGGACATGAAGCTACATTCAACACCTGATGATGAACAAAGGCACATTACTGAAAACATCTGTAAATCTGGGACCCGCGTTAACCCTGGGAATGGACAGAATTCTAAGTGGTTGGGCTAAGAGCAGTCACACGAAACAGTAAAGAAATAAGCGGTTTTGAGGATTGAGAACATTCTGCTCCTGGACCATGTCCGTTTTTTGCTGGTGGTATTGATCAAACGGCGAGAGAAGAAATGTCAGTGGTTTCATTGTCCCTTGGTTTGGCTTGGCCTTTAGTGTTAAATCCTATTAAGGAATATCAAGGCATTCCTGCTGTCTATCACACCACCCAAATGTCATGGAGGAAAATGGCACCTGTACACCATATGCCATACGCGAAAGATCAAAAAGAGTCCTTCCCTATTGCTCTCATCAGCTGAAAGCAGAGCCCCACTAAACGCCACTCTTCAACCCTTAAAAGTCACAGTTATCGGCAGTGATAGCTAAAGCATGGTGTCATTTCTCACCCCTCACTCACTCAAGTGATATTTTATTGTAATTTTGAACATGCAATGTAAAGCAGCCATAAATGTCATCCATTGAGTAATGATAGGTAATTACTATTTAGCAACTACGTAACTACATTTAAATTGGCAAAAGAAAGATGGTGGAGGGAAGTTCTCCAATCAGGGCAAGAGAGCTGATTAAGTTAACCCATCTGAATTGCATTTTGTGTATTTTTATACCGTTTGCATACTCATTGTGCAGGGACACAGTTACATGGTACATGATGATGACTTTCATGTTCTGGATACAGCATATTACTATAAGAAATAGCATGCATCATACTATTACATACTGAAGCAGTGTGTTGTTTATAGTTAGTCAGAAACAATCATGGGCATTGTTAGGAAAATGGGGCCATTTATCGATTCCCTTATTGATCCTACTCTCCTTTAATCTGTTAAGGCATCACAAAGACGTGAGAAGATTCAGGAGTTATATTATTTTGGCATTTTTTGGAGAAACAAGCAACTGTGTCCTGAGTTTAATGTATATACTATATAGTGAGGGAGGAGCCCCCATGGATAGGGAACGTTTGTTCAGTGCATCCCACAAGTCAGCACCTTGAACTCATTAGGCTCTTGTTTAACAACAGGGTCTAAAGCGTATGGCGTTAGGTGCAACACATGACTGTGGTCTTGAACAAGTCAATTTTGTTATTTTGACGGGGGAAAAAACAGACTTTCTGCCAACACATCACGTAGTCCATATTCGCTTAATGACCCAGGGGTGTGTCATATAATAAAACCAATAAGAATGGCCTGTAGCCTCACTCTTAAAAGGCAGGAGCACACAGACTATGGCAACAGCTTTTTATGCAGTCCTTCACTTTTTTGCAAATTGTTCTGCCGAACACCCTCATCATGTGTTTAAATATCTAGCAGTGCTGATGGGTCAAATGTCCTTTCAAGTGTTAATGATTTAATTTGTGTTATTATTCATTATAATTATGAATTAGATTGATTTATTAAATGATTATATTCAGTCATTCATTTGTATTTATTTATTTATTTATTTTTACATGAAATAACCAGTTGTGTGTACCTCTTTGGAACGAGCGCCTGAAACGCACTGCTTAAATATTGTTGAATAATGTTCTTCTGACTTTACATGTATATTTTAAAGTCAAACACTGTGAGGCAGAGAGGCAGGTGAGATACGGTGAGTTAGAGAGGCAGGTGAGGTACAGTGAGGTAGAGAGGCAGGTGAGATACAGTGAGGTAGAGAGACAGGTGAGGTACAGT
>JBBPCX010000035.1:14166905-14177003 GCA_037974365.1 Hydrocynus forskahlii
CTAACGTTAGCATGTGAGTCTAACGTTTGTTAGGCTACAAAATGTGTGTTGTTAGTGTATTTAGGTGCTAATGTTGGCAATATGATCTTGGATGGACGTTTGGTTCTGGAGAGTATCTGCCCATTGCAAATTTCATATGGGTTGTCGGCCCCAATTTTGCCCGCATATATAACTGTATATTCAGGTTTTTGAAAATGTATTTGACTATCACCTTTTCAGCGCCAAGCTGTCCATACTTTTCTGTGACTTGAAGAGCCGTGCCACTCCGTTTTCGCCATCATCACCGACCATAGTGTCAGGTCAGCAGGTAAGAATGAAGTGAGCGATGTAGTTGCTCAAATGTTAAAAAATATCTAGTTTTGTGTTGTTTCAGAAATGAGAAAATACTGGTGGTTTTCGAGTGATTTGAAGATACCATTCACAAGAAAGCTTAGGTAGGCGCGAGGCTATAAAATAAACTTACACACCCTGACAGAACTTGTGAAATACTGTCCAGGTTTTACAAATTATAAATACTTATACAGGAGACCTATTTTTTAGTTAGTGGTCAGAAAAAAACATTTTTAATCGGTGTGTGTCCTTTTTAGAAATAATAATAATAATAACAATAATAATAATAATAACAACTGATATCACATTTATTAATAGTTTACACAGCTATTACATTGGCAGTGTTTACCTGATGGTGTCAGATTTTAAGGTACAACAAAATTACACGTGGCCTAATTTAAGGTTCAGTGTTTCTTTTCTCATCAGATCAGTGCTCGTCTAAACATCCATATTCCCTTGACATGTTAAATGAGGCATGTACCTAAAGCAATAAAACAGTTTAAGGTAGCAGCATTCTAATGTCCGTCCTTAAATTAATGTTTTTATCATCTTTTTGCCATATTTTTGTAGGACACTGAGTTATGGAGAGAAGCTGTGATCAGAGGCCTCATGGTTTACCTTGGTGAAAAAATTGCGGACTTGATCAAGGACTACCAGGTAAAAAATATAGCAATATCTTGACCTCTTCTCTAATTCAGTGCAAATTTATAAACATAGTTATAAATATATGTGCGTATGTAGTTTACAAAGTACATGATTGTATACATTTTAATTTAATTATGAATATTTTAAATGTGCACAACGTTACCAAGTCAAGATCAGAATGGTCCATACTGAATCCCATGATAGGCCCTGCTACCAGGCACTTACGTATGTTCCCCTTCAGGCATGGATCTTAGACATGGTCCTGCCCTCCATAATTTACTTTTTTCCAACTTTAAAATTCTCATTTGTTTTGTAGTATGTAACATCAATCTGATGAATCTTGTCAATCTGAATGATATGCATCCTTCAGTAAGTAGGTTTTGTTCTCTTTGGTGTGTTTCACAAGTTTTTGACGATGATGATGCTACAGCCATTCAAGAGGCCCTTGCAACATTTGTGCTTAACATCTTTGTTGTCAAAAATCTGGGGATGAAGGTTTCTGTAAGCAAACTGGAATAGCCATTGAGAGAACAGAGGTCTGCTTGTACCTACCTAAAGGGACTTATTTACGCCATGGAACTAAGCTACCCTAAAACACTAAAATATACCTTTGAGTTTTTTCAGAGGGTCTTCCTATGAGCCGGAGGATGTAAACAAAAAATGTCCTCCAAGGTACATGATCTCATGATAAAGTTACATGTCTAAAAACCACTAGAACATTTGGCCTTTTGACATTTTGCAGGTGGTTCTCAAGTACAGTGATTTTTGCACAAGGATTAGCCCTCTTTGGGTTTTTAAACTACAGTAAACGTTTTTTTGCTGATATTTTGATGTCACGTCGTGCTCCCTTTTCCCCACATGCCAAAAATGCACACTTGCACCAGGGATTGTCAAAGTGTTCCATTTTATCTTGCCTTTATTTTCAAATCAAAGTAAAACAAAACAACTGACTCGAGGGTCAAAATACTCTACAGCTTTTACTCAGGAAATTAGATAAACATGAACTTAAGCTGACTGTAAGCAAACGGTGACTGGATGGTGGACCGACACCTGCTGTCGGTCCCTAAAGCCCTTAAATAACCAACCAACCCATAAACCAAATCAGAACATTAACTCCCAACTCAACACAGCTGTTACTCAATATTAACACATTCCCAGATAACCCTTTCAACATAGAAGTCCCATAACCAAAACCAAAACACAAAACCCCAACTTATAAAAAATTAGCAGAATTAAAAAAAACAATCATAAATAATTTTGTATTTTCAGTATAAGAGATACTCAGATATTACCTAAAAGGTAAGTGTGAATGTAACTTTAAAATGACACAATCAACAATAAAAAGGAATGTAGATTCCACTGTAAGTAAGAAGTTAGGAAATTTAAAAACGTAAGTAGATCCAACTTTAAGTCAGTAGTATCTACATTTAAAAACATAAGTAAGTTTTACCTAAATAACCATACTAGAAACTTATAAAATTAAGTCGATCACATGTTCAAAGAACTGATGGGCGAAATGCTAAAATTAAGTTGCAATTGCAGTTTTAGCACAAATAACTTTTTAAAGTAAATTAAGCAGGATATTTTTATCAGTGTGGGAGCAACAGACAGGAAATGTGTAACCATGCAAGCACCATCACTGTCTGGAAGAACACGTCTACAAGAACTACAAGAAGATGGGGACCACAGGATTAGAGTGATTAGAGTGGGGAACCCTGAGAAGAACCTGTGATGTTGGGATGTCTGAAAGATCAGATTTGGTGATTGGAATGGAGGCCACATGTAATACCCACTACCTCTCTGACTGGTTCAGCTCACCTGGATGATGTGTCATTTGTCAAGGTGGGTAAGGCTGAATTCCATACTATAACTCCCCAGTTATGGTGTCTTTAAACTTTTAGACACAAAGTCTTTGAATTTTAAAGGCTGTAAAGCTAACATACACACACCTTTGAGTTAATCATTAGGAACACCAAAAGCTAGTGGCTGTGCTTGTCGTAATAAGAGTCCACTCTGTGACCTTGTAGAGGTGCTAAAAGCCTCCACAGCCTTATTTGTTCGCTTAATGCTCACAGGACATGCCGAGTCAGCATTTACGCAGTATTACACTCCCCAATGTTAGATTGTATTGATCTTATTATGCAGAGTTGTCATCCTCTCTCGTTCCCCTCCACACATGTACACGCCTACGAGCATGTGCATGCACACACACACACACACACACACACACACACACACTCACACACAATCTTAACAGATGGGGAAAAAAGACCAAAAAATTGCCCATTCTAGTCAATAGATTAAAAGTGCTGATACTGGAGAAAACAGAGGAAGAATCAGTGAGAAACAGCTGAGTTCTTTGACCCGTCCATCTAGGACGGAGAGCCTAATCAATACGCACTAAAGTCTTCTGAATAATGTCACCTAATTAGCAGTGATATTGCATAAAGTCGTCCTTCCATAAATAATGATTTTATAGAGCTAAAAGCAATAGCTGCACCAGAAAATCTGAAGGTGTGTGGAATTTAGATTTCACTCTGGATGGGGTGAATGTTGGGTTGCATAAACAAAATCACACCTACTTTATATTAAATGTCTCTGATAACTACCTTCTACTTAAACATCAGCAGGATTGATACATGCCCCTGTTCAGGAATGATTTGAGGAACATGACAGAGTTCAATGCAGTGAAGTGCTCTAAGTAGTATATATGTAACTTAACTCCATTCTTATTGGCTACCCTGCATTGTGCTTCATTCAAAAAAGCAGTCCGTGCTGAAACACTTCGTAGAGTGACAACATGAATGAAAATGACTGAAATTGTTTACATGCTCTTCCATTTAACAGACTTTTAAAAGTTAACACCTCTTGATCAGACAGACATTTCATTACGCTCAATTAAACTCGACCAAGCCCAATCAGATTACTCCACTGCACTCTGGCTGAGTCTGATTGACCTATCGATTGGTCTATCCCAGGATTATTAAGATGTTTCTAAACGTGGTCAGAGAAATGCAGCTGCAAGGGTTCGAGGGTCAGATCACTTAAGCATTACTTCTTTAATTGTTGGCCTCAGGTCCAAGTCCTCAGGTTTATAGAACCAAAAGCAGTGTAGTAATAATTTTATAGCTGATTATCAGTGATGAGTGTTGATTTTAGCTGGGTAAGATGGGTTCAGGGATTTGGGCCTATTTTACGATATGCTAACGTCTGAGGCTAACTGGGAGCATTGTTCCGGGCCATTTTAAATCACTTCAGATCGTTGTCTGACACCAGGAGGCAGCTTAACACTTTGTTGGCGGCCGTTCACTCAGACATATCTTAATTGAGATCTTTACACAGTCCAGCAGAAAGGCCTGAATCTCATTTGCTGGCAGCACAGCAGGCAGTGTCAAAATCCAGCCTTTCTTTGACACAAACAACCCCCCACACACACCTTTTTTCCTTCTGATCTTTTAATAAGCATAATTGTCGACCCTCTTAATAGTGATGAACATTTGGGTCCCACTTTACATAAAGTGTGGCTAAGAACTGGTATATTAACAAATTGTGCTACAGTGTAACGACTGATAGTCATGGCCGTACAGCATATGTATATGTATACACTGAACTACATAAGTGACAGGGTGCTGTATTGTTTTTCTGTTTGTAACATGTGTGTACATATATTGTAAATGTATATACACTGAATCTGCATGGGAAGTGATACATTTTCCACCATTTAGCTGGATGTAGTAGTCCAACAATGTTATGACATCATTCTGTAATGTGACAGTGTTTACCCAGCAGCAGCAGATTTTATATTTAAAAAATATTTTCATGAAATTAGAAATAAATGGTTAGTAATACATATGATTGGACCAGGCTGCCATCCAGTTTTACCACAGTGGATCGCCTCTGGACCAATTCTACTGTTTTACTACCTTTATTTTATTCTATGTATGCTAAATGTTTTTTTTACTATGCAAAACTGGAGAGGCAGCTCTGGACTAGTTCTATCACAAAGGACTACCTCTGGGCTAATTCTGTCTCAATGGACCTGTTCTGGACCAGTTCTTCCACAATGGACCTGTTCTGGACCAGTTCTTCCACAATGGACCTGTTCTGGACCAGTTCTTCCACAAGGGACCCGTTCTGGACCAGTTCTACCACAACAGCCCAGTTCTGGACCAGTTCTACAGGGGAGACACCTCTTGTACCTCTTATCTTCCTTCTAGGCCTCAGAAAGGAGACCACCCCCTGCTTGCTCGCTCACTTGCCCTCCTGAGGAGACTGAAAATCTGAATGAGATGATAACTAAACTTAGGCTTGGATTTCTGTAAACCTGCTTTGTGACAATTTTGTAAAAGAGCTATATAAATTAAATGTACTTGACATGATCGTATTAGATGTTCCAAAGTGACTTTATAAACATAAAAACTTTCAGATATGTGGACAGTTCCTGTGTAGTTGTCATGTATACAGTGAAGTTACAGACTCCTCATTCAGATATTACTTTTAGGATAGTGTAATACAACACAAATACTTACATTAACTGCAGAAGCTTTACTTGTCAGTGTAAGTGTCTTCACATTACAGAACGGTAGAACTTTGGTTAAGCTGCAGTGCTATAACATAAGACCACTCCAGCTAAGGCAGTTAAACACCTCCTGCAATGATCCGAAAGAAAATATAACAACTGTCACCTTATTACAACTTATTACAACTGCACTACTGTAATGTATCTGAAACTGTGACTGTGTTACCAGTGGTAACATAGTTGTGGCATTGTAATTACCATGTAATTACACTGTTTTTAGGGCCTGTTTAACTCCACACATGCGTTAGGAGCCATGTAGAACCATACGAGGAACACTGGTAAATATGTTTAGAAAATCTATTACTTGATAAGACAATATTATCTCTGTAGATATAAAGTGGCCATTATCCAAGTGTGAAATCCATCTCAGGCCTTCTCTGGTCCATTGACCTTAATTATTAACCAGCTGCACAGATATTGGCCAGCTGCACAGATTGATTTTTTTCTTTCTTTCCTCCTTTCATTCTTTGTTTTTTCTTTGGCCTTTATCTTATTGCCATCGCTTGTATATGATGGAAATGAAATATGTTTAATCACGAGGCAGGAAAAGTCATTATGTTCTCCATACAGTGTGATATCAGATTTAGAGGCGTCTTGTTCGATTGCTTGCGGGATCAATGCGATTAGAAGTGCGCAGGGATTCTTTTCATGTTCCCGAGTGTTGAGTGAGGTGGGCGGATTCGCTCTCAGCTCCAGCATCGAAAAAACATCCCTCTCCTACCATCAAGATGCATTTAACTATCATTTTTTTCAGCCATCATCTGAGATGCGGTCAGATGAGTTAAAACAGGCGAGGGCAATTGACTCATGAAAGAGGCGAAAGGTGACGTCTGAATTGAGAATGATGGGTAAATGTGCTTATTGAGCCATTTCCTGTACCAAACAGCTCTCCAGTTTCTCCTGTATTTCCAGGCAGTTCTGCTTTTTCTACTTCACAAAAATCCTACTGTTGATAGAATGACCAACACTGGCCATCACATCCCTTTGAACACTCAGGGTTAACTGGTCAAGGTGCCAGAACTAAAATGACTACTTGGAGAAAATGTGGTTGCCAACTATACAATCAAATGCCAATTTTATGGTTTAACCAGACTGTAAATGTCATTTTTGTTCATACTTGCTTGTAATATTAAATCATATTATATTACACTTTGCTGCCATGGCCAGATTAAGCAATTTGGAAAATTGGAGGCTCCCCAATGATGATATGAGTTGCCAAATTTGGTGAAGTGACTTGAGAGATTTGCAGATCTTCCACACTTCACAGCATGTTCTTGAACTCTGCATGGCCAATGATAATAATCATGCTTTACTAACCTATTGCTATAGATTATTGCAAAAAACATGCTGTCTTCATGTACTTAGCTCTATTCCATCACGTTAGCTTAAATCACATTACACTGACTACAGTTTATATTTTAAATGCATATATTACAATGTTGACTTGGCAAGATTTAATTTCAACTGATGAAATGAAGAAGATGGATCACAACAGACCAGTGTAAATATTGGTTTAGGTTGTAAAACATATTGATTTTCCCTTTTCTGAGTTTTCCAAGTAATACTTTTACTTGTACTCAAGCCTGTTTGTGAAGAAAAGGAAACATCCAATCAATTCTAGTTTAGTCCTACACCTTCAGATTTTTTGGGTTAAATTTTATTCTGTTCTGATGGTGAAGGCTCTTTTGACACCCAAAGGTTCTCAAAAAGAGATGCTGGATGTACAAAGAGGTTCAAGTGCAGTTGTTGTTTTGGATTTGATGCTTTTGTCCTGGAGTTGGTTTGAGCTTTGCACTAGTATGCACTAGTAAGCCCCTCAACTGAAAGCTACAGACCTAAAGAGCTCTAAAGAGCAACCCGCCTTGGGCAAGGAGAGTTATTTATCCGGAAAACTGTCTGCTGGGCCTACTTTATACCAAGGTCATGCTACATATCGGTGACCTCATTCAATTGTCCTGGATTTGTAACTAAATTAAATTGCCATTTTCAGCCGAGGGAACAGAGCAGACATTAAAAGATTTCCCCTTGAACCTCCATTTTCTTACCTCTCCTCCTCTCTTTTATCAATATTCACAGTCCCTCCCACAGCCTGCGTTCCTTTGGAGACACCTTTGAAGCCATTTTGCACAGGAAGAAAATTTGTATGACAAGAACAAAACGTAACATCAAATGCCTGCACTTTAAAGAGGTCACGTTCATGCTCGGCACTGGCAAGTTTTCTTGTACTAAGTTAACACTTTTCCTCAGAGGGTTTGTATGGTTCCTGTGTAAGATGCATTATGTGGTGGATCCCAAACTCTTTGGAACACCCACGCCATTATCTCAAAGATGCTTTGTTGGTGTCTGGGTGGAAGATATTAATTAAGCTTTTTACAGCAGGTGTGTAGAATCCAGTTAACATTTACAAATCTACAGTGATTGTCATTTTGCTGGTAGAAACCTATTTATTCAATGGTTCTTCTTTATTAGGGGTGGGAATTTATCCCACTTTGGCTTCTGATAGGGCTTTACACTAGATTTACATTTACGGCATGTACCCGACGCTTTTATCTAAAGCGACTTCCATTCCCTAACTACAGAGGGCAGTCTCCCTGGAGCAACTTGGGGTTAAGGGTCTCGCTCAGGAACCCAGTGGTGGTGTGCTGAAGGCAGGATTCAAACCCATGACCTCTTGGTCCAGAGGCAAGTCTCCTACCCACTAGGCTGCCACCATTCATGGTGTGGTGTTACATTAGATGAACACTGGTGTAAAGGATCTGATTGCATTCAACCATCAGAGTATTAGTGAAGTGGCCACCCTATCCATCCTACCCACTTAAAGCCAGTTGTGTTTTCTGTTGTTTTTTATTTTACAGGTGCAGCTATTATATTCTGTCCATTGTTCCTGATTGGTTGACCATGCCTTCTTTTCCTGATTGGTCTTTTCCTATTATCTATTTCTTTTAAGAGTTCTGCCAGATATTCATACTACTATTTTGTTTCTCTTTTGTGTGTTTTTACACTTTGATTGCCAAACTTTTTGCCTATTTAATATACAATCATTTTGTCTTGGCACTTTGTATTATGTTGATTGGTTTTGACATTGCTTTTTTTCCCGCCAGTTTTCTCACCAATTCCTCCCACGAGCTATGACTCCCCCAGATCACATGGTACCACCAACACTGGGAGAGTGAAGCCCATTTTATACATTTCTTACTCTTGCAAACAATCTACACTGTGGGTTGTTGGGAAGAATTGATTTCCACATCATTTAGGTTTGTGTTCTTTTTATCTTGGGTATCACTTGTTAGGAAGTCAGGCAAGTTTTGTGTGTTTTATTTATTTCACTTTTGGTTTGGTTAAATAACGGTGGTGTCCTCTCTCCAGCTAGTTCTGTTTGTTTGTTATTTTGGCCTTGTTGGCAAATGCATTTTGCTCCATCTGCTCAATGAATACAAATAAGAGGAACAAAATAGCTCTCACCTCTTTTTCTGTTACACTTCACCCTAGACGAGGCTGTAACAAAATTGGTGGCGTTTTTCCATCATTCTTGCGTCTTGCTTGTTTTACGGGTTTTGTTTTTTGGAGGGGAGCTTCAAAATGTGTTCTGGATCAGTTTACAATTTGCCCAGCATTGGAACAATTCGGCTGTAGTGCCAAGTAATGCAGATAAATGTGAGCTGAAGAGCAGGCTGTACACACAAGTGTGATCTTACCGGATGGTGATGAAGTCACAGATGCTGTACCTCAGCTGGAGGTTCCTGGCATTCCTGCTGCTGGGGAAATTGAAGCAGAACCTGAAACCAAACAACCAGGGTGCATAGATCCCACTGATTCCAGCTCATCTCTGGGAATGATCCCATGCTCCTTTGAGGGATGAATGGGTTAGAGCTGGAGTTAAGCAGACTGCATCACCAAACTCAGCTTCTTCTGTGCACTAGAGCTACAGGGGCAAAGATATGTCAGGGTAAAGAGCTGGAGTTAGAAATGATACCTTTTCCTCTGATGATCCTCCTCCATCCAGCTCCTCTGTGTCCAGTACTGCTCATGCTCTGCCCACTCCACATGCTCCTTGTCTGCCAGCCAGTGAGCCCTTTCCTGCCCCAAATATACCTAATTTTGTGTCTTCTGCCATGCCCAAACTTCACCCTGTAAGTTCCTTTGAGATTGATGTAAGCTGACAAATCACTTAGTACCTATGTTTAGTTACACTGACATGTGTTTTCCTTTGAGTTCATTGCTGCCATGCTGCAGTGGCCAAAGAATACTTGGTCTTTTGCCATATAAACGTGTAGTGAAAGTGTAAGTTTAGACTATTACATTACATTACATTCATTTGGCTGATGCTTTTATCCGAAGTGACATCCAATTCGAGGAAGCACTCAAGCTTCTGGACAGTGGGAGTACTGAGGAGAGTTCTGAGTGCTAAAATCTTAAGGTACAGAGTAGTGCAAGAAAATGTAGGCTTATTCAGGTAGAAAACAAGTGTAAGTTAGGAGAGATCATCAGGAGAAGAGGTGCTCTCTGAGTCTTCAGAAGGTTCTTGAAAATATTATGAAGCTTTA
>JBBPCX010000035.1:14183702-14207521 GCA_037974365.1 Hydrocynus forskahlii
ACCCATCAAGACAATAGCTTCACAAGGCCTCTGAAGGGTTGCTAAGAGCAGCACATCCTTTAAGTCAACAGCAGATCCTTTAAGTCTTGGAAGCTGTGAGGTGAGGCCTCCATGGATTGGACTCGTTTATGGGAATCTGGAGGCCAAGTCAACACCTTGAACCTTGAACTCTTGTACTTGATATGCTAGAATGTTACGGTAATTGATACATGTCAAAGTAACATCCACATGAATGCAGGACCCAAGGTTTCCCAACAGATCATCACCTAGAACATCACACTGCCTCCACCACCCCGCCTTCTTCCCATTGTCCATCTCTTCACCAGGTAAGACGCACACACACCTGGTCGTTCAAATGATGTGAAAGAAAACATGATAAATCAGATCAGGCCACTTTCTTCCATCGCTCCATGGCCTCGTTTTGATACTTGCATGCACATTTTAGGCACTTTTGGTGGTGGACAGGTATCGAGACAATGTTATTTACTTCACCTGTCAGTGGTTTTAACATTATGTTGGAGTTGTCAGACTAAAGGGGGTGGTACTGTTTGAGTTTGTTTATGGGGGAACAGTTTAAGTGTGTATAAGAAATTGCAGCAGTTTGGTACAGGAGCGTGAGCATGTGAGTGTCTGTGAGTGACAGTTTGGACTGAGGAGTCTGATGGTCTGAGCAAGTTTCCTATCAGTGAAGGTTCATATGCAATGAAATCCTTTGCCAGAGGGCAGGAGGGAGAAGAAAGTGTGGGAGGGGTCAGAGGGGTCAACCACAATGCTGTTGGCTTTGCAGACACAGCATGTGGTGTAGATGTCCGAGACAGAGGGCAGTGAGACCCCAACAATCTTTTTAGTCGTTTGAAATGTTTGAAGCATGCTGGGATGACGATGGTACTCAGAAAGGGGTTGAGGATGTCTGTGAGAACATCTGACACATCCTCTGAGAACTTGACCAGGTATGTTGTCTGGTCCAGTTGCCTGTGGTTTTCTGTGGTCACTTGGTCTTGGGAGGGAGGGGTGGTCTTCCATGCTGCCATACTGTACCATGCCTTGAGCCATTTTTAGAAATCCTTCAACACCGCTGGAAGGGAGGCCTCACTGTCACACTCAGGTGGAGATGTCCTGTAGCTGGTCAAGTCTAGTAGGTTTATTGTCATTGCAGACATATACACAGTACACAGCGAAAGCAAACAATATTCCCCCAGGACCACAACATTCCTGCAGGATGCCCTGCTACATGTGCTGTGTGTTTCCAGGATTCTGGGAGAGGCTGCAAATTTTCTGAGCATATTTGCTGTTCTGATGACAGATTGGTCCTCACAGTCCTTAGGGCAGCCTAATCACCCAATTTGAAGGCAGTGTCCCAGTTCCTAGCAGTTCTTAAATAGCTCTGAACAGCCGAAATGGCTCCTAGGGGCCAGGTTTTTATCTGCTTATTAAATTACTGTCTAAATAATACATATATTCTGATGAAGTTCCTTTTTCCCCCACTCATGTTGCTACAGTCCGCATAACTCAGGTTAAAGCTCAGGTCAAATTAGTATATAATGTATCTGTCTTAATCTACTTGCCCAGTGAATGAAACAATATAAAATGTGCCATAACTTTTGCACAGGCCACTTTTTAAATGCTAAACTTAGCAAAAAAATAAACGGCATTAAAATATGCAGAGGTGTGTCTCTGTCAAGAATGTGAACTTATTTTCACTTCTCAAACAAAGCATGTCACTTGCCCAGGGGCACCAAAAATTTGCATACAAGTGAAAAAAACCAACCAGAAATCTGCGCTGAATTTGGGTAAATAATAAAAAAATAAAGTAAGTATTGTAAATAATAAAGTATACAATAAATAAATAATAACACCTTCTGGTCTTGAATAGAATAATTATCAATATTTTTTAAATAATGAATGTATTACTATACCATTCTAAAATAATTATTAATCATTTGAAGTAGTGCTTATAATTCCTATAACCACTGACCACTGGGGCATGATTTGCATCAGTGTCACATCTCCGGTGGATGCTTGTTTTGACCGTGGCCAGATGTTCTTTGACAGCCCTTCGGCTTTAGCGGCTCCTCATGGAGCGAAATGACAACCTGACATCCCAACAGTCAACAGGAGCGCTTTGGTGTTGGCGGCTCGACGAGGAGGGAGGAGGGAGGGGTTGATTTCCATTGTCATGGCTCACTGTTTCATCAGCCCTGGAGTTCACAGACATCTTGTTTTGCGCGCTGGCCATCTGATTGATCATGTCCCCGCGTTGGGACGCGCTCGATCTGCCGAGGTAAACAATTACCTCCCTATCAGTGACCTGTCATGTAGCACATCCATCTCACCATGCCTTATTTTCCCATGCCTTGTGACAATGAATAGCAAATAGCTTGCTGTTGGCTGACAGGCAAGAGTGCATCGTTTGGGAGATGTCACTCCAAGCCAATGGGCGGTTAAGGATGATGGAGTTGATATCATGGCTTTGGAGAAAGCTTGAGTGGGGAAAGGTGGAAGATACTCAAGCATTACGTCACATTATCGTTCCAACTCTGTTCGGTTAAAGTAAGAAATGGGCCTTGATGCCGCCCCTACAAGGGCTAATATTATCCTTCAGTGATGCAGTAGAGCCAAAGATACAATATTGTGATGAAGAGATGGGGATCTTTCCCACTTAAACATTCCACGGTTCTGTTACATTAAGTTTCATTACATGATCCATTAAGTCTTCAAACGCCACATTTTTCAGACAACACTTGCTTTGAGGTGAAAATTATCCATGATTCACACCGGTTAAGGCTTTGGTTCTTCAGATGTAAGAATTAAAAGGCAGAAGCCAGCAAAGGAAAGGAAAACAAGGTTGAACAGCTCACTATCTGTCTTTTCTCAAAGAGTTATTTGGCCGGATTATCCATTAAGCCTCCCAGCCCCACGCATCTGAGACACCATTGATATTTTACATCTGGTTTTAAAAGAGGATTTCACTTGATGTTCAAAACAAATGCATAATTAAACGGTTAAGATCCAGTCATTCCAACTAGTTGTGAAGATCACAGTGTCTACAATGCAAATATAGCCATGTTGTCAGGCTTAATGAGACAAGGACAGGGTCTGAAGGTGGCAAAGAGTCATTTTACTCATTACTGGACTAGTTTGAGAGCCAAAATTCCAACTTTTCTTCAAGTAGTCTGCAATGTCTTCAAATGTGAGAATTAAAAAGCAAGCCAGCAAAGAATAAATCATTGTAACTCTAGCACACTGTCTGTTTTTGCTCAAAGCATTATTTGACTGGATTATCCATTAAGCCTCCCTACACCAAACTTTTGAGACACAATCGATAATTAACCCATTGTTTTAAAGGAGAAATCCACTCGAAAATCAAGATGCATGCATAATTCAGTGGTTGTCATGTAAACCAAGTCTTTTTACCTGTTTATCTCATGTACATTGAAAAACAACCTACTCATAACCAGTTCATGAAAAAACTTTCTGTGAGGGTGCTGATAGATGTCTGGGTCCATTCCCCAGCACTGTGAACTGTGTTTAATGCAGTCAGTTTAGCACCATTCCTAACAATGGTAATTATGCAGAAATTTTGAAAAGTAGATGGAATTCCTTTCTGAAAAGAAAATTCTATGCAAATGCCCAAGTCCTCGCATACTGCCTTTCTTTACAATGCATATGTATGTAAATGGGCATGCAATGCATTTCTCTCTCCACATTCATAGCAGATATATTGTTCATATAGACTTTTCATTTTCACACTGTCATGCATGAAGCTGGCGCAAAAAGCTTGTTACATCTGGTCTTTGGTTTTGAAAAGCATGGTAGATTCTTGTACTCAGCATGTTAGATCTAGTCTGACAGCTGGGCGCTGCCAACCTCTTCTCGCGAGTTCCTGTCTGTGTTTTCTTCTCACACAATTAGGCTCCATAGTGGTTATTATCATTTCAGCCATCCACTTATGTAAGGTGTAGAAACAGCAAGCTGCTGGAGAAAACAGAGAAATTACGGCAAACACGCAAGGTCATCCTCAATCGTGGCTGAATGTTTATAATAATGCGATAAAGTGTTGGTTATAAATGGCTGAAAACATGGCCTTTTGGTCTTGCGGAGGGTTTTGTTGTTGGCCAGGAGATACCTTCTCCTTATCAAAAGGGAAGGGCATACGAGACGAATGGGCTCCAGTCAAGTGAGCACTGTTTGACCAGCATCGCTTGATGGCTGTGATAAATGACCGTGTCGGTGTGTAGTTAACCAGTTTCAGTGTGATATTACATATTCATGCAGACAATGGGTGGGCTGAGACTCGCTATCAACCTCATCGTCTTCAACTCCTCAAGGGCCTTTTCTCTCTCTCTCTCTCTCTCTCTCTCTCTCTCTCTCTTTCAAAAAAAAAAACAGGAGCAAGGGAAGAAAAAGTAGCCCCGATAGCAAGAGCCATGCTTCAGACAAGCATTAATGTAGGAGATCGGTTCATCTTCTTCAGGAGGTGATTTTCAGAGGGCGTTTGAGATCTTACGATCTTTATCTTCACCTAGAATGGTGAAGGACCTCTCATGGACGCTGCCTGCTGCCATAGCTCACTTCTCATTAGGCCTGATGAGAGAAAGGACCGTAGGAGCAGGGTCAGAAGGTGGCTGGAGCCAAGAGCCATTTTGCTCATTACTGGACTTGAGCTGGAGAGTCGTCCTTAAGTGGCTGGTCTTCGTCTGCGGTGTCTTCAGGTTTGAGAATTAAAAACACTAGCAAAGAAGAGCGAGACAAGTTTGAATGTCGTAGGTCTAGCTCACTACCCGTCTTTGCTCAAGGCCTTGTTTTGCTGGATTGAGTGTAACAGAAATAATGAACTCATTAATTACTCCAAGAGCTACTCCACCACAGAAGCCCCCTACAGAATTTACACATCATGCTTCCCTCATAACTCGACTTGACAGTTATTAATTTGGTGCATTTATCTCTTTATGCTAATATGAGCAAAGTTTTGCTAAGTGGTTCGGTCTCAGGAATGCTGTGATTCTTTACATAATATCAGAAGTCTTATTTGAAATTTGAGTAACGTGCCAAAAAGTAATTAAGCAATTTACTCATTTTGGATGTTAATTTGATATGTGTCTGGCAAATTCAAATGGCTTGCTGTGTTGACTAGCAGCAGTCAAACCTGAATGAGACTTTATACAAAGCTGACATCGACTTTTTTGTGCTGCGATGCTGTACACACGAAGTTACCAGTCGGGTGAGCTCAGTATTGCTATCAGTCCGATACGGACCAAAATCACTAGATTGGATATTGGAAAAAGCCTGAACAATCACATAAAGGCTTAACTAAACTTCGATCAACATGTTATTATCAGAGATACAGCAGGATCCCAAATGGCTCCCTGCTCCCTACACAGTGCACTTAAAATGCAGACTCCTGCACACAAAGCAGTGTAAAATATGTCTAGCAAAGAGCCACTGGAGAGTCAGCCATGTGTGCAGAACTCCCTTATGGACACATTGTGCACTATATGGGTGTAAAAACTGGAACTTTATAACATGCATAGCGCCCCCTAGAGGAAGTAGGGAGCATTTTCAGATTTAAAGTGCGGACAAATGTGTTATTAACAGCTTAGTCGTTTAAGAGCAGGAAATAGATGGTATTGGAATGCTATCAGTATTGGTAGACACTCGAGACTGTGAGATCAGAATGAGTATCAGACATGAAAAATGTTGGTTACCAGTATGGTCTTTTCTCCAGTGGAGGGGTGGGGTGTCTGGATAGGTGGGCGTATGATTTGTAAGGGATCCCCAGCCCAATTTACCATGATTAAATGATCTAAAGCTTAAAGTATTATGAAAAAGCCAATTAAATGAGCCATCTTGCTCTGCTTTTTGAAGCCTCTCTCCACATTCACTGCCCCATTTATTCATACCAAGTTTCACCCACTAACTAGGACTCCCCCAGTCACCTGATGCTTCCTACAACCAGAGATACTCCAGACAGTCTGTATAAACATCTTTCCATAATACACATTAATAATCTAGCTTTTTTACGCTGGACAAAAAGGAACACAAGTAAATGTAAAAGTTGGAAAGAAAAATTGGCTTGCAGTCAGACAACATTGTTGGAGCCAGAACACCTACCCAACAGAGGCTGACAGCAGAATTTGAAACCACTTCACCTGTTACTCCGCTAATTTAATTTAGTGCTGCTCAAATAGTTTACCTTGCCAAGGTCAAATATAGCAAGTATTTACATTTTCATTTACTTGTCCTTATCCAGAGCAACATGAAAATACGTCCCTCAAACTAGTAAACCCAAGCTTACATTAACTCTTAGAACTCATTAACCCGACGACGATTTACCATTTGTTGCGCAGCCGGCACGGGTCTGTGCTGCTTGTGATAAGACCTCAGCTGTAGAAGTTTTTGACAGATGTTCTCCATGTACCGGTTTTGTAACTGGAATCCACCCTTTTGATTCCCATCATATGGAACTGAAATCAGAGTCAACTCCAATATTTCTGAAATCACATTGCTTTAAATTCACACTCTTCCCACAGCGATAACTAAGAGATTTATTGGTGAACTAGTCTAAATAACCCCTAGTCTACATACCACTACACTCCCACAGTATTGGAGAATAGCTGCAGCTCACTATTTCTGTTTATGCTAATGGTCAAGATTTAGGCGTGGCAGTGACCACTCTGCAAGTATTATATCGCTCTCCTGTGTTTGACCATTCATTCTTATTCCTAGAGGCTAATAATGTATACATACACATGAACCAGTAACCAACAAGCAGCAAGCCTGGCACCATTAACAGGCCTGTGCTGGTGTGTTGTGCATGTTTCTGTTTATGTTTCCATAAGAAATCCAAAGGCGAATGATCCCTCCACAACCCAGACCCCATATAAACCTAATTAACTTCAGAGGGAAGTCAACGTTGTCACGTATTGTTATGACAAGGTAGCATGAGCATGTCTGGAATTGGTTACGAGCGAGGCCATCTCTTTAAAGCAGTGTGCTCACAGTGGATTGTTGCCAGAGCCGCCGGGCCTTTTGTAAATATATGCTGCCCTCACAGTCGTCCCTGGCCACGTAAATTTATTCCGAGAAAAAGGCTTTCATTGATATTCATTGGGGTTGTTAGCAGTGGCAAACTTTTGCTCGACTGATTTCATGGCAACATGCTTATGAATTCTGTATCCGCCCTATATTTATCTCAAACACTACAATTTTATCCCTTTGATATGATGGAAATTCTCAGGTACCTTCAAGGGGCTGGTCAATCTCCAGAATACTGATGACTCAACAGCCACAAGCTTCAAGGGTGTTTACTCACAACACCCTCACAAATGTTTGTGCAACTGGGTATGGCTGTTTACACACAGTCTTGTCTGGACTTTGTAGAAGAAACAGGAAAACAGAACAATATAAAGCTTTTTTTCATTTTATTTTATTCATTGCTGTTGGAACAAAACCTTGTATCTCTGAAATGGAGAAGGAAAAATGTCTTAACTTACAATGGTGGTTCAGGTGAATGATTTTTCAAGTCACTTTACACCAGGGGTGCCCAAGCCTTTTCCAGAAAGGGCCGCTGTGGGTGCAGGTTTTCGTTCCAACCAAATAGAAGCCACACCTGAGTAACTGAAAACCAAGACCAACTGATTACAGAGGTGGAATCAGGTGTGCCTCCTGCTTGGTTGGAACGAAAACCTGCACCCTCAGCGGCCCTTTCTGGACAGGTCTGGGGACCCCTGCTTTAGACCATTCCTATTGGTCCACTTGCTATGACATTTTCACCTAATACAACGAACAGCATGTATTATTACATTTAATTTATTAACCCTTTGCATGAACACACCACAGCACAATGTGAAATTCTTTCTCTGCATTTAACCCATTCAGTGTGGGGCAGTGTGGCAGTGTGGGGACAGTACCACTGCTACCCAGTGTGGGGAGGGTACCTCAGTGACACTAGCAGTTGAGATTCGAACCCAGCGCTCTAACCACTAGGCCATCCAGCTGCCCGTTTGTTTTAACATCCAGATGCTAAAACAAATATTAAGTAGAAAAGTAAGAATGGTTGCATGGCTTGTTCCAGGTTTTCGCAGGCTACTGTGTTTAATCCAGTATACCAGATAGTTGTTACTGGTTGTTATGGTTTCCCAGCTGGTTGCTCGGGTGTTGCTAGGTGGTTGTTATTGTGTCCCTAATGATTGCTAGTGTGTTACCAGGAGGTCGCGATGGTATCCCAGGTGGTTGCCAGGATGTACCTGCTCTCTGGTGCTCCTGTGGGGTTCTGACCATTGCTGAACAGGATAATAGGGAAACAAATGGACAACATATCATACATGGAAACAGATGGACAACAATATGTGACCGTGAACTACAAAGTGCAAATAGGGCACGTAATAAGTGGGTTTTTAGTGTATATGTGAAAAAAGCTTGTGTATTTGTGGGTATGTATGTGCCTACCCACATTCTTGCTGAGACACCTTTAGATGTTTTTCTCACTCATGGGCTATTTTGCATTCTTCGTACTCAGAGGTGCACTCAGTAGGCTGCTGGACACTGCGTTGGAGTGCAATTAAATCACATAAGTAGTGAGCTGGTAGAGGAGTCTGATTTTGTCCTCATCTGGAAGTGCTCCCATTCCAGACATCTTGAGATGCACAAGGATCTGTATCAAAGTCTTGTATCACAGTGAAGCTTAGAGGACTGTAAACTGAGCCATTCTTCCTTTCACTGTAGACATAAAGGCTTGAAGAACAGCATGCCGTGGTCTTACGTTGCACAGGAAACTGAGACTAATAACCCAGAATTCAGATAAGAAAAAAATCAAGACCATTTTTTCTATTATCCTAACAAAAACTTTTCCAAACATTTATAAAGGTCATTATAGTAAAGTAAAATAAATACAGATTCAGTTATAAATTCACTTTTAATGAGTCACTAAGCTTGTTTCTAAAGCAGATTTTAGACCATTCCACCCCCTAAATGAAATAAAAGTGTAACAATAAAACTAGTAAACCAATAAGTGCATCTGAAGGGACTATTCTTATCAAGCATACGCTGTGCTTGAATGCCATTCTGACAGTTAGTGGCGAGCCAGCACTAGAAGATCTAGGTTTCAGGACCATCAATTCCATGGATACACATCAAAGCATGATCAAAAAAACCCACCAAACAACCAAAAAAACATGTGCAATTGCACATAGTTAATGATTGATTTGAGAAACATCAAGCTCTATCTATTAAACTCATTCCACTGATTAGTGGTGTTAGCGTTTTCCCTCCGGAATTTCAAATAAACTCCACTTTTGCTGTAATTTTTTCCATATCACCATCAGTAAGAAGATCACTGGGGCCTTGTGCTTCACCTAAAGACAAAGCAGCTCTGATGTGGAACTCTGATAACACATTAGATAAATATGCTGGCTTATGGTCTGAACATCTGTGCATGTGTTATTGATGTCATCTAATTACGTATGCCGACCTCCATAAAAGAGTCTCTGTGTGACCCTCTGGTTAACAGCATGTGTGGATTTAACAAGGGTAAACAACTGAGAAATCCACACACACACACACACATACATCTATATATATATATACACACTTTTGAGAAGCTCCCTTAGTTCTGAAAAGATTTTTCAATACATTTTCAAATTTGAAAATATATTTTTTTATAATAATAATAATTTGAACAACAAAATGAATGATAAATTAGTCGAATTAATGATAACTGCATAAAATACCTGAAGAATTCCTTTTTATTCCTCTGGCAGAATGGCCATAGCACTCCAATAATCATCATTATTGTGCAAAACATGTGCAAAAATATATAAAAAGTTGGCAAAAGCCTGGACCACACAACAAGACATTCTGTCTAATCCAGCCTGACAATAAAACGAGCTGAACTGACTTGAAGATGGTCTTAAACAGCCAACTGGACTAAACAGGTTGAAAAGATTTAGAAAGCTATACAACTTTTATTGGATTCTTGCTTTTACAGTGCATGATGTTTAACAGGCATTTGCACACGAATGATGTTTCTGTCACTGTATATTAGAAGTTACAACAAACAGGCTGAATTGGACACTTTCCCTTCTATGTATGGTAAAATACGATCCTAATTCTGATTTTAACCTCTTCTTAACGTGTAGGGAAAGGGAAGTTTGCCTGTTTGTTATTTGTTGTATTTGAAACCTCATGACTCTACATCCACTGAAACATCATTCATCATTTAAAATGAATAGTTTACACAGTTTAAACTTTTTTATGACCGTGAAATTGCATTGTATTTGCACGCGATGGGCACTATGAGACACTAAAAGGGTGGAACACAGTAAATCCTGTGTTCTATAGCTACCCAGGTCTTTGAAACATGAGCAAGAGCGACGCTTCATCTCGACTAATACTCCCAGTACAGGCAGGCCCTTTATCCAGTAATGCCGGGCCAGCATTTCCACATTTGCTTTCATCATTGCTTTCTAAAAACAGGGCTACAAATCTTGCCCTAAATATTTCTCGTATGTTGTGTGTGCAGATCAGCATAGAAACCTGTGCCTTGCTCTCCTCTGCTTTGATCTGAATCCGCATGAATTCATGATAAATTAATGTAAGATCTCAGGTTCTAAGAGTTGGGCTCATCAATCAGCAAATAGCATTGTTGCTAAGATGAATGAGGGGTAAAAATTCTTGTATTATGTGTGGGATCTCTCACATTCAGCATCAGTTTTCTTGTAGTTTTTTTGTAGATCCTGCAGCGCCGGCCAGGTAGGAGGCCTTTCTCATCTCTCTTGTGGGGGGGAATGCAGAACTGGTGGAATAAAATGAAATGGTGAAAACAGGTTCATTTTAATGAAGTGGATCATTTAAAAACCGCATTATTAAATCAATAGTCTTCTGAACAAAGCGGAGCTGTTGGGGAGGCTGGTGGCGTGGGCTGGTGGTTTATTAAGCAGCATGGTGTGTTTGAACGGGTGAGCGTATTATTCCATCTGCAAATCTCCGTCCCACTCACTCCACTCCCCTACTCACACTGCGGAAGTCTTCTTATTAGAAAATGTAGAGGATTATTGGGCTGTATTTAGTTAATACTCTTGTTATGCAATTTGAATGTAATTATAAAATTACACAGTTCAATAGATTACATTACATGATATATTTCAAGTATTTCAAATTACTATTAACAGATTTCATAGCATAACAAAGTCTTAGAATGCTAATTAACCGGAGCAGGAGAAAGAGTGTGCTTTCCCAAATAACATCATGGCTTATCTTGATGCTATTTGGAACATTGCTGGAAATATGTTTTAAGATTA
This sequence comes from Hydrocynus forskahlii, assembly GCA_037974365.1. NCBI lineage: Eukaryota > Metazoa > Chordata > Actinopteri > Characiformes > Alestidae > Hydrocynus > Hydrocynus forskahlii. The sequence continues at coordinate 14,195,000 of JBBPCX010000035.1, forward strand.
GCCATATCCAGTGGAAAAAAAACTTGCTGGAGTTCTAGACCTGTCAACTACTGTTTATTTCCAGGTTTCTGCCGTATTCCGTCTCTCCTGTCTGTCTCTTGTGTTCACTCCTCCCCATCAACAAATACAAGCCCTCAGCTGAAAAATGAAAACACCCCCACGCCGCTCCCTCCCTCTGCCTTGACAAATGAAAACACCTCCCGAACACACAACCACAAACTGACAAGCTAAAACATTATGACCAACGGAAGCTAATCCAGGCTCTAATCTGATCCGTTTTCTCATAAGCAAGTTGATTTCAGGTGGGACAGTCTGTATTAGGCTAGGAAATGAATGAGCCTTAAGCACCCAAAATCCTGTTGCCAGTTTGAGCTTTGCCCCCCTTAGAGACCTCTTTCAGCTGACAGGGAGCCCCCAGACAGCCTTGTGGTTTCAGAGATGCTCTGTCTTGGGTCTGACCATAACGATTTTAGCTTTGTCAAAGTCAATCACGTCTTAACGACTGCCCAACGCATTGACTGTGATGACCTACAGTCTACTTAGCCACACAGAGGCCAGCAATAAATAGCATTGTTGTTACAATAGGAACCAAACAAAAAGACTTTTTGAATATTATATCACAAATAACACAAATATAAATATATATCTTACAGAAAAATAACTTTCTATAAAAAACTGTTAATAAACTCACTGTCTATGGGAACATCTGCTGATAGGGAGTCAGTGATACATCATCAGCAATATATATATATATATTATATAATCTTATCATATGATAACAATATACATATTATATATTATATTGATTTGCAAGATAGAGAAAGCTGCACACTGATCTGCAGACCGCCACTTTTTTTGACAAATTATTAGTATAAAATTACATGCATTTTTTATTGCTGGTGATAACTGCAGCTGGAGTGGGGTGGGGTGGCCTCACAACTTCATAAACACCAGCTTTCATAAAAAGTTGTGGGCATCCTGTGAGGAATGGAGATGCCAAATAACTCTACTGGCCAGAGAGAATACTGGAGACAGACGATGACAACATCCCGCAAAAACGAACTGAAACTGCCCTCCAAATGGGGTGTGGCTTTGCCAGGTTACCAGACCTGGAATAAAAAAACTAAATACTAATGGCTTGTCTTCTCAATCATCAGAATGTAGCTAAAAGCAACTGATCTGTGTTTCGATCTTTAAAATGCTAAGCACAGATAATGACATTTTGCTGAACTAGAAATGTTCGGCAGTAAATAAAGTCTAATAGTCTAATACAGGTGTACTGATTATATATACATGTATATATGTATATCCATTCCCATTCTTATGACCCCCTTTCCTTCCTTCTTCCCCACCCAGGACACATCATCTGAGATGGTCTACCATTGTTTTTTTTCACTTTTTTGTACTCTATGTCCTCCTACAAAGACCATAGTTCTTCTGGGCTCTCGGGTTGCATTTACAAATTGTTAGGTGTTATCTTGTTAGGGGAAGCGCGGTGATAGAGTGTGTAATGCAGGATGGCTGGAGGCTGGATGATGGCTCTTTGATTTTAACAGGAGGCCGGAGAATAATGAGGGAGAGCGATACCATCGGCTTCTCTCCGCTGCCCCAAAAGGTCCCAGCAGAGTCAGGCCAAAGGAGCAGGTGTTTAATCTCCACAAGCAGCTACACCTCTTAGCGCCTTGGCTCGCTGCCATCCAGCCCCTGCTGCACATCACGGCCGGGTCCACTGCTTCATTGCTGCTGCTGGATAGGGTTTGTAAGGGCTGCTTACATAACAGGAAAGCTTTCAGGAGGCTTTTGAGGCCACAGTGTCACTTGAGATGCTCCTTTTTCTCCAACCGCCTTTAATCTGTCATCTCCGAGACTCATCTCCGAGCTTTTTCACTGTGATTTGATCACCTCTTAACAGTATCTATCACAGTTCTCATTCAAAGAGAACCCTACCCTGCCCTTTCACTCACTGGCCACTTTATTTGAAAATGCCTCCCTTTTCTTGTGCATGTTGATCATTTTATTTGGTTTATTTCATCTGTTTGCACACATTTTTCTTTCTATTTCATTTAATGAGCATTTTAAACAAATAAAAAACATTTAAGTAGGCACACCTCCTGCTCTGTGTCTGCACTTAGTGTCCGTTTTGTCATCTCTACTGATCACACAGGTGCACTTAGTAGTTTACAAGTACAGGGTAGTGTCCATCTGTCTCTCTGCATCATCTGTTAGCCCCCTTTACCCTATTCATCACTGGTCAGGACCCTCACAGGGCCTCCATTAAGTAGGTATTACAGCAGTTGCTTATCGCCCATCAGGGATACCAAAGCAGCCACTGAGTGACAACCTAATAACTGCCAGGGATAGTAACAGCCTGGAAACTTATTTGTTAACCCCTTACACCCCAATCATTGATGGCATGGATCCCATCAGGATCATGAGGGAGCAGCTATCACAAGAATGGCCTTGTAACATGCCAGTAACCGAAGGAGACACTGAGCAACACCTTAGCAATCAACTGGGATACCACAGAACTGCAGTTCATCAAAGGCCCGGACCCCCACAGTGAGCAGGTGCTGCAGCAATTACCTAGCAACATCCTAGCAACCATCCAGGATACCAAAGCAGCCAACTAGCAGGCACTTAGCAACCGCTAGAGATACCATAACAATCACCTAGCAACACCCTAGCAACCATCTTGGATACCATAGCGACCACTGAACAACACACCACCAACTATCTGGAATAGTAACCACATATAAAACATCATAACATTCTCCTGGGAAAAGTATTTGGTAGCGCTCTTTACTGTGTAATCAATGACCAGGACACCCTAGTAACTACCAGGGACAGTAACAACCTGGAACAATATCTGTTAGCCCCTTATACCCAAATCATTGGTGGAATGAACCCCCACAGGACCACCAGTATACAGATTTTATAGCAATTGCCGAGTGACATCCTACTCACGGTCTTGGATACGAAAAACTGCAACCTAGCAACTACTTAGCCGCTACCAAAGATAACAACCCCTTAGCAACACCTTAGCAACCAACTGGGATGCCATAGAACTGCAGGTCATCAAAGGCCCGGACCCCCCAACGGTCAACAGTGAGCAGGTATTACAGCAACTGCCGAGTGACATTCTAGCAACCATCTAGGATACCTCAGCAGCTACCTAGCAAGAGCTTAGCGACCATCTGGGATACCGCAGCAACAACTGAGCAAATACCTGGGCTAGTAACCTCCCAGAAACATCATAGCAATCACCTAAGAAAAGCATTTGTCAGCCCCGTTTACCATGCTCATCAATGGCCAAAATCCCCATAGGACCACCAAGCTCCATACTAGGTGTAACAGTTACAGCATTAACCCTCAGAACTCAGAGCGTGTTAGTAAAATCTGATTTCAACAAATAAACATGGTCTAAAGTAGCTACACATTCGCTGTTTGCTGCTCTTTCGCTCTGAACCCCTTAGTGGTTATTATTATTACGTTCATTAAATGACAATAACTTTGGTTCTATGTGACATAGGAACACCAAACAAAGTTCAGCATGATGTCTGAGACCTCCAAGCATCAACACAAACTGGAGGAATTTCCATATAGGGAGTTGTTTTGCCCTATGATAGCAATTTTGCAATTATTGCATTGCTGGCACGGACCCATACTGGTTGTGTTCTAAGGGACATTTAAACTGTTATTAAAGTATCTCAACTTAGTCTCATAACCTGTTAGCTCTCTGGGCTTTCGGCCATAGTACACTTGCATGTAAATGGTTAATTTCTTCAACCATAATACATCAGATCCAAAACAAATGCAGAAATTACGTTTAACCAGTTGTTTAGAACAAGTCCTACAAGTCTTACACTGCACACAGAATATGATTGTTTCACTGTGCAATCAATGACTCCATTCAACAGCATTGACCCGCCACAGTGTTCTTCATTCAGCACACACTTTCTGGTGCAGTGCGGAGGTGTGGAGGAAAGGTCCTGTGATGAACTCCGTCGAAATGACTGACAGAGAAGATTTGGCTCAGGGCCAGATGGAGCAAACCAAGGCTTGATGCACCATTAGGTTCTGTTCCAAAAAGTAAAACTGGTCATTTCATACAAGTAGTGTTTGGATTATGAGATTTTTACCACATTTACACTTCGTATATAAATGCATCTATGACTTGTGAGAGTAAAATCAGATTACTCTAGTACTTCATATGCAGATCAGGTCATATATAACAAGCCCCCTGCGCTACTCCTCATTTTTCTGTTCTGTTCTAAAGAACAGTCAATGTTCACAAGAAGAAGCTGTTAAGAATACATAGCTTCATGTATCATCACTGTCATAACCCACAGACATTAAAACATACTGTATTGTAGTGACGCAGTGAGTGACTGTGAGGAGATGTGAAGGTTAACAAACTGGTGTTTTTTAAGCTTACTGGCTCATCCAAATCCAAAGAGAAGCTCAACCTGATTCATTAGATCAGGCCATTATCTTCCATCACTCCATGGTCCAGTTCAGATGCTCACATGCCCTTTGTTGGACCTTTTGGTGGTGGACAAGGGTCAGCATGGGTACTCTGATCGTTCTGCAGCTACACACTCCAATATGCAGCAGGGGGCACATTTGAGCACTTCTAGGTACTGTACACCGCATACCAGGAACCCCCCACCAAACCTACTGTTTTGGAGATGCTTTGACCCATTTGTCTCGTCATTACAGTTTGTTTCTTTTCAAAGGGTCTCTGATTCTTTCACTTTTTTTCTGCTTCCAACACATCAATATCACTCGCTGCCTAATATATATCCCACCCTTTGACCAGTGCCATTCGCAAGATCATCAGTGTTTTCCACTTCCCCCATCAGTGGGTTTAATGTTGTGGCCGATCGGTGTAAATAAAACCTCAGACAGTTACATTAATACCCTGATAGTGGGCTATGCCATTACAGTTAGAATAACATCCAGTGTGCTCACTGATAACACGTTCTTGGTCATAATGCAAATTTGCCCATTTTCAGTTCTTTGATAAATTTCCACTCTCACTTCTTTTCCATGATTGCAGAAGTTAAACTAAAGCAAGAGTGCAGCCTGCATGACCCTTAGCATATTAATAACCTGAGCATAATATTAATAATAGCATATTAATATAAAACTGAGAAACAGGTGCCTGGCGGTTTCTGCCCTCATTCTCAGTGCCCAACTCAAGAGCTTAGTAACAAAGTAAAGCTCTGAAAAAATGAGTCTGTGATCCATCTCTATTCTGATTTGGGTCTTGTTTGAGTTTTTCTGATTTTGGGTCTAGTTTAGCAGTACCAGTCGGGCCAAGTCGGGCCAACTTGTTCATGTATGAATGTATATTATGCTTAATCCAGGCAAGGTAAAACCCTGGTAAAACCCTGGTAAAACCCTGCTATTTAAGGTGGCTCCGACTTGTCAATGTTTGGGGCACAGTATGGCTTGAACAAAAGTTCACCATGCAACAAGATAGAAGAGGCTAAAATGGGTCCCCCAGTAATTCTACATGGTGAAGAGGCGAAAAGTTAAAGGTCCTGTTAAACCATTAGAACCCTTTACACTGTGATAAATAAATACAGAATTAAAAATTGGAAATAAACAAACTTTTAAGGGTTTCTATGGGTGTTTTCAGCAGGACCTACATCTGTGGTAAGCAGAAAATTGTGTAATTGTGTGATTTTACGGTAAGTAATTCCTCTCATTGACACCATCATCTCTTTATTACTGAAGTACTGAATTTGCATTTTCTGCATTTTTTTCATATTAAAGGCATAGAGAACTCTGCAGATGGGTCTCTGCACAATTTATGTGATTGGAAATAGCTTTAAATGTTCATTACAGGCAATGTACATGTGCCACTCAAATGAAAACTGCCTCATTGTAATTCTAGTTTGTGGGCACTGCCTCAGAAAAAGATTCTCTACCTTCTAAAGTGAGTTTTCTGGCTTCAGATATCCATCTTCACCTTAATTACAATCCGCTTTAATTAAATTTTCCGTTCTCTCCATCTGTGTCTTGCTGTAGTCTATTCCATAGTCTATTTCTTTTTTTGCTGAGAATTTCATATCGGTTCTGCTTTCAAAGCCTCAATATGAAGCGATATCGTTGTCTTTTGATTAATATCATTCTGCTAATTTTATGTTTGACTGCGCAATGCCAATTAGCCCCTCCTATGAATTGGAGATGCAAACGAGCTCAAACACTCCGTTTGGCTCGTTATTCTTCAATGAACATGCCGAGAAATATTAATATGGCAGGAATAAAAGCCCAAATGATTACATTAATATCCTGATAGTATGCCATTACAATTAGAATAATATCCAATATGGGAAGTGATAATATGCCAATGGTCATAATTCAAATGTTATTCAAATGTTATAATGCTATTTTTTCTCTCTTTTTTCAAAAATTGTAGAAGTTAAAGGAAACCCAGAGAGCAGCCCTGCCCGACTCCTAGCATATTAATAACCTGCTTCAAACTGAGAAACAGGTGCTGGACGGTATCTGTCCTCATTCTTGAGGCTGACCATAGTGCAGAACAGGGAAAAAAAACAACATTCTGATTACCACCCTGATCCATCTTGCCACGGGTCATCTCCGCAGGCCCGCTGAGATGGGCCCACATTGATGCACATGGAAATAATTGCTTGCCTTGTCCTGACCTCCTTGTCTCCTCTGATGGTGTTGGCATGCTTTGTTTGGGACAGTGGTCCACATTTAAAACCGAAAGCGGCGCAGAGTAAACAAGCGTATTCTGCTCAGGGCTCCGGCAGGCTCTCTTTCCATTTGCATGCTTGACATGAGGGCCGGTCATGCAATAAAAATGTGTGTTCGTTTGCACAATGCCCAGAGCCTTTTTTAAAATTAGATGATGCTTATTGAATGAGGCCTGTGCTGTAATATGACAATTCCATTCCACATGAGCACTTGCTGGAATAAAACATTGAGTAGTGCTCATGAATCGCTCGCTCGCCTCTAGCATCCAAAAAAACAAAAAAAACCTCAATCACTTGATTGACAACCTCGATTGAGAACTGTCAAAAAGTCTTTCAAACACTATTAACAGGACTTGGGAAACATACATAGAGTATGATATCGTGGGCTAGAATAGAATGTATAATTGCTGTTGGAAAGTACCAAGAGCCCATCTGACCACTGTGTTTCGGTACAACACTGGAGTATTGCACTTTATTAATAGTCATTAATAGAATAGAATGATAGAAAAGGATACTACACTGCAATTTAAGTAGATGGTACTAAAATCTTAAAATCTAATAGGCTGAGCTGGGCTTGAAGCCACCCAGTAATCAATTAGTGGGTTACAGATGTACTGACTGGAAATCAATTTACAAAATGTAGTAATAAATATGTAACATACATACATGCATATCTCATATCTTTGCTATATTTGTCATGGAGTTTGTATTTTAAATGCAGGCCTATTAGTATATCACCCCATTTAAGTGGTAACCCACAAATCAGGTGCATTCCTGCTGAGAAATATGTTTTGGAAGGAATTTATTTTGCTATAAATAACGATCTTGCTTCAGACACTAATGTTTCACTGCTGACTGCAAAGTAGCAATCACCACTGTCCAGAGGCCAAGACGCCGGAGATAGGAACTAAAAAGCTAATATCAAAATTGAAGTTAAGGAAAATGTTTTAAAGTGAAAGAATATAAGATCTGCCCTCTGATTGGCTGCCACAGTTCATTTGCATAAAGTTGGGCTGTTTTTGATCAGCTACCTAACATGCTAACTGAAACGCCAGGGCCATAGAATGAAAGTACTTTATGACTTACTGAAAAACTGCGATGGAAGGGGACACAAATGTCTTAAACAATTCGAATATCTGTGCTTTTTCATAAGTAACACTAAACCCAGGCTATATCTTAAGTAGCTCATGACTCTATATTGTGTGCTGTGTAGGTAATGGGTTCTGCACCCAAATAATGCACTATTTGTCCAGTACAGGATTGTGCACATGTGGCTGCATCCCACATGACTATTTGTTAGACATATTATGCACTGTTTGGGTGCAGGATCCTGTATTCTATTTTTTACACAAGGAGTAGGGAGCCTTTTGAGACACAGCTCTTGTGTACGACACACATTGTCATTGCACAGGTACTTTTTGCAATTGCCACTGCTATATTAAGATATTTTATTATTCCAAAAATTAAGAGGTTCTTGTCAGTGGACTCTTGTAGCTTGTTTGTTGATCTTGCTTCCCCTTTTGCTGAATGGAGAGTAGCTAGCTAGGTAAATTAGCAACGTTTCAGAGGTGAAAACATTTAAGTGGGACTCAGAAAAGGAGGTAGGAAAAAAAAGAGAATCACCCAAAATTATTAGTGACTCCAGTTAGCTTGTGGATAGTAGTTAACTTGTGGATAGTAGTTGATTTTTCTTGTTTTGCATCACTTGTGAGGAAAATGAGCCTTAAAACGTGTCTTTATGATAATTTACCTCTGAATTCCTCCATTTAGTTGGGGCTAACATTGCTCCATGCGAGCAAAACTGAACTTTCCCCCACATATCAGTAACATAGATGAGTAACGCTCTTAGAAAATCCAAACAAGTAGCAAATGTAGACAAATTAGGCTAAATTGGTTAGAATGATGGTAAGGGGAGCTCATTAAACACTCAGTGTTTGCTATCCAGTATCCAGACGCCCTTTCTAGTTAGTGAGTTCCCCCTTTACTGAGATAGATTACCATGGGAACGAGCTGGAGTGATGTTCCAGATGATCCAGAACTAATCATCCAACAGGAAGATGGGCTAGTAGTTGGCTGCATGTACATGTACACTTGTGTATTAAATATATTATTTATATATTTTTGGACTATCTTTCATTCCTATGATGTTGTATTCATTACCCAAACTTTTTCTTGGACAAGGCTTGCAGGCCTGCAGGACATTTACAGTCCGTTGCTGTTATGAGACTTTAACTACAGTTTCTGACATTTTCCTCCTTGGTGGCGTTCAAGAGATTAACAAAATCCTCTAAATCCTCAGTTTAGCCATAACTTAATGAGAGAGCTCAGCTATTGCCACCGTTTCACTCATTTTCTGAAAAAGTCTGACGTGCAGAATGTGCAGCTGAGGGCCACATCTGCTCACTTTGGGCTCGGGGCAGTTTTCCTGTAACAGAAGTTGGGGGAGCAGATCTTCATCCTGGCTGAGGCTGTAAAGGAAGTGACATGACATTTTAGAAGTGATGGATTGGGGAGAGCTTTTTTAGAAATGACACTCGTCCAGTGCTTTGGGTTGGCTGAGAAGAGACTTTAGATGAAAAGATTCACCAAAGGCTGGACAGAAAGTCACCAGAAACCCACTTCAAAGCTGACTTTCATCACTCTGTAGGACCCTTAAAGGGGGAGATCATTACAACTGCTCCGTTCCAGTGGGTGAAGCTCAGGGTATGATGATTTTCTTTTCTTGATTCTTTTTTTGGGGGGAGTAAAAATTTCCCTTTAAAACATTTAGAACAAAGAGTGTCAGACTCAGATTTTTTCTTGAACTTTTCTTGAAGTTGTACATCAGTTTTTTCACTGAAATATGTCTAAGATGGGAAGAATATTTGGGAAGAACCAGTGATGGCTGAATGCTGAATACACCATGGGAAATGTGTTCAGTCATCACTACACAAAAAGTTACTGTTCCTCGACGTAAACGGTTGGACATTCCTGATGTAATTCTTCTGTGCTATTCTCCAAATTTTTTACTCTCATCGCCTGCTTCACTCCACTGCTGCTCCCACAGTCCCCTTAACAGAAATCCTGTACATCAGTGGTATACTTATCACTTGAGAACATGCCAGTGATTTTATACTTATCACTTGAGAACATTCAGACGTTTTTAATCCTTACAACTAAAATTAATTACAGAAACAATAACGCGTAAAAAAATTAACACTGATTAATCACACCACGTGACTTTGAGCACCCGCCCCGTTCTGGCCACAGGCGCCCTGCAAAATGAAGACCAGAGCGCGCTGCGCGGCCCAGTGAGTGGAAATTTAACGATTAAAAGCAGCCAGATGGAACGGTTGATAGGAGTATCATTTACTGCAATTCATACGATAAGGAATTTTTGTGTCATCGGAGTACATCACATCTAAAATATCACCTCAACACAAAGCATTTAGGAGCTAACCCGGCGGTCCGAGCCAGAACAGCCCGATCCCAACCAGGCACCAGACCCAAACTGACCTGTCCACCTGTGACCCAGCAGAATGGTCTCTGTTGCCGAGTTTATTTTGAGCTGGGGTTGACGTACTTATCCACTCTGCGATTTGTATGAGTGAAACACGCAAGACCCCCCCCACTTGTTCCCTATTCTTCCCTGCAATGATGGAGCCCCATCCAATGCCTTTGGGATGAGCTGAAGGGGAGTTTGTAATCCAGAACTAATCATCCAACAATACCCGACCTCACTAATGCTCCTGTGACTGAATGCAATCAAAACCTCACAGCAGTGTCCCAGCATCTAGTGTATCCTTCCCAGAAGAGTAGAAGCTGCAGTTGCGTTGAATGAGCAGGTATGTGAAATAATTTTTGAGCATACAATGTATTTTCTTGTTCTAAATAATCAGAAAAGGAGGATGAAACAAGTTTTATTCCTTGACGTGATGTTTGCCTTATTCTAGGGCCTGTTATAAACCCAATTATGGAGCTTGACTGAATTAAACGATAACCACAGCAAATTTGCCCCACACTTCTTGACCTTGTCCTTAGCTAGTTAAAGAGCCATGTGATAGTGATTTTAGCTTGCAGCCCAACTCAGTGATGTTCTGATTGTTTTGTGAGGAGAGGGTCCATGACATCAATTAGGCAAGATGGTTAGAGGAAGTACGCACCGTGGAACATCTAAAGCTGAAAGAGAAGCATTACCTCGTGCATGTCCTACCTCAAGGGGAAGAATATGCTCTGTTCAACTCCAGACGGCAAAGGAATAATTTCTTTCATCACTTTTTGTCCTCTCTTATCAGGTGAAACACCACATGGGCCTTGTCTGCCTTTGTCCTCAGCAGATTTTAAGTTGACATTAAAGAACGATACAGAGGTGGTCATCTTCTTTTGACTAGTCTGGACACCTCAGCAAGCTTTAGCATTACTCTTTTATGACTTCGTACTCACCTTGTGCTTTGAAGTTGCAGGAAATGATGTCAATTCCAGTGAGAGACTCATGGGTCCTGGGTAAGGAACTGGGTAAGGATCGTTGAAAGAGAGGCAATTCCATGGGACCAAGATGTCAAAGACTCACCGTTGGACCACAGTTGCTTTCCCGCTCCTGCTTTATTTCCCTCCTGCTGGTTTGATTCGGCTCATTCTCTTTGTTCGCCATCGCCCCAGGCTAATGTACGAATGCACCATGTCAGAGCAAAGGCGCCGGTGTGAGTCATGCTGCACCGAGGCCAAAGGATACATGCGCTCTGTCTACACAGAGAACCCCAGATCCTCAAGCCAGAACCGCATGGGGCTACCAAGAGATGCTGATGCAGCAACACTAAACATGGCAACTTTTGTTTTAAAAGTTTCAAGGACCTGACGGTGTGTTTTTTTCACCGTAACAACAACAAACTCAAGTATTCTGTTTTCCTTTTCCCTCAGGGCCAATTGGCATGTTAGTGCTGTTGGCAAAATCTTCCACAGAGAGAAGCGGAGGATTGTGTTGCTGTGTAAAACCTCACAGCAGACCAGTGCACCTTCATAGCGAGCCTTCCTCATGTAACAAAATCCCACTAATTGGTGCCGTTTACTCGCCACTCTTTAGCACTAAAGAAAGAACAGATGTGTTGGCTGATCCGTTTTTCCCTCTCTCTCTTTCACTCTCCAACTCTCTCAAGCTCATTTGCATATGCATAAACAAACAAAAATGCACAAACAGGCAGTAAACAACCATCAGGTATTGTTCGTGGTATTGCCTACAGCACTGTCCCTTCTGAGGCCCAGGACGCACCAAGCTGATGTAGAAGAACTCCTCGCATCCCATGAATATTTGTGCTCCAACACACTGCAAGGACTACGGCTGATGGCCAACACATACTGATACGCCGGAGAGCGCAGGAGCTGGCTGCAGACTAAAGCTCGACTGCTGCAGGGTAAAATGCCAGGTATACATTGTATGATTTTGGGCTGTTCCCAGACAAACTGTGAAACAATCGTGTTGATTTCTTCAATTGTGGCTTTTAAACAGTGGTCCTTCATCACACTGTGAGAGAGGATCCAAGGCGGCTGTCGTCACTGCAACCAAAGACAGTCTGCGATTATTTTCTGACCATGACAGAAATTTAGAACGACCATCTCACAATGTGTGTGCTGCTACGACCTGCTACACTTCAACACACCCTCACACACACCGTCGTACATCCACACACCTTCACACACACCATCATACATCCACACACCTTCACACACACCCTCATACATCTACACACCTTCACACACACCGTCGTACATCCACACACCTTCACACACACCATCATACATCCACACACCTTCACACACA
>JBBPCX010000035.1:14207621-14222292 GCA_037974365.1 Hydrocynus forskahlii
ACACCGTCACACACACCGTCGTACATCCACACACCGTCACACACACCATCATACATCTACACACCTTCACACACACCGCCGTACATCCACACACCGTCACACACACCGTCGTACATCCACACACCGTCACACACACCATCATACATCTACACACCTTCACACACACCATCATACACACCTTCACACACACTATTGTACCATCTACACACCATCTCACACACATCTACACATACATCTACACACCTTCACACACATCTACACATACATCTACACACCTTCACACACATCTACACACGTGTCACACCCAAGTTTATGAGATGCATGTAACACTGTGTGTTTTGTCACAAACAAAATCTCTGGCATGTGTGCATGACAGCTTCCATATGTAGCATCTGGTATCAACAGCATGATCATCTTGAGAATAGTTAGCCTTTGTACTGGCTTTTAACCATTCTGGGTGTGGTGGAACTAGAATTCTCAGGAAGGTGGTTCTCCAGGACCAGGGTTGGTGATCACTGCTCTATGGCATCAACTGCTGCATGACTCTTCTCCATCATAGATTCAATTTCTTCAGTGTCCAAGAGCTCTCTGGCTCCCAACCACTCGCCCAAACAGTGCAGCTTCACCCTCAGCCAAAAATTCAGTTAAAGTCATAATTGTGTTTGATGAAAACAACGGATGTTGAAAATGTCTCAGAAAAGATACATAAGATAAAAAAATAATAAGCTTTTGAATTTGGTGTGTCAAAAAAGGGATTTTTAATGGCTTTCTGTTTTCAGCGTTCAGCTCCTATGACTGATAAAGAGATAGGGCTGTGCCGCCCTTAATTCACCCAAACACCCCCCCCCCCAACCCAGGTTATCATGCACCTTCAATATCCTCCATTTAATTTAAATCAGTGCTTTGACTTGCACCCATTGACTTGCACATGAATGCACCTCTTCTTTTCAACACTTCTCATCTGGGAATGTTGAAGTTGAAATACATCTTACTGACTGAAGCAGTTCTGCACCACAGTGCTGAAGTTATTTGGAGTGGAAGTGATTAAACACCACTGACGTTTAATCTGAAGAAGCTTCTCGTTCTCTTAGAGAAAGGTTTATTAGCCTTTTTTTGAGTTGGGGGGAGAGATTAGTTGTCTTTAAATTGAAAATCAATTCCTGGTTACCTTAAACACCTTAAGTAGAATTTTCCATTAGGATGACCCTGTTTTCTAAGGTTAAGTGTGTTCCATGAAAAACGCTTAGGTTTGCTGAAGCGAAATCTTTCTATAGCCTTAGAGTTTCCATTAATTACCCTTAAGTAATCCCTCAAGCGGAGAAGATTTCTTCACCTTCTTTCCTGTTTCCCAGTTTAAGGTGAAGAAAATTATTCCTGGTGGGAAACTGCAGAGTCAAAATGGCATTAAAATATTAATGAGTGAAACAGTTGACCATTTTTAATGCTATATTTAAGGGTGACGCAGTGGGTAGTGCTGTCACCTCTCAGCTAGAAGGTCCTGGCATAGTTTCCTCCCATAGTCTAAAGACAACCGATGAACTGGAGATGCTAAACTGCCCCAGGATATGAATTGTGTCTATCTTTGATGGACCAGTGACCCATCCAAGGTGTTTTTCCACATTTCACCCCATGATTACTGGGCTACAGCACCACTGCCACCCTAGTTAACCTTTAGAACCTTTAGAGTGTTAGTATAATCTGATTTCAACAAATAAAAGAGGTGTAAAACAGTTTAAACCTGGTGTATGCTCTCCCACACACTCACCGTTTGCTGCACCACTGCCTGGCTGCTCTCCAGACTCCCTCCCTCTGTGGGTTTTCCACACTCACTTGTGAGTGGAGACTATCCTGAAGGTTCTCCTTGCTTCAAAGATCTTTCCATTTGTTTCTAAGATCTAAAAAAATAAAATGGCCAGTTTTGTTCTTTAAAGATATTTGTATGTGACGCCATTTTTAAAACCCCAGTAGTGGTTATTATTATTACTTGTTCTTTGAATTACAATAACTTTTATTCTGCATGACATAGCAACACCAAACAAAGCTCACCATGATGTCTGACACCTTGAGCATCAACACAAACCAGGGGAACTTCCATATAAGGAGTTGTTTTGCTGTATGATGGCAATTTGTTGTGCTTTCTGCATGGATGTGTACCGCTTGCATTATAAGGTTTAAGCAGCTCAGAAAATTGATGGATGGATAGACATTCAGAAATAGCTCATCTATTATTTCCAGCAGTGTTTCTATTCAATCATGGGAGATCTTTTCCATCCTCCATACTCTGTGTTCCCTCCTGTGTGGGGCTGTCCATCAAATTTGCTGCTCAAGGTCAAGGTAAGCACTTCGTTTTTCCATCTCGGCCCAAGGAACTGGTCATCAAAACTGATTTCAGGATTGTCGTATCAATATTTTTGTGGGTTAACTGTTAATAATAAATCGAGGCAATGAGAGAACACTATCTGTTATAAACCCAGTCAGTATGCTGCACCCTTCATTAATTCCTTTGGGAGAGATAAACAGGCTTAATTTGGAACTCATTTCCTAATGTCCTACTGAGAACCTTCTTCAGAGCTGCAATGAAGATGTTCCTCTAGATCTGAAAGAATCCTGGCTTTTGTTTCCTTCTCTTTTTTGACCTCCTTCTAAACCCTGAAGGAGGCTAAGAAACCTCTCAGGCCCCCAAAGGACTATGCTGTGGATGTGAATATCTCCTTCTTCTCAAAGATGTGCTTGATGTTCTTCAGATTACAAGACGTTTGCTGACATTTGAGACCTTGTTTTTCACGTACAGGTCTTTAGGGAAGGATCCCGCTTGGCTGGACTTAAACACGTGCAGGCTCTCGATTGCCTGCCAGATATTATTATATCATATTTTCTTCCCATTCTTGGCTTTTCGTGACTCAGTGAACAGCAAGAAAGACAAAGAATTAAATCCCCGCAATTCAAACAAGTGTCTAAGTTAACTGGCCTTTATGAAGGGAGAGCATCTGAGGGTGAGTTGCAAAATCGTTCAGAATTGCTTTGTACTCACATGCAAAGCCAAGGGATAAATCTTTATTTAAGACATATAAATGGAAATAAATTAAATCTTTAGAGTCCAAATCTTTACTGCTGCTCCTCCATTCTTCACCAGGCTTAAAGCGGCTGCAGATAACTGTCACGCATACAGATTCGCTCTGCAGCGATTCAGAGGAGTTTCAGATGGAGAGATTTCTTTTTTGTGCAGAATTTTGGCACGGCACACTGAGCGATTGCTTCTGCAAACCAACAGCAGTTTAAATTTCCAATCATTATTGCTGCTCATCCGATGAAGCGATAACTCACGCAGGTTTTGTCAAAACATGCTCAGTAGTTGTTTCCTGCTACAGTTTGCTTGAACCGCAAACGTGCAATTAAGCACGCCTTCGGAGTATCTGGGTACATATATTTACTCCACAAGCGTGTTTCTAAACATGGCCAGTGGTGACAGTACATATATGCTCACTGGCTGCATCATTACAGACAACAACCTTGTGTTTCCACTCACTGGCCATTTTATTAGAAACACTTTCTTTGTGTTTCCACAAACTGGCTACTTTATCAGAAATACGTGACGTTTCCTGTCACGGGCCACTTTATTGGAAAAATCAACCTTGCCGTTCCTCTCACTGGCACACGCCAACCCTGTGTGTGTGTGTGTGTGTGTGTGTGTGTGTGTGTGTGTGTGTGTGTGTGTGTGTGTGTGTGTGTATGGGTGAAGTGAAGCCCATGTCAGTGCTGATGCATGAAGGAACAACATTCAGCACATCTTGCATTTTCTTCTGAACCTCAGTATTGCCTAAAGTTAGCAATTTTAAACATTCCTTTCATCACCTAATTAAAATTGCATCAAATTGCTCACAAAGGCTATAGAAATATGGCAAGCAGGTCATGTTCTGCAGCATAGCGTACAGCAAGCCGGGCGAAATGAGCTCCCCAGTTATTGATATTTGGGTCCGTAAGCAGAACGCAACAAGTTCCGGAGGGAGGCGAGACGCTGGGCCTGACATGGGAAAAAAATTACATTTGGAATTAGAAATGTACATGACTTCCGCATGATGTTCGGAGATTTGCCGGCCTCATCTCTATTAACCTAATGCCTTTGCTGATAAGGGAATTATTCATGTTTTAGAAAGAGCACTTTTTTCCCCCCTGCTGCCTCCAAATCCAATTATACTTTTGCTTTGTGGAGAAAATGGTCATTTAAAAAGGAATGAGGACTTAAATGATGTAGCAGCAAATATTCAGCTTGGAAACAGATTCCGAAAATGCTGTTTGCGCCCTATTGATAACGTTAATAAATGAAATATTAAAGCCAACCATATCTGACTTCACCTTACAGTTAAAACAGGAGTGTGTGTTGCTGTTAGAAGGGAACAAGTGAAAGCGACACAAAGGCTTCTACTTTTGTGTCAGACGCAGCATGGAGAAGATCAAAGGGGGTCTCGAGGGGCTCTCACCTCAAACATATCACATCAGGTCAGAAGATGTTATATTGCAGAAGGCCTGAGTGTTTTGTGTGAGTGTGTGTGTGTGTGTGTGTGTGTGGTTTTTTTTTTTTTAATCTACTGTCGATTCTATCTTCTGGAGCACAGAGGCCTTATTTGTAGGCTGCACATTACCTCAGACATCTCTAGCTCCTTGCCCCCCGACAGCGAGCGCTGACACTTGTTTGCCTGTGCCAGTGGGGAGACATTTACACACCACATTTGGACTAAATGATCAAGCTCTTTCAAAGACTGTGGCACTAAAGGGACCAATTTCAAAGACAAGCTTGTAATAAACATTTTTAAGCAGTGTGTAAACACTGTTGTTATGGTCATCTGAGGGTGGTCTCACACCGGGCTGAACACGTTTGACCCCCAAAGTCCAGAACATTTGGGTAGTGTTTGTTTGGCCTGCTCGTGGAGGTGGGCCCAGGCATGTTTCATCTGGACTCAAGTGTTATCAAGTGAATGCTGAGTGGTTGGAACTCCTTTATCTAGGCTTCTTGTATCTTTAGGCACTTTGCAGCCTGTCACAGTAAAACTTCTGTTCACATTTCTTTCATTGAATCCACTTAATATGCCAAAGATATGACAGTTTGTGAGGCACCAACATTGTGATTCAAAGCAAAATATAAAAGAAATGAGGGATGGCAAAAGACTTTTGCACAGTACTGTGTGCGCAAAAGTATTGTGGGGTGGTGGCGGCCTAGTGGGTAGGATACTTCAGTTCAATTCAATTCAGTTTTATTTATATAGCGCTTTTTACAACCAGGTGGTCACAAAGCAGCTTTACAGAGTCCAGGTCCGAGCCCCTAGTGAGTAAGATGAAGGCGACAGAGTCGAGGAAAAACTCCCTCAGATGGAGGAAGAAACCTCGGGAGGAACCAAGACTCAAAAGGGGAACCCGTCCTCCTCAAGTCGACCCAGAGAGAAATAAAGGAGGGAGAGAGAGAGAGGTGGAGAGAGGGAGAGAGAGAGAGAGAGAGAGATACTTGCCTCTGGACCAAGAGATCATAGGTTTGAATCCTACCTTCAGCAAACCACAACTGGGTTCCTGAGCAAGACCCTTAATCCCAAATTGCTCCAGGGAGACTTCCCCCTGTAGTTAGGGAATCAAAGTCGCTTTGGATAAAAGCATCCACTAAATGCCGTAAATATAATCTGTAATAATGTACCATTTTACTATGGAATCTAATCTGCAAAAGCGGCTTTGTATTTCCAACTTTTGTGAAAAAACAAGGCATTCACGTTTATCAGTCAATTCGACCTATGGCAGTTTAGCCCGCCTCTTTGCAATGGAGTCATAAGGAATGTTTTTAAACCTGCTTTTGAAATGGGGCATATTCCAGGGCCAATCAGAGCTCAGGTAACTTACACACAGTCATGAGAAAATCAACAATCAAGTAATTGTTCAATTTTAAATATAAGTGTATTTAAAAGTATTAAAGGTCCGCCAACAAAACTGGCCTGTTTAATTCCAAGGGTGAAAGATTTGGCCATTAAACAGTACTAATGTACAAATAAATAATGACTTTTTCTGAAACACAAAACAGTGGGGACATGGTCCTCTGAAAGTCCTAAAGATGAAGAATCTGAAGAGGGATTTGGCGGTAACCTTCATGAATATATCAGAGCCGCCGCCATGTGAGGTTTTTCATCACAGCGGGAGGGTAGATGACTCAAGCATATAACATCTGTTTGTTCTTTCTATTTTCTTTTTTCTTTTTCTTTATTTCTTTATTTATTTACCTTCTATCACATTGAAAAGAACAGGCATCAAGTTCTGTGGCAATGCAAAGAATACATTTTTCCAAATGAAGATGGATGTGAAAAAGGCAGCTTTGTTATGGAGCAACACCATAGAAGATTCTGGAGCAACACCATACAAAAAACACATTGGGTTCCCTAAAGAGCACATCAGTGTGGCTCTTTATAGAACCATATTTGTAAATGAGATGGTGGGTATGAAGAGCTTTGGGGACCTCTGTACACCAATTAAAGGCTGTTTCCAAGAATCATATGTCCAGGTAAAGAACCATTTGGGAACCTTTATCTTTAAAGGCGTACCTACCTTATAGCTATTTATGTATCTATGGGCTTTGACCTCATTTGTATGGACCGTCCACTCCCTGCTGTGATCAAAGCCTTGCATGGATGATCCAGAAATTTTAATGAATTATCCACTATCTCTCTGAAGCTTCTGTCATGATCTGAAAATGAGCTTCATGACTGACAATTTCTGAACTCTATGTCTCTTTCTTGTAATTTTAATTGGACCTTACACCTACAGTCAACTCATTACGCACCATGTTCTCAGGGATCAGGGCTGCTGACTTTATCCCTCACTGGTCACTTGAACTAATATGCTAATGGTAGGACCTTTAAGGTGGCAAGTTAATGAAGGCATGTTAACTCTTAGAACGCGAGCCCCCAGTCTGTGTTGATGCTCAAGGTGTCAGACATCATGTTGAGCTTTGTTTGGTGTTCCTAAGTCTTGTAGAACCAAAGTTATTGTCATTTTAAAAATAACCACTACTGGGGTTTTAAAAAAGAGCATCACACGCAAATGACCATGAAAAACAAAAATGCCCAAATTTCTTTTATTTTACATTTTAGAAACAAATAGAAAAAACACAAGATCTTTGGACCCAGGAGAACTTTCAGGGTAGTCAGGGAAAACCCACGGAGGGAGGCGGTCCGGAAAGCAGCCAAGCGAAAGAGCAGCAAACGGCAAGCGTGTGGAAGAGCAAACACCAGTTTTAGACTGGTTTATATTTGAGGAAATCAGATTTTACTAACACACTCTGAGTTCTAAGCGTTAACCAGTGTTGAATTATGGGTTAAATGTTGTATTTGAAAATGTACTCACATTGTCACATTGCCAACTGTGATTATGTTTTGCATTGTTCATATTGTGAAGTTCAAAGATAATCTGAGTAAAAACATGGAATCAACGCTCTTGTTCATTAAAATGTACAACCAGTGGGTTTTAATAAGGGAATAAGGAAATGTTATGTTATGTCCAAAACATAACATCAAATATTATTTACATATAACTTGCTGAATTATATCTTTGCATCTTTTTTTTTATTTTATTTTGCTGTTAAAGAAACATGATGAAGACAACATGGCACGAAAATAATGAGCCATGGGAGAAGAAAAGCTCAGGGAGAGAACACAGGGTCCTGGGAACCTGAGCTGTTTCCAGAATTACAAGGAGACAAAACAGGACCTGGGGAACACAAAGCTCTGGAGACAAAGGGAGGTTTCTTCTCAATTCCAATGAGCAAACAAAGGATCCAGGTAGGAACACATGGATGACCCTAGTGTAGCCTTTAGCTTACCAACTAGCCAGCTTGCAGAGTAAAGTAACATCTGCATCCGCAGACACCTTCAGTAGATGCAGATGTTTGCTAATGCCCAACTAATCAAATGTAATGGTTTTGAAATATTAATGTTTTATGAAAAGGCACAGCTCCAAAAAAAAAATTATTATAATAGCCAATAGTTTCAGATCTAATCATATGACTCATTTTGAACTTCCACGGAGACATGGCAACACATTACAGAGACAAACAAACACAACAACCCTGCACTCCCCGGTCAACAAAAGCCCTGAATGTTTCAAGATCCTGGTGATCCTCCTGTGACGCTGACATTTTTTTGCTCCCAAATCAGGTACTATAGTGTTTAGAATGGAAAGTAGAAATCCTAAGTGAATGAGTTGGTTAAGTGTAACATCCTTCTTAATTCTATAGTAGGAATGTGGGATGATGTTCAGAAACACAGGATGGAATGAGACCATTTTGAGTTTTGTATGTAATGAACATGTGCAGCTGTGGAAGAAGGCAATGTGGAAAGCGAGAAGAGGAGCAATATGTGCGGATTAATTGGGCAGTGAAACTATTTCTGTTTTAAATTCTTTTCCAGTTTAATTTTCAATTCATTGCAAATTATACTTTCAATTTGTCCAACGATCATCAAGCAACCTGAGTGACAAATTTGCATCTGTTTTAATTGTCACCTCGAAATGGTTTTAAAATCCAGATTATTTATTTTTCATTTAATGGATCAGAACTTTTCCTTCTTTTACATTTGTAAAATTTCTACAGGCTTAAATGAAAAAAATCCCACATTTCCAACATCAGACTTTTGGCCCTTACTGTATTTGTAGGTAATCGGGCAGCTGTATTTTAGATGTTAGGGATTTGGCAGGAAGACCAGAAAATAGGGAGTTAGAGCAATGTAGTTGAGGAGTAATAAAGGCATGGACTGCAATTTCGACATCAAGATATCCGCAGGAAAAATGTTGCTAAGGTGGAGGAATGCTACTTTACCTAGAGAGCTGATGTGTGCCTGGTGTATGTCTGTAAATTAGTAGGGGTTACTGTAATGGAATGTGAGAGAGAAATAATTTACCTTAGAACCAGCTGCCTGAGCTCCTACCAACAAAATCTATCACAATTTAGCTTGAGTGCCATGATGACCAATAGCATGAAAATTTTTTAAGGAAGAGAAGCTACATTTGAGTGTCATCAGCAGAAAATGATAGCACCCGAATAGAAACACCCAACAAATAAAAGAGGGTCTAAGATGGAGCCCTGTGGAACTCTATAAGAGACCAGAGATGGGGGGAAATGTATATTTACCATGTGAGATCTGTGAAGTAGAACCTAAACCTTCCGAGAGTCCCATATTCCTACTATGGAATTAAGTGGGATGTTATGATTAACTGCTTAAAGATGGAGGTAAATATTTATAAAAACAGAATAAACAGGACAGGGTTGTTTTTGAGCTATATGTGAAAACCTGATCATTATTAGACATGTATCCCAGTTATCCAGAAGCAAATAACTTCCCTAAAGATGCTTTCACACCTACTTTGTTTGCTGTGCACCAAACCTTTTCTATAGCTCTACTCCCTTATGACAGATGGCACTAAACCCGCATAAAGCTGATTACTTCTTACCGTAGCGAAGCTGTAATTGCCATCAGTGGCTTTGGAACAAAATATTAACGTTATTCATTTACAGTGCCTGAATAATAGTTTCCATATTCATTTTTAATTCTTTTTTCATGCTAATGAACACACATTTGTCCTCAAAAACTATAATTACAAAGCCAAAAGACATTATGTGTGTGAATTTGGACTGAATATTTGCTCTGGAAGTGTATTAAGTGATAAAAGTCTCTGAACACTTTATTCCCCTCATTGTACCATATATATATGAGTGTGTGTGTGTGTGTGTGTGTGTGTGTGTGTGTGTGTGTGTGCCTGAATTAGCATTATGCTTCTTCCAAATAATTCCAAGACACAGGAATTTATGTACAGCTGGAGATTTTTTTTTTAGCAGAATTACCCCTCGACTGGGCAAACGGAGGCCAAATTGGGTTTAAAAATGGACTAAAATTGCCCAGTGTATGTCTGGCTCTGGGCGTTTTTCCTTCCACCTTTTGGCTTCTCGTTATTGGTCTGGGCCTCATTCCCGTAAAGCTGCTTTATGTGTCTTGTGAAAAGCTCTCCAAATAAAACTCAGCTGAATTGAATTGAATGGTCTATTCTGCTGGTGCAAGTAGTCATTAGCAGCCACATTTATCGGCTAAAGTGCGACAAGGCCTTCAGAGCGAAACGGCGAATATACCCAGGTCAACTGAAAATACCCCGGCGATGGTATTCGCAAAATATTCTATAAATCTGTAGCTTTACTGCCATCTTTCCTACATTCAGCCTGTGAGACTGAGCCCCCAAGTGTCCATCCTGGCGCGTAATGGCTTGCACATCCTGATGGAGATCTGCTTCACTGACCATAGTGGAAGCCGGGGACAAACAAAGGTCTTTGGTTCCTTTTAAGGGCCAAAAAAAAGCCTCCAGATGGTGCAGGCAAGCAGATATCCCTCTTCCTTCTCTCTCTGGGCTCTCTTCCTCACTCTTCTTCCATTATCTCCAGCCATGACCGCTTCTGCTCGTCATTCAGAGTCACTTTTGTTCTCCTCCGTTCTCTTTATCAGCCCCGGCAGGTCCGAGGTGGTGGCAGTTAATGGCTGGAAAAGAAAGTCAGTCAAAGCCGGACCAGTGCTGCTATTATTGCCACCGCTGTGCTAAAGCTTGGTGTTTAGGTTTAAAATACATGAAGCTGAGCACAGGAAGTTTGGCATAATAAGTGACACAGATTGACACGACCGCGTTTTGAGGAGCGAAGCAGGCAACGCCTGCTGTCAAAGTGCAACACCATCAAAGCTCCCACATCCACTGGCCCTATAAATGGCAGACACTGAAAATAACTCCAGTCTTGCTGAGGCTATAGTAGCTTCTTCAGTTTGAAAGAGCAGAGAAAAGAAGTCAACACTCTCCCGCCACTTAGTAATTTGATTCAATTATTTTACTCAGAATCAGAAAACTTTATTGATCCCGCAGAAAATTGCTTATGTTCCTGACTGCACAGACACACAGAGACAAAGAGGCAAGAACAATATGAAGCTCACTATGCTATATACACAAATGCTGGGTATAAATACTATAAATAACTGCCAGTTAAGTAACTTAGAGTTAAGCAAATAGTGGTTAGGAGTGTGTTATTGTGCGTGAAAGAGATCAGTAGTTCAGTAGATCGGTTATATTGATATAAGTTGCGATATTTCACATGGTAAGACTATTGCCCATGATAATAACAACAACAATAATAAGAAGAAGAAGATATTAGACATAATGCAAAGATTTAGGACCCGATAAGAAAACTGCACAATATTGCATAGGGTAAGACTATTGCACATTATAATAAGAGAATAATGCACATAACTATAATGACCTACACCCAAATAAGAAATTGCACAACAAAGTAGCATCTGGTTATTGCACAGATTATTGTGTGTGTGTGTGGCAAAAGGAGAGGAAAGGATTCATTCAGCTATGGAAGGAATTTTCGTTAAAAATAATTTGAGATTATTTCCCTAGGACATCATAATTAGTCAAATTGAGACTGAGCTTCAGTTTGAGACATAAAAATCCAAGCTCAGCCAAAAAAACTGAAAACAAAAACTGAAAAAAAACTTTATCATTATAGTCATTGCTGTCAGTACCCCCTTTGGGTTTTCAGTAGGACTGAGCTCTGCTACACTGACATAACATTTCCATGGGTGATGTCATTGCCTATCATGAGTTGTCTATCATCTGCCATTGTGTAGTTATGGCCTGGTTTTATCTGCTTGATGTAGCAGAGTTCCGTTTCTAATAACGAAACCACTGAGTGGAACTCCAAGAAAGTGAATGGAAGCACAAGGTGAGTGTTTCAAATAAAGTGGCCAGTGAGTCAGTCAGTGGCCAGTCAGTGTTTTAATTTTTTCCCAGTTCCAGTAAAAACTGCCCAGGTAGAGAGAGGAGCTTAGCAGAAAGAGACAGTTTAAGAAGCACATATGTCTGACATCCACAGCCATCACACCCTTGGGCAGTGCCTTCAAGCCAAAGTTGCTCCAGGGCAGTATGGAAACCCAGATACACCTTCCAGTCTCTGACAGGAAATATTCACCAAATCCACTTTTAGATTTGTGCTTTGTTGGAAAACAAACCATGCAGTCACCGCCGCACAAGTGCTCCGCACCCCAGAGACAAGAAAATCCCGATAACCAGGCTGAGCGAGAAGGAGCCAGATAACCTACTGTGCGGCCAAGTGAAGTCGAAAGGCCCGGGTAAGGCCTTAAGGAACTGGACCATAGACTTTGTAAGCGCACTCGTATTTGATCATAATCAGCTGAGGGATATTTTTTGACTCCTTTTTGACTTTTGAGTCTGGAAAAGTTAGCTGAATGGAAAATGAAATTCCTTATCGATGACCACACCGCTGCACTCTTATTAAGGCTGAAAAAAAAGCCAGAAATGTAGCAGATTTCACAAAAAAAAGACAAATTGCCTGGCAAACACAATAAAAGTAAGAAATCATGCTAATAAACCTGAGCTGTCGTCGACAACCCACTTCTTCTTATTTTCCCTAATTATATTAGCATTTGGAATTAAAAATTTAGATCCCAGCACACGTTTCTGACAGCTAATTATCCTCATTAGCAAACCATTCATGCAACGCCAGATCTGCATATTCAAAAAGGGGGAAAAGAGAATCAGAAATTCAACCATTATTCACGTTTGTATCGCTGAATTCATGAGTGCGAAGGGAAAGTGATAAAGAGATAAACATTGGCTCATATCGTCCATATATTTACATTAACCGCTCATTTCTCAATCCGGTTTAATTGGTAGATAAGAATGCTGAGACTTTAATTAGCAGATTGGGTCATTTGAAAATGTCTATGGAACACAATACACATCTATTTCTAAATGCTATTTAGATAGCCTGGATATGTCATCCATTGGAGCCACATGACAGCAGTTTGAATTCTTTTCGGCGCTTGAATATGGTCTTTTGTCAGGAACGTGCCAATGCAACACAAAGGCCCTGATAATATTTGCACCATCAGAGGGAAGCAACAGTCATCTTTGGCAGCAGTTGTAATGTTCTGTATTTTGTTTCTGATACTCAAAAACTGTTACAGAGTCTAAAACAGGCTAGGCTATCTTACAAACCCTGGTACAGTTCCCCAACATCTGTCATTGATTTGTCCAGGTCAAGATGACTGATCTCTACACCCTTGAATGTGAGCGGTACGGATCCATTCCAGATGTGTAACAAATACATTGTTGTTATAGAGTAAAGCAGCTCCTTATATGGACGTTCCCCTGGTTTGTGCTCATCATGCTGAGGAGTTTTGTTTGGTGTTCCAGTGTCACATAGAAATGAAGTTATTGTAATTTAAAAAACATAATAATAGTAACCGCTACTGGGGTTTTAAGAACTATGTCACACACAAATGCCCATAAAGAACAAAAATGAACAAATTTCTTTATTTTAGGTTTTAGAAACAAGCAGGAAAATCAACATCTTTGAATCTGGGAGAACTTTCAAGATAGGGGAAAACCCACAGAGGGAGAGGGTTCGGAGAGCGGCCAAGTGAAAGAGCAGCAAATGGCGAGCATGTAGGAGAACAAACATCCGTTTTAGACTGATTTACACTCTTTTATTTGTTGAAATCAGATTTTACTAATAAACTGAGCTCTAAGGGTTAAAAACTTAGGGACCATTTAACACAAACATTGCAGCTGTGAAGCCCGATCTGCTCAAACACCATGACCACTTCAGTTAGGCTTGAATTCAGGACATTAGCCATGACCATATAGCCATTTCTAATTTTTTTTTCTCTTCCCCGAGATTTAGAAAAGATTCATGCAGGAGCATCTGAAATTTCCTGAATACTGACCTCAGGGCTGTAGTAGTCTCTAGTCCAGTCTCCCGACTTTTTTTTTCTGTGGTCTGTGACTTGTCTTGGACTTGCTGGTATTTGGATTCAGACTTGTCTCAGTCTTATGACTTCAACAGACTTCAACAGAGTGATTTCAGCAGTCTTCTAAGATCATAACAAATCACACTGTGTGACATGGATCTAATAAACTCAGGTTTATGTGGATGTATGATGGTATGAAGGCATGTAGATTGTGCAATGGTTTGGCAATACTTTGATAAAAAAGTCAGCTTTAACTGAGCATGTTTGAACAGCTTTTTCTTGTTAGAGTAGTTTAAAAAAGGTACGGATTGTTCTGCCCCTACAACTGTCAAGCAAAAAGATTGGCCTGGTCCACCATAATTTAGCGTGTACAAGGCACTATCATGCTGGCTGATGTCGTGGGCCGGGGTTTCGAGGCAGGGAATAGCAGGACTGAGAAATGTAATGCATAAAAATGAACACATAGCTTCAAGTCATCCACATAGCTTCAAACAAAAAGTGACATGAAGTCTGAATCCATGCTTTTGCTACAAGCGTCAATTAGTTCAGAAACTGTACTTTTCTGTGAAAAGGGGGTTAAAATCAACCACGTTTGTCGAGTCCACGAGGTCCAAAGAGGTGCAAGTCCAAATGAAAGACCAAGAATCCTGTATGATGGTGTGTATGAGAGTGTGCAGATGTATGATGGTGTGTGTGAAGGTGTGTATGATGGTGTGTGTGAAGGTGTGTAGATGAATGATGGTGTGTGTGAAGGTGTGTGGATGTGTGATGGTGTGTGAAGGTGTGTAGATGTATGATGGTGTGTGTGAAGGTGTGTAGATGTATGATGGTGTGTGTGA
>JBBPCX010000035.1:14227267-14247355 GCA_037974365.1 Hydrocynus forskahlii
GTGTTTTTGTGTGTGTGTGTGTGTGTTTGTGTGTGTGTGTGTGTGTGTTCGTGTGTGTGTGTGTGTGTGTGTGTGTGTGTGTGTGTGTGTGCCCTCTGAGTGCTGGGATAGGCCCCTCCTCACATTGGTTCAAATAAACAGCTCAGATAATGGATGAATAAATGGAGAATAAATGTGCAATAATAAAAAGAGCCCCAGCGCTGACCCTTGAACTAGGCCTCAGTGTTCAGTGTTCTCTGGGGCGAGTAACACTAGTTCACAGTCCATAATAAAACAATCTCTGAAATAAACAGAATAGGTGGACATTACAATAGGTGTGTAAAAGTCTTCTGACATGTAGTAGTCAAACAGAAGAGTTTCAGCACCACATGACCACCTAGGCTCTCTATTCTTTCCTTCGCTGAAGTGTACTGTTATTATTATAATTTGTTTTTCCACTGAGGTTTAAAGTGATTGTTGAGTACTTTTTTTGAAAACATATTATTTCCCCTAAAAATGCAGACCTGCAGAGCCACTTTTCATCACTGTGATCGTTATCAGGAGCTCCACAAAATGACGAACTGAGAGCTGCGTTTTCCTCGGTGTCAGACCACACTGTAGGTCTTAATTTAGTGCTGTTGGTGCTCATTGAACTAATAAAGGTGTTGAATGAGCTGAATTCTATCTGCAGGTGTAATTTGGAGTAATCTGATTGATTGGGCACTTTCATTATTTAGAACTAGCAATCTCAATAAGAACTGACATTGCATGCCTGTAAAACCAGCAAATGCATTTTTCCTTGCACTACAGTGCAGTATGTGTGTGTGTGTTGTGCAGTCGGGATGACGGATGCAGTCCAGGACCATTATTAAGAGTGTTTCTGGAGTGTCAGAGCCAATGTACAAATCATCGATTTTGCCCAGCCGATCCGTGCAGCACCCATCATATGGGCCGCCGTTTGTACAAACAGCTTCACAAATTTAGTCATTTTTTCATCATTTAGCACAATGTTCACGCAATTGTCACACATTTAGAGCTAAATGTGTTAAAAAAAAAAAAAAACGTGTTATGTTTTGGTACATTTTCTTGCTGCGTAATTGTTAAATGTTAAATTTAAATATTAAATCTAAATCTAAATGTTAAATCTAAATCTCAAAGTTAAATGTTAAATCTAAATCTAAATGTTAAATCTAAATCTAAATGTTGCTTTTACAAACGCGTGAGATATGCGAATTGGCCACGCCCTGTGATTACAATTGGTTGGTACTTAGCAGGGGGCAGGACTGTGATATTCCCTCACCAACATGGAGGATTTGCCTTATATGATCTTTAATCTAAATGTTAAATATGAAACTCGCACTCTAAATCTCACACTCTAAATGTGAAACTTCACAGTTAGATAGGGCTCGGTGACACCTTTCCAACGACCCTTCGTTTAACACAATAGCCCCGGCGATCCGGAGTTACTAGCCGAAAATCGTTCACCTCGCCCGGGTGTACTTTAGTCCCCACGGAACATGCTCGCAGCTTTTCTAGGCGGGGCAACCACCAATCTCCGTGAAACTCTGACAGTTAGATAGGGCTCAGTGAGACCTTTCCAAAGACCCCTCGTTTGCCACGATAGCCCGCGGCGATCCGGAATTATTAGCCAAAAAATGCTCACCTTGGACAAAAGTAATGGGACACATGGGCGAGGTGAACGATTTTTGGCTAATAACTCCGGATCGCTGGGGGCTGTTATGGCAAACGAGGGATCTTTGGAAAGGTCTCATTGAGTCATTGAGCCCTATCTAACTGTGAAGTTTCACGTTTAAAGTGCGAGATATATTTTTTATATTTAACATTTAGATTTAAGATAATTTAAGGCAAATCCTCCATGTTGGTGAGGGGAAATCACAGCACACAGTCCAGCCCCCTGCTAAGTACCAGCCAATTGTAATCAGGGGGCGTGGCCAATAGCATATCTCAGGCCCTTTGTAAAAGCAACATTTAGATTTAACATTTCGATTTAACATTTAGATGTAGATTTAACATTTAGATTTAGATTTAACATTTCGATTTCGATTTCGATTTAACATTTAGATTTAGATTCAACATTTAGATTTAGATTTAACATTTAACATTTACATTTAGATTTAACATTTAGATTTAACATTTAACATTTACATTTAGATTTAACATTTAGATTTAACATTTAACACTTACATTTAGATTTAACATTTACATTTAGATTCAGATTCAACATTTAAATTAAACATTTAACAATGACGCAGCAAAAAAAATGTACCAAAGCATAACACTGTTTTTTTTTAACACATTTAGCTCTAAATGTGTGAACATTGTGTGAACAATGCACTAAATGATGAAAAAATGACACCTCTAAATTTGTGAAGCTGTTTTTACAAACGGCACCCCATACCATCATACTGGGTTAATGTGAGATGAGCGGAAAATGTACTAACAGAATGGTTTGACATTTTGATATTTTGGTGTGTCATACAGTGTCAGAAGCCATGTAAGCTGGTCTGTTTGGGATTAACACAGTTTAAGGCAAGTGGGTGGTGTTCATTTAGAATGATGCTAATTATTGGTGCACAAGTAGGCCCAGGTACAATCAGGCCTCCTTGGCCTTGTGTAGTGCTATATAAACAGCAGAAACCGACCCTAAATCAGCGTTCTTACATCTATCTCTTATCTACTCAAATAGGGACACATAAGCATGGGTTGACTCCGTGCTGATGTTTCGAGGACATGTTTTGAGTTGCAGGTAAAGAACAGAGGGCCGAACATCTGTCAGCTGCCACAGAAGGTCATAATTCAGTTTTACACATGCATTTCCAGCCTCTCTTTATCCCTTAGAATGAAACAGACTCTTTTTGTTACTGTGTCTTTGAGACAGAAATATGTACATTACTTCTGATTGGCTTCTGTCTTGCATTGCCTTTATTGCAGCTCATTCGAAAAGAGATAAGGAGATGTGCTGTGTAAGGGCATATGAGTAAACATGTTAGTTTTGTGACATCACAAATGACTGAATTATGAATTATAAAACTTTTTTAACAGTTCTGCATGTTGCTTCTTGGGCTTTTTTTTTCCACACTAAAATTTGAAAAATTACATCTGACACCTCAAGCATCCACACAAACTGGGGGAACTTCTATATTAGGTGTTGTGCTGTATGATGACAATTTACAATTTGTTGCACCTCCAGCATGGATTTGTGATGCTTGCGTCCTAATGGTTAAAGAAAAAGCATGGCTGGTAAAACAGTTCTCTATATAGATGATAAAGGAACGCAGAGACTGCAGTGCCGCTGGAAGAGAATTCATGTATAGGGAGATTGTCTGGTTTATTACAGTCCCGGCTCTGTTCTGGGAGGCTGTGAGAGATTGCTGGCTCTGACAGTAACCAGGCTAAATTGGCTGTTATAAAACTGCTCACTGGTTGTGGGGGGCCGCAGCGATGGCTGGGTATGTTGAGCTGAGAGGGTCAGCGGGGGTCTCTTCCACCAGAGACCGGGTCCAGAAATGTGGCTGCATCATTAGCGGTGGTCACACATCCCTCCCCTTTCTGACAGCAGCACATGGGGGGCACAGCTCTGCAGATGGCGCCAACTGAAAGCCGAACCCGCGCGATGCACATTCCCCAGGATGTACCACCAACAGCATTTAATGAAGCAGGAGGTTTGAACACCCCCCTCCACCCAGCAGCCCACAGCCCTTCACAGCATGGCTACTTTATTCAAATACTGTCTGTCACTTTCCTTTTCTCCACTAAAGTGTTTCCAGCATCCACTATTGCTGCTGATAATACAAGCCCAACTTCTGCATGTGTCAGACGCAGCTTCGCTCCCCGCAAAATGACAGCCTTTACGTTTGTTTTGCTCTGTTTTGGGATGAAAATTGAAAAGGGAATCAATTCCTGCATTGGTAATGAACCTAATGAACTCTAATCGTCCACCCCCCCCCCCCATAAGGGTCCCATGAACTCAAAGACCCACAACCAAGGGAACGTGATCAGTTTTTCAAAACAGGAGAACTTTTTCAGTTATTTATGAGGGTGAATGGTCAAGGTCATTCTCGGCCATTGTAACGAAACCTCGTATCTCTGAAAGGGTCCCTTTATAGGAGAAAATAATGTTTTAAACTTGTTTAAACAAAGCAAAGGTCAGCTGCTGTTTTCAAATTAGTGTAAAATCAGTAAATAAGTACAGAAATATGTACATGCAAGCAACAGAATTACATGGTTTTGATCTGACAGAGAGGATTTATTATTCATATCATTTGCTTATGGTCCAAATCTAACAGTATAGATGAAGTGACTCAAAAGGTCATTCATTCATATTAATTGGCAGTTAAAGGACAGGACAGACACACCCGTACTATTTCACAACATCATGATAAATCCACCAATAACAGACAGTAAATGAAATCAAATAATACAACAGGTACACCAGGCAACAGGGAGGACAACACAAAAGGACACCCCAAATGTGTGTGTTTATACACCCCACCGTGTGTGTATATACATATAATACAGTTTAAACACAGAGAGTTTCCAACTCTCTTGTTCGGCTCTGTTATGACCACCGTTCACAGCCTGAACTCTCTTAGACAAGCTTTTCTGTCATTTCTTCAAGTGTCTTCAGGAAGAGTTCTCCAGGCTTCTTGAAGGACATTCTATGGACGTTGGCTGATTCTCTGTCCAGATGATCCCACACTGCTTCAGTAGTATTGAGATCCAGGTTTTGGGGAGGCCAGTTCATGACTATTGTGTTCTATTTTCTTTCTTACTTTCTTTCTTTTCTCATTCTCTTTCTGTCTTACTGTCTTTTCTTTATCTTTCCCTGCCATTCTTTCTCTCTGTCTCTTTCTCTCCATTTTTCTACCTCTCTCTTTTCTATTTCTTCATCTCTGTCTCTGTCTCTGTCTCTCTGTCTCGCTCTCTCTCTCTCTCTCTCTCTCTCATGTAAGTACAGCCGTCATTCGGTGTTTAAATGTACCTGGTAAACATCGTTAGACTGCGTTCACTCAACGAGTGTTTCTTAATGAGAGAAAATTACAACACGAAACACACAAGCAGGAGCAATATTAATGAGGAATATAAAAGCCTGGATTGTGGCTTTCATTTTTTCACCCAATTATGTGATTAGCCAGGATAGTCACCCGCGATGAACCGCAAGCTTATTCAGAGCAAAAATGGTTCTTAATGGCTGGCCTCCAGGTGACAGGCATTATGCAAATGACAACAGCAATCAGCCGCCGTCAGGTCTCAGCTCAGGAAAAAAGTGCCCGCAGAAGCACCCCACACTCTGTTTAAGACCCCCAGAACCAAACTTTAGGTCTTCCCCACTGAGCTGCATCAAAGATAATAAAGCCTGGGGGATGAAAGAGCCAGAATGAGGAATAACTTCAGTTATTGTACTTCAGTAAGGTCTGAGAGTTACTGTTTTTTACAGACTGACTTTATACCTACAGTGAAAGGCTTCTGATTATTTGCACATACAATTAAACGTCCAAGTATTTTGTTTGTTTTCCACTTGACTGCTGATGCAATATTTGCATAGTTTATAGATGTCAAAAATGCACTAAATTACACATCTCTATTTCTAATATAGAGATTTTATTTAGATTTTATTTTTCTATGCGCAATCAAGTACAACATTTCAGAGTTTTTACTGTATTTGTATAAATTGTCTGTATTTTTATACACAGAGTTACATTCCAGTATTCTGTTTGTTTTCCAGTTGACTGCTGAAGCAACATTTGCACATTTTCTAGATGTTAAAAATACAAAAGTGCACGCTATAATTTTAGATTACATTTTTTTGATATTTTATTTATTGTAGTACAAAGTGCCAGAATGAGATAATAATAACGCAGCTGTACTGAGGTTTCTTTGTACTTCAATACTGTCTCTGTACTGTTTCTGTATTTTTGAGATTGATTGTATATGTACACTGAACTGCTTCTGATGCACAGATAACTAACTGCATTCCAGTGTTCTGTTTGTTTTCTATTTGGCTGCTGATGCAACTATTGCATAATTTCATTAAAAATATACAAAACTGCACATTCCTATTTTTAGTTAGTGTACAGTTTTTATTTAGATTTTATTTATAATTTATATATGTACATTCTTAGATGCATCTTAAATGCAAGCTATCTAATATTTCTTAGAGCTTTTGCAAGAATATAAATACAATAAAAAACAACAATTAAAACAATAACAAAATCTGCCAGAATGATCATATCAAATCAATAAATCTCCTTTCTCTTTTATCTAGGTATTTTTGCTTTTTGTGTTTACATCTTGTAAATTTTGTTTACATTTTGTCAAGTCTGTTCATGTTGTCAGATTTATGTATGCATTTAGGTAGTTTGCCTATTTCAATAAATCTGCCTAACAAATCTTTGTGTGTGTACATATTTATTTGTTTATTTATGTATTTATATTTTTTGTTTGTTTGTTTGATTGTATCAATAAATCTGCTGAATACATTTACCCAGTAAATGTTGCTGACCTCATTGTCCAATATTTCAGATATATTTATTCATAATCATGTTTGGAACGAAGAGCATTGTGTTGTATTGCCCACATGTGGAATGTGTTTTCTTGAGAATATATATATTTTTTGTTTTTTTGGAGAAATGAAAAAAAGAGTAGGTAGGGTATTGTGGGGCACGGTATACGAATTGTTCAAAACCCCAAGTGGAATGATGATGACGAGCCATCATGACGATAATAATAATGAAAATAATAATAAAAACAATAATAATAATGATGCATGTGTACCACCTGCTTATAATTTCCCGGTGGATGGAAACAGGAGAGAGTGCTGAAGGGTCGGAATTTGGAAGATGCATAATGTAGAGTGTGTGTGTGTGTGTGTGTGTGAGAGAGAGAGAGAGAGAGAGAGAGTGAAGGGAGGGGCAGAGCCAGGGTGGAGAGGTGGGTGATAAATATACACTTAGTGTCTCACCCAAGTCAATGAAAAATCTTTGAGGATTTAATGTCCCCTCCCACGGGTCCTTTACTCCTCCCCAAACATAAAAAGCATTACACACAAGTATCTCCAGCAATACGAGCTAGAATCATGCCAAAGCTAACTCAGCCTTCACCCCTGCATGTCTGCAGCCTGTACTTGGCAGTATTGCTTACTGAGTTATTTATACACTCAAGCAAGGAGTACGGCTTGCATTGGGGGGCGGATTTACATACACTTAAGCAGAACATGCAGCTCCACAATGAAAGTACCCTCGGCTGAGAACCGAATTCAGGACTTTCTTATTGTGAGGTGACAGCGCTACCAAAGGCACCCTAAGATCCATTTATGAACCTTAAATGAGTTTTTCCAAAGTAAACTACAATCACTGTCTCAGGGGAACAGTCCATATTGGAACTGGAATTGGAAAATAAAAAGTGTGGACTAAGGGCAGGGCTTATAGAGTCAATACCATTAACAACATAATTACAATGTAGTCACATTCTCTAATTAATGAAGATAATGAAGACCTGAAAACGTGCCCACTCCACTGATGGTTTGGTCTCTTGGTTATTCATCTGCTGTGTGTCATTATATATGTATATATAAATGTAGTAATGTGTAAACATTTGTTTGTTTATATCTTTGTAACTATACATACAAAAAAAACCAACACTCCATCCATGCAAGCAAGGGCCTTTGTTAACTGGTGTAACAGAACTACAAGTTAACTTTCTCCTCCAAGCGTGTTGAGCTGTTCAGTCATGTTTTAGCTGCAAGAATTGACTTGACGTGGATTAGAGGAGCATGTAGACCCTCTCAGCTTCACAACTCCCAACCGAGTGAGTATCAGTAAATATGTCTGAGTGACCTTCAAAGCAGCTTGAAAACCAGGAATGATAAAATATTATACAGTCAACAAAGAAAGTCATGAATGAATTAGAATTTGCTTCGACAGTCACCAGAACTGTGGAACTGTGGTACTGATAGTATTAACAATGTTGATGGAACTGATAGTATTAATGGTTTTGAAAACACAGATGAAATTCATAATATTAATGGTATTGATAATATTGAGGTATTGATAGTACTGATGGCATTAATAATATTGATGGTATTGACAGTACTGATGGCATTAATTATAGTGATGGCATTGATAGTGCTGATGGCATTAATAATATTGATGCAATTGATAGTATTGATAGTATTGATGGTATTGATAGGATCAATGGGATTGATAGGATTGATGGTATTGATAGTATTGATGGTATTGATAAGATAAGATAAGATAAGCCTTTATTAGTCCCACAAGTGGGAAATTTGCTTGGTACGGCAGAAAGTGATGGTATTGGTATTGATGGTATTGATAGTATGTGTTTCAGTGCAGGCAACTAAAACATGCTATATCAACACAATTGCTTTCTTGACCCACTTTTGGCATCAGTGTGTTGATGTACTTATGTGTATGTTGTCAATCACATAAATTCAGCACTATTTTTGTCCGCATGTTCAACCTTTGGCCTTTAACTCAAGGCCAGCATTAAGTGGACAGGGAACGGGAACAGTGTGGAACCATGCAGATATGTTTCAGTGCTCCGATCTGACCTAAATATCTGCCGTGTCACCAGCAGAAGTGCTAATAGGAATCATTCTCTCTGCACTCAGGCTTTCTCGCTTTCGGCCCGGTGGCGTTGTTTGCTGTGTGAAAAATGTGACGCGCTGGTAAAAGCTGCGCTGAGCAGATCTGTCTGTCACAACCGTTTCTATTTTATGGGCCATTATTTGTCACCGAAGGTGAGAAGTGCCATACACAGTCTTGTGCAAAAATGTTAACACCCCCCAGGCAAATGTTTTGTAGATTTTCAATGTGTACGGGTACATGGGATTTTTCTGCATTTGTTTTAGTGCCAGATTCCCGAGAAAAAGAGTGTACATAGCTTTTCACAACCTTGTTAAATGAAATAAAATGCAGCAAATTCATTATTAAAGGAATTGCCCCAAATCCTGTTACCAAAGGCGGTTTCAGGCTTTTACATTGCTTACAGCTGCTGAACAGTGTCACCTCAAGGCTCCTCCACAGTATGATGCAACAAATCAAAACCCACTAAATGTGACAATGAACAGGTGAGTTAAACATGATGTGTTTGAGGCAGTAGTGGACTATGACTAGCCAGGGCTTCAGTTTGGCCTTAAAATCCACCTGCATGACAGTGCAAATTTCTCTTGGCACACCTATGAGATTCTTGTAGTTTGTTAGTACTAACCTAACTGAATTACTCATTAGTTTTGTTGGTTGTTATGGGTTAAATATGGATATCTGAAGGTTTAAAAGGCATTGTAGTTTTTAGATAAAGTTGCAACTCACATATTACTATATACTTGAGCTTTTATGTAGCATTTCTACAGAGATTCTTTCAGTAAAGAGCTCTGGCATACAGCTGCCACTGTTTACCAGTTAAGGACCAGTCAAAAGCCCTTGTTCTGCAAAATTAGTAGCACTCATTATAAATCAAAATGTTAATATGACACGGCCCCAACCGATTAGAAAGGTCGCTTAGCTTAAAGGCAAAAAACAACTGACAGTCATTTCCTTAGGCTGTTTTAGGAACTAACCAGAACATAATAATAATGTAAGAATATTTACATATATGCTACAATACAAATACTTAATATACTTATCTAAATCATTAGACCACTAAAGAAATAGAAGGCCCTTTGAAGGTTCCTGTGCTGGTTTCCAGCTCTTCAGGACTGATATTGAACAAGTTTAGCATTTCTCCTGCATAAATTTACTTCATTCAACTAATAAGTTGATGAATAATTCATGAAAAACATTAAGTATGTTAGAGAGGTCAAAGCTCCCTAAACTGTACAGTAGAAGAGTTCTTTTCTGATACACAATTCAGAACTAATAGAAGACATTTAGATGTTTACATGCTATGTCATTTGAATTTTGTAAATATGCATTAGCATATGTTAGTAATATTTGCCCTTATTTATAGCCAGCTGTGTGCTGTTATTCACAGGCTTTCATTACTTAATTATTATTTGAAGAGACGCTTCGCTACGCTTCGCTACGCTTACTTGGTTTCTGGAACTTGAGGTCGAATCAAAGGACAGTTGAGTGTATTGTTTTTTTATTATTTAAGAGCAGCGATACCCAGACATGCTTTTGGAAATAATACTACTGAATTTCTTTTTTATCAAGAATTTTAAAGTGATTTTTAAAGTTTTCATAATTACAAATTGCATGAAGGATGAATGGTGAAAAAAGATGTTGGCCAAAAATGACGACAGATTTAGGCCATTTACTTATTAATTCTACAATTAATGAGGAATGAATAACATAGTGGTTAAACTAACAGGGTTAAAAGATAAATTTTAATTTCAGGTTGTTTTTAAACAGTGAGCTTAAACTCATGGATTACAAGTTGTTGCCAAATTGTAGGTGTTTAGGACACAGTTTAGGATGTGGTTTAGGACAGTTTTACCGAGAGCTATTTTTATCATTCATAGTAAGTCGTACTGTGTTCTCAACCCCATTCACAAGTCTTCTCCACCATAATGAAGAGCTGGAAGTTGTTTGAGTGGGTTGAGAAAAGTTAAGGGGTGTACTTACAGATTTTTTTGGTGACTAATGACTTCCATTGTTTGTTACTCTTGCAACTCCAGAGCTG
This sequence comes from Hydrocynus forskahlii, assembly GCA_037974365.1. Lineage (NCBI taxonomy): Eukaryota > Metazoa > Chordata > Actinopteri > Characiformes > Alestidae > Hydrocynus > Hydrocynus forskahlii. The sequence continues at coordinate 14,237,909 of JBBPCX010000035.1, forward strand.
AGCTAAAAAAGAAAATTTGCCCCGCCCAAACATTATGTGATAAATGGAAATTTTGTTTTTTTTAACAAACATGGACAAATTCACATTTAGAGAGGACAGACACCAAATGTGGACTACTGAACCCATTTAAATCGCATTAAAGCAATCTGTGCATTATCTAGCACAAATACTTGCATATTACTATATAATGCAACCTTACACATGCCTCCTGTTCTTCAAAAGTATAGAGTGATGGTAATACCTGACTGACTAAAGACATTCTGACCTATGAGCAGGTCTTTCTCACTCTTTTGAGATTGTTTATTGTGCTTTTGGTGACACATTATTTGCTGCACAAATGCAAACCATATCATCTCAGGTCAGAAAATAATGGCACAAGATCACTACATTTTATTATTGCTTTAATATCGTTTTCCTTCAACAACCATTCCATAATTTTACATTTTCTCATATCTGTAATTTGTTCAGTTCTAATACTTTCTAATAACTCAGATCCACCTACTGTAACCTGAAAGGAGTCTCCTTTCATGTTATGCACCAATTATGAACGCCCCTTGGTCTTCTTTGGGCCATTCTGTGGTGCATAAGGGTTAAGCAAGAACTTCCAGGAATCCTCCCACTCAGTAAGATTTACTGACATTTTCACCTGCTCATCGCTGACGGAATCAGTCACGAACCTCCATGAGCCAGCCCACTTAGAGAACATCGCTTTGTCATCTTCGTCATTTTTTTGGCCGGGTTTGCGTTTAGCATCACGTTTCGGACGTGGCTGAGTCTTCGCCAGCTTACAAGCATCGGCCCATCGCCTCACTTGTGGTGCTTCTTTGTCTATTTGAGAAAACATGTGCTGTTTGGTCTTCTTTTTCTTGCTCATTATCACTGAGTCATCCTCATGCTTTGACTGGCTCACAGCAGACTTCATGTCAAGCTTGCTCTCCAGTTTCATGAACCTCCAGGCCTTACCCCACTTTCTCAGTGAAGCATAATCTTTGGCAAGAAGAGAAAACAGGTAATCGCTGCATTTGTTTCGCGAGCAGAAAACCATACATTGTGGAAAGCATGTGTTTGGCTGAGCTTCAGACCACAATGCGACACTCTTTGGAGGCTGGGGGTTCGCTATCTTCCACATTCTGCCCCATTCTGATATACATTCATACTGTTCTGCGGCCACTGAATGACCATGGATGGATGATAACCCAGTTCTCTCACTCTTAGAAAGCTGTGTGGTACTAATCCTCCAAGAATCATGCCAGGATTGTGGAAATTCCTGTCCAGACTTGGGCTGTGCCTTTTCCAGTCTTTTTATCTTCCATGAATTCTTCCATTCCTGTGCAGGAAACCTTTCATTGAATGTCTGAGACTGAAATGATCTGCTAAACCTATGTGAAGGACAGTGAAGCTCCTTTCTAGCTTTAATTTCCAGTGACTTCTCATGCTGGTTAGCCTCAGGCTGACGTCCTGCCCAGTTCTCACAGTGGAAACTACAGAACCTCCAAGAATCAGTCCACTCTGTTGTAGAGGGTCTGTCATGGTGGAACTGGTTGGTGGAGAATTGCCAGGATTGTTCCCAGTCTGCCAAAGACCTTTCTCTCCGGTGTATTCGGCTATCTGCTGCCTGGGTGGAAGGACGTGTGCTGCGTGCGGCTTCCCTCTCCACACGGTGTTGGTGCCTCGTGGATCTCCAAGACTCAGCCCATCCACGAGCCCCTGTTGGCCCGTTACGTGGGAAATCCTCATTCAGCATCTCATTCTCTCTAACCCACCTGTCAGGCCTATTTCGCGTGTAGTTAGACCAACCTTGTTGCCAGAGATTGCTGTCCTGGTTCACGTTTAGATTTGTGAACCTCCAGGAATTGGCCCACTCAGTCAGAGAAGCTTGGGGTGTGGCAGCTTGTGTCAGGGGTGAAATTCTTTGTTGTCTTCTTTGGACCCTATCTTGCCTGGAACGGTTTTTCAATGACTTCCAAGAATCTTTCCACTTTGAAATAAAAGTTTCTTTATCTTTATGGTCTGAGATCCCAAGCATGTCCACAAGTTTAGCTTTCTTTGGAAACGAGAACACCTCAAATTCATGTTTCACAGGGAGGCCATCAGACCGTACTTGCTGTATCTCTGGTAGCTTTGGTTTTTCTTCTCTCCATTTCTCCATAGGTTGCTCCTTATACTCAGACAGATTCTTAATGTTTATCCATGATTTTTGCCACTCAGTGTTAGGCAAAGGAACATCTTTTCCTTGGAACTGGGAACTCCACAACCTTTTAGACTTTTCTTCCTTTGAAGTATCAATTATTGTTTGGTAGGTTTCGGGATCCAGTGACTCCTCAGGCAAAGCTATTGGAGGCTCAGATATATTTGACATCTTCTCGTGCTGACACATTGGTGAAACAGGTTTAGAAGTCCTCCAAGAGTCCACCCAACCAGGCGGGACAGACGTTCTTGCTGATTTTGGCTTCATGTGAAGCTGTCTCTTGAAATGCTTCCAAGACTGATCCCATGGAATCGTAGACTGCTCTTCATTTTCCATGTCACTCTCTTCTTTGTTCACAGATTCACTTGTAAATGTAATATGCTCTTCTTGGGGTGGCTTTGCTGACTTCCAGGATTCATTCCATTCGGACCTTTCCTCATTGTAGCAGTGGAATTGATTAAGCATGTGAAGTTTCTCTTGTTTGAGATTCTTTGGACCATGTTTTCCACTTCCATGAGCTTCTTTCTTCTGGTTTGTGTACTTCCAGCATCTCTCCCAGTCTGGTATAGCAATGTCTTCCTCAAAATTCTGGGAGAAGAATGTTTTGTCAGCCTTCTCCCGTGGAATCAGATCCACACAACAGGTAATATTGTTGTTGGTTTCATATTCATGTTCTATCCATGATTTACCCTCATTGTTTGGTTGAAGATTTAGACATTTCCATGACTGACCCCAGTCTGATGCAGGAGGCATCTGTTCTGGTTGCGGCAAAGGCTGTGAGAACTTCCAAGACTTTGTCCAAACCATCAAGCCTGGCTGCTTCTCATTCAGACGCAGAAGCAGGGCAAGCTTATTTCTTTGTGGCTCATCTTTTTTCACATCAGCTGGCTTGTGAGGCCGACTGCTCACAAATCCACTAGGCCTCCCCAAAGCCATCTGCTTGGCCTTGTAAGTCTGGGCAGGTGACTCCTCTGGAGGTATGGCTTTTCTTTCAACCCTTCTTGGTTTTACCTTTCCAGTCATGCGCTTTGCCCAATCTTCATTAATTCTATGGTAAAGATGAAAACAGAATTACTGAAAGTGGCAGCTGTTTGGACTGCTTAAGTGGAAAAGTGCTTGAATGTGTTTAAGAAGGATTTGGAGCTAATCTAGAGATGTCACTTGTGATTTAGAAAGCTATTCAAGATAAGAAATGCAACTACTGAGAAATACTGACCACAGTGTTACATGTATACATCCCCTGATGATGATATTTGTTAATATTGTGAAATGCTTTACAGCAGCACCGATCGGAGCCCATGGCTGATGGTTTAATGCTACTAAAAGACCTCTAATTAGGCAAAACTATGCTTCTTGATGCCTCAAACAGTGTTTTACAGTAGTTTTAGTATTTTTATACAGAGAGATACATGCAGGGCACTGTAAGGCAAAACAGTACCCAAAGAGAACTTAATTTTTGTTATTATTATTTTCAATGATCAGCATTACATATTAAAACTCACTTGTCATTTTTGACAGTAAATAAAATGACTATTTTTGTGTTGGAGCCATCCCGACACCTGGTGCTCATTAACATCATTGCAACAAATTCTGATTTAGTAAGTTTCTCTTTAATGGTGCATTTGACATCAAAACACTCTGAATTACTTTGCTTACATATCAACCACTGATTAATGCAGATTTTTCCAATGGAATTATTCTTGTAGGCAAGCCTTACTGGAGTGTATACTGTCTCTGCAAGAGTGAATGACCAAAATGTGCCAAAACTGACAAGGACCTTACCTCTCTAATGCACTTTTCTCCACTCTCTCTTGCTCTAACTTCATCCTCTGCCCATACTCCCTGAGCCGGATCTCCCAGACGTTCTTCATAATTGACGCGTCACAAACCAACACCTCTGCATTTTTGTCCGTCATTTTGCCAACCCCTGTAATCAATAAAGAATAAGGCTTTTAGAAAAGAAATTGGAACTGTACATAGATGTTGATATACACTCTTTTAATGTTGCTCTAGTCTGTTTCTTCCAACAGCTTGTTTGCCTCTTCAGTTTGATTAAGCAAAAGAAGACTAAGTGAAATAGAACGACTGCATGGACACACAAAATGTATTTGACATTATAATGCGAAAGCAATCTCACATGAAATTGCTTCTATAATTAATTTGTTGATCCATTTCTAAATAAAAAAAAACAAGCCATAATAATTAAACATGAATCATTGTCCAATAATGATAAAATCCATCCACATTTTATACATGTACACCAATGAATTTCATGCCTGAATTAATCAGGGCCTGTTAAGGTTAGCACAGTCAAAAAACTCACCCGTGCGACTGTGCCCGGCCAAACTTGAGAACTTGTTCGCAGGCGTCGGGGGCAGCTCCTATATATTGCCAAGTGTCGACTGTAATTAACCTTCCCCATGTGACTGAGAGCTTTGCTCTGGCTATTTTTACCGTCCTGCAAGAGACCTGGCTTCTGGTGCCGTCAGCGATGGCAGGCGGCAGAATGCTTGTGCTGTGGTTTATTTTATGATGCTTTAAACAATTACAGTTTGAATGTATGCTGCTAATGTCCACAGAGTATTAGTGCAGTTGTGTCTATGCATTCCTTTCAACAAGCAACTGTCCTACTACGAGTAGAACATCTGCTTAACAGCATATCTAATGGATTTGAGCCTTGTGGGATCGTGCGCAATGTACCATCAGCCCGTCCTGCCCCCAAGCCATTTCCTACAGTGTGAGTGAGGGGCAGGAGTCAAGCAAGCGCAAATAAAGGCCTGAGTGATATAACAGTGGCCCTAACATAGGGAAATCTGATTGCCATTGGTGCCACAGCCAAACCAGGTGTCCAAGAGAGCACATTTGGCAACGTTATGTCAGCTAACAGACACCTGCAATGACTTGAATCATTCTGAGTGATGAGGGAGTGGGAGGGTTCTCCTAACCACCCAGAGAGCCCTCCCACTCCCGGATTCTAGTCATTGCAGGTGTCTGTTAGCTGACATAACGTTCTCCTCCAAGTGTGCTGACCTTTCTAATACAGAGGCGCTTCCCAAGTCCTGGAGGAATTACCTGCTCGCATTCACCTTCCTAGTGTTGGTGGTATTGTGTGATTGAGAGAGTCCTAGCTAGTGGATGGAAAGTACAGTGGTTTGGAAAGGAAATTTGTAGAGAAAATGGAAAATTGGGAGGCTGCTATTAAGTAACAGACTGAGGAGCCTCTCAGGCAAGATCTCCATCAAAGCATCTTTCTCCAGTAATCCATTGTAGCATAGCAAGTAATGCTGTAACTCCACAGAAAAGCTTCTTAAACCAAAGTACACAAGGGAAATTGCTAACTCACTTAGCTGACTTTGGTATGATTCAGGACAATCACACATTTACAGATTATAAATTGCTTCTTGTTTCAATAATAACATGATGCCTTTGACAGGTTTTCTTCCAAAGGCCCTGGGAGCCTTGTCAAGATGCATGGCAACATGAACCCCATCAAGAATCAGGATGATCTGAATGAAATGCTGGCTGCCACTGCCAGTCAGCTAAACAGGGTCATGGTTGGAACGTCTGGCCATGATCAAAAACATACATCTAAAATCGAAAATGGTTTAATGACCACAAAATGAAGCTTCCTGACATGGCCATCCCAGTTTCTTGACCTAAGCTGGAGAAAGAGTCCAAACAATAGCATTTAGGACCCTGGAGGATCTGAGAGATTGTGTTAGGAGAGGTCTCAACTCTCTCGCTCTGCATTTTCTAGTCTCATCATGTACTAGAGAAAAACAACCATTGCTAGTAAAGGAAGGTTGCACAAAGTACCAATTGTATGAATACCAATATTGGGACATATTCTATTATTTCCTTGACAAAGGTATTTAATTTAAAGCAGTTGTGACAAACCCTGGTCCTGGAGATGTACCCTCCTGCGAAGTCCAGTTACAGCCACAATCTGGATCACTTGCTTTAGCTAATGACATTCTTCAGAAGTCCCTGATTGGCTGGAGTGTTATGTAGAGGAGAGGGGGCAGCTTGGAAGATGCAGCTTGAAACTGAGCATAGCAGGAATGTAGGTCTCCAGGAGAAGGGTCGGTGACCGCTGATCTAAAGGTTAGTTTTGTTTTTTATTTTTGATTGAGTTAATTTTTTTCATGATCTTAATCTTTTTCATGGGTACAATTAATTGGCTGAGTGTATTGTAACAATTATGTCAAATCTTGTTAATTTGAAAAAAAAAGCAGCAAAGGTGATTTATTTTTATTTTGAATGTATATTAACGTTAAAAATTATTTTCTCTCCAATACACTTACCTATAAACTGCATGTAGGTTGCAGGAGCTGAAATGCTGCATGCTTGGTTGTTGGTTGATTGGTTGGTTGGTTGGATGGATGGATCATTGGCTGTTTTTTTGGTTGGATGGATGGCTAGTAGGCTGGCTGGTTGGATGGATGGTTTATTCTGTATCACTGTTGGACAATTGTAAGACACAATATTATATTGGTTACATTCCTGGGTAGTTTTATATACAGCCATAGCATAATAAATCCCAAGTTCAAGTAATTTATATATTTCATAAAAGCCTCAGAGGGGCTGTGAGACAGGGTGTTAATTCATGTAATCTATCTCCCTTTAATTGAATAAGTAATTCCTCCGCATTGTCACAGAGTGACAGCAGGCCCTTAAAAATTATTTAGAGTGAAGATATGAAAAATAGCAGCTGTGATAAAGCAGCTTGTGCTATGTTAAGCTGCGACCAGGCAATTTAAAGTCATTGCATTCACACCCACATAAATTACATCATCTCAGTTGTAAAAGAAAATCTACGAACTACTTGATTTCATGGTCTGGAATGAATGATGACATTACTGGATAGGGGGGTGTTCACTTCTTTGCTAGTTTGATGCGAATGAATGTACAGTATGGGATTCTGTGCACTTGTAACCCAGTTCAACGCATAGTTTAAAGGGCCTCTATACTACATTTTTTCCACTTTTTTTCTCTGTGTGTGTATATATATATGTATATATGTATATGTGTATATATGACAGAGAGAGAGAGAGAGAGAGAGAGAGATTTGCATATATAGTTTATAAATAAAGGCACTTATAAATAAAATGTATTATTATAGCATCACACTCCATCTCATATACTTACATGTCTTGTGTGTGTGTGTGTGTGTGTGTGTGTGTGTGTTTATTATATATTTATATAACTGACTGCTTTAAACTGTCTCTTTCAAAAAGCAGCTTAGACTAAAACACTCCTTATAATTTCTAAATTAATAGGTGGAGTTACTGCTGTAGCCTGAATAAACAGATATACTGTATGCAACTGTGACATCACAACTGTGCTGGACACTGGAGCTCCGGGACCAGAGTTATGCACCCCTTGTCTATACCACCAAATAGTGAACAGAATGTGGAATTGATCTATGCATGACATCCGGTCAGCCTCTCACATATGCCACCTTAAAGACGAGTAAAAAATAGCTCTGAACAGGCTGTTCCCATAATGATGACCTCATGTGTTTCGCATACTTGGTTCTTGCCCTTACCCTATTAAATGTCTTGACATATCTCACCTCCCCCACAAAGCATAAATTAAGCTGAACAGTAACATACTGCATTTATTTATAGTGCAAGGCAGGATGGGCTTGCAGAGTTCAGTATAAAGTCATATTATGTCTTAAAGTAATTATATAAGCATTTACTATGTATACATATATATTTTTTTGGGGGGGAGGTGGTATTGCGCACTTTTATCTTTTATTTTAAACGCACTGCTATATGAACAACAGTGCAGTAACATTTGGTTTGCAAACACTTTAAACAAATAAGGAGCTTTTTAACAGCAGTGTTCCCTTTAACACAGTTACATAGCTGCAGTTCAAATATTTCTGTAAATCTCAACTTAAACATTAATGTAATGTACTCAGGCACCAACGAGTAGTGTAGTGCACCAGTGTAGTGCACTCATGCACCAACGAGCCCAAAAAGCCACGCACTTTAAAAATAATAGTACATTTAAAAAAAGCCTGCATTAACATGTGCTAAAATAATTGTCAACGTTAAGTAAATAATGCATTAATGTGATTATAACAAACTAACGTGCCCAGCCCTAATATATATATATATATATATATATATATATATACATGTACAGTAAGCCCCCACTTCTTTGTGATTCAGATTTCTTGGCTTCAGCCATTTGCGGATTTTCCTTAAAACTGAACTAATAATTGTTCACGGAAACCCCTGCAAATTCGTGGAAATCGCAGATATTCTCTGCATTTTTTTGCTTTTTTCATGGCAATATATTATTTTAATGTATTTTTGTGCTAAATTATTAAGAAAAATAAAAGTTATTCATTTTATAACATAAATTTTTTTATATAAATTCAGCTACATTTCCATATAAAATATTTCTGTATACATTTTTCAGTACTGCCAAGAGAGAAAGCAAGTCTGATGGTGAAATGCCACTGTACTCAGAGGTGGGAGGGTTGAAAGTAGCCAATCCGAGAACGTTATTCATCTCTCCTTGCTGCTGATTGGCTGCTGCCCTGTGACGCATCTCTGGCAGCTGCAGTCCAGCATCCCCGCATCATCAGTTTTCCCATCAGTACACTGTACAGTATGTATACAGGTTTACATTTTTGAGCTTTTTAAATGGAATTAATTAGGGGTTTACATTTTTATAGCGTAAAAAAAATAGGGTTTTTTTATTACCTCATAAATTCGTGTTTTTTCACGATTCATGGGCGCTCTTGGAATGTAACCCCCACAAATGTCGGAGGTTTACTATACATATGCATATATATATATATATACACACACACAGTACTGTCCAAATGTCTCTCCTTATTTCTTTAAAATTGGTCTGAATCGCCATGTTGACATTTTGAGTAGAGTAAATGAAAGAGATGAGAACAAATGTTTTACTGTGACAGGCATTCAGCACCAGTGTTGTGCATGAACACATTCAATGAACGGCGTTCATTGAACACGTTCCTATTTTTCATGAACGCTGAACTGAACAAGTCATTTTATAAACATGAACATAATAGTGAGTGACGTTCACTCTCGCAAGACTGAACGCAGTTCACGTTTTACGTTCGCAGGGGAAGTTCGGCTCTTTCCAGAGAGCTGGCTCTTGTGGCACAGCTCCCAAAGAAGAGCCAGTTCTTTTGGCTCCCAAATGGCTCTTAGTTTATTATCAACTGTAGCCTCATATTTTAGCCTAACTTGGCAAATATGAATGCTTTG
>JBBPCX010000035.1:14249624-14284347 GCA_037974365.1 Hydrocynus forskahlii
GTTATGTTCTTTTCTGAGCACTTTAAAAGATGTCTTTGTGTTAATGTTTTCTGAATAAAAATTCCATATACAGTATAACTGCACCTCATTTTTTTCACTTTCACCATAACATGATGCATTGCTTAAGTGGTAAGATCTATTCTCAACCTCAAAATTGGTTTTTAATGTAACTTATGTCTGTGATTGTTCAGTCGTATGACAAATGGAGAAGATTGAAGGAGGTTCAGATAGAAGGAAGTTGTATTGAAAATGTAAAAAAAAACCATGAACTAGTTCATATTTTGAGCTGTGAACTTAGTTCAAAAATTTTTAAAGTGAACTATGAACGTGAACAAGTTCATTTTTATTTGAATGAACTGTATTTTGAACTAGTTCTTTTTCAGTGTGAACTGGCACAACACTGTTCAGCACCACCAGTAAACTACTGTTATGGTAGCACGGTGGTGTGTTGCTCTAAACCGAGTGTATTGGGTGCACTGGTGTTTTTACACTAGTCTTACACATACTGGCCTCTTTATTAGAAACTGTTACCATACTGGCCATAGCTCATGTCAGTGCACAGTTTGTTAGTGTGCTTTAGCCCTTCATCAGTGGTGGTCAGTTTCTGACCATTTCCAACCTAAAAGAGCAAATACAAAGCACAGTAAAGATACAACATTGAGAGAGACCCACCAGTCATCTCTGGAGAGCAGTGGACCTGTGGTGGTCCCTCTTCACTGATGGTAGGGGTTGGGGTGGGTTGGTGAGGTCAGTACACTTCAAAGCAATAGATGGGCTTCCAGTAATGGTACCAGTGCCACCCGTATAGTAGGTGTTTCTGAGAATGGGCAGCAGGACTAGATACGATGCAGGGGTTTCTTATAAACTGGCATTGTTTGCCACAATCTCATTCAGAAGTTTCAAGAAATTTCGGAGGTGGTCTGAATGCTGATTTTTGAGTTCTAAACACCTTGTCTCCGCCGAGACATCAGCGAAAGCCTTCCCGAATCAGAAACGAATGGTTGTAGGACACATTACTGTTTCATATTGAAAGCTGTTGACACCATGATTCCTAACCTTTCAGAGTGAATGAAGAAAGTCCACCGCCGCTCAGGGTGGAGACAGCTCATTAGGGAAGAAAGTGTCAGTCTTTGCATGGCTGATGATTACCCAGCTGTCATCCTTTTTGTCAGTTTTCCAAATAAAAATCACATTGTTAATCAGGCCTGTCGATTGCCCTCCTGTATGACGGCCAGGCCTGCGCTCGCTGTCAGTGGACAGGATTGCGTGGCTGGCCTCCCGAAGTCCTGTCAGGCCTTATCCTTGACCTCTTTCAGGCCAAGCCGACATGCTTGTATGCTTTTCTGATTAGCAGTATAGTAATGAACCGACAAAGGAGTTTAAGTCAGTGTCAGTGTACCACCAGCCAGACACTGTGCTAACAATAGGCCTGTCCAAGTGACAGAAGAGGCAAACGGTTAACCCTTAGAACCCGAGCGACACAGATCCGTGCCGGCAGCGCAACAAATGGTAAAACATCACCATACAACAAAACAGCTCAGGGTGTCAGCCCTCATGCTGAGCTTTGTTTGGTACTCCTGTGTCACACAGAACCAAAGTTATTGTAATTTAAAAATCATGTAAAAAAGATAACCTCTACTGGGGTTTTTAAAACGGCGTCACAAGAAAATGTCCACATTTCTTTTATTTTAGAAACAATTTAAGAAACAAACAGAAAATTAACACAAGCTCTTTGAACCCAGGTGGACTTTCAGGATAGTCTCCGCCCACAAGTGGGTGGGGAAAACCCCCTTTGGAGAGAGGGGTTCCGGAGAGCAGCCGAGAGAAAGAGCTGCAAACGGCGAGTGTGCAGGACAGCGAACACTGGTATTAGATTGTTTTACACTGTTTTTATTTGTTGAAATCAGATGTTACTGATATACTCTGAATTCTAAGGGTTGAAGCATGGCGGTCATTGTTGCAGCATAGTCCCAGTTCCATCATGTCCTTGTAAAGCAAGCACAAGGAACCAGTATCACTAAACTTACCTGCATAAATGTGAGCGAAGGGGAAATTCTTGTGTGTTACCGAGCCTTTATTCCCAAGACCTAATTATGAGAATGAAAGGGCCGGATGTGTGGATTAATTAGGGGCCAGCAGGGGGCTCTTATGAGCTTGACTTAAAGTTGAGGCTGCAGGCCTTGGCCTCGCACACATAAATCATTCTGAGCATCGCCAGCTGGAGAGTCACACCACAATAAACCCAAGAGTGTCTAGTTTTCTGACCGTACTGTAATCATCTTTCATAGGGTGCACTTTGCTCAGATCCAGACCCCCACACACACACACATGCACACACACTCTGTGGGATGTGATTATGAAGATACATGGATTTAATCAGTCATCACTCCGTAATGCTCATAGACTTTATGACTTCACACTTCGACACTTTGTTTTTTGCATGCCGAGCACCTGGTAAGTTTCGCTTGTCGCTCCCTCAATCCCTCACTCATATTTAGCTTGGTCACGTGGATGGTTTCTAAAGGTGGGGTTCATACGACACCAGGGGTCTCGAAATACAGATCCAGGGGTCATACAGTCAAAGTCAAAGTGCAATTTATTTTCATCTCAACCATATACAAGCATAGAGAGAGACAGAATAGTGGCTCTCAGGTTCCACAGTGTACATATCGTGCAGTAGACATAAGAACAGTGCAAATAAAGAAGTATAAAATAAGAGTAAGTGGCCAATATGTCAGTAAAGTTGCCAATATGTCAGTAAATGTCAGTTAATATTTTATACTGATGTATATATATATATATATATATATATATTCATATTTTTTATATTCTTTTTGTGGACACTGATCCACAGATTTTATTCTCTTTTTTTGGTCTGATTGCCTTTTGGATTCTGATCTACAGGTCCGCTGATCTGCAGCAGCACTAAAACTTTCTTGCACACCACTAGTTAACTCTTGCTCCTTTTAACTGGCACGAATGTCTCCTACACACATTACTCTAGCCGAGATCATAGAATTAACTTACAGTAAATTTTAAGCATTCAATAAGGACATAGAATAACAATATTAGCCAACTGAAGACTGGATGGAAGCAGTGGGCCTGCAGTGGAGGTGTGGAGCTTTGCATCTATCACACTGTGTGATCTTGTTATCATGTAATCATATGTAATCAGCACTAATAGAATGCAATGGATAGAGCTGAATACTATGTTTTAAAGTGAATAAACAACTTATCTATTAAAGTATGTAAAAGTGACCCAGGGAAGTTTGTCATGGTCATTTTTTTCCTTTTGACCATGAGGCGCCCGCAACTTCAGGATGAAAGGCTAAGAGAGCAGCTTTCAGTCCAAGAGATTGACGAAAACGTCTAAAGGTTTTCCGATTTATTCACCGTAAGTAGCCGACGTCCAGCGATTGATCAAATGACGAGTAATCAATCGTGTTCATCGCCTAGTTAGATAACTTAATCAGTTGTAATCTTTCAAAGAGAATTATCTGGGAAAGTGCGATCTGGGAGGGTCTCCTCTCTGAAAAAGGAGATCTAAAGCCAGACGCCTGTCCCTGTCACTCTAATTATATCCCGTATGCTTCTGACAGCAAACATGACACGCTGTCAGCTGTAACAGACAGAGGTGCATCTGAGATCAGCCCAAATGCATCACCTTTTGACTCCATCTATTTCTGTCGAGCCTCCGGCCGACCAGACGAGACGCCACAAGCTGTGGAGAGAGAGATCCCTGACCTTGGCCTGCTGCGAGAGGGGCCTGGTCATTATCAAGCTCGATTCTCCACAAGATCCATCATTGCAGATACGCTGCGCCCATTTTATCATCAGTAATTAAACCTAATCAGCTCTCCGTCATGAGCGCAAAATGGGCTGATTAACCCTCCTTTGCTTTTACAGTATTATGGATAGTGGCCCTCAGAAGAGCACGCACCACTCATTCCGCCGCGCTGATAGCGATGCAATCATGAAAATAATGACACATTAAGTAACCGCTGGCCGAGGGAAATGACACACATGAATCTTCTTATTTTGACAGGTTTGATCGAAAGACCGATGAGGTCGTTTGCTTGACAATAACTTTCGAAGGTCAACAGATAAAAGGCCCAAAGGCAGGGTGGTCTCTATTCGAGAGGCGAACATCTTGGATTTGGCTCATTCCTTTCATCCCAAAACTCCACTTGATTTAAGGCTCCTTGGCCCGCAGCTGCTGGCAGGACATACAGAAACAGCGTTCCTTTGAAATGCCTCTGAGAGAGTTCAGGAGTATAGGACAGTTTTAGTATAGTTCAGGAGTATAGGACACTTTTAGTATAGTTCAGGAGTATAGGACACTTTTAGTATAGTTCAGGAGTATAGGACACTTTTAGCAAACAAACCGGCTGGACTCAGCTGAGGGTGAAAGAGAATACACACACACAACGCGCACACACACACACGTTTGTATGTGTAGATTCTCTAAAAGTGCCGTAAATGTCCCAATCCATATACAAACCCAAACAGACTTTTTAGAAAAGAATGTATCAAAATGAAAATATGTCTTTATTTCCCTAACAATAATTATAATATAGCAGCAATATTTCAAAATATATAAAATAAAAAAACAAAATAAATTATAAAAACAAAAAATTATGAAAATGATCAATAATGCATTTTGGAAATAAATCTTTCATACAGGATTATTATGTTTGCACTTTAACTATATAATAATAATAACAATACAGGAATTACGGACATCAGTAATCCATTTAATGCTAATGACACTTTTCTCACTTTTTAAAATGACTTTAAATGACTACTGATTACTTCAGTTGTTACTTCCAGTTCTCTCTTTGCCAGTTATAGGCATCCAAGAAATTCAGACGTTTAATTAATTGGTTCATAAACATTTCCAAAGATATCTAGATGTCATTTTTACTAAATGTTCAAAACAAATATGTGTATGAAAATCAGTGATCAGCTGGCATGACGTCTCTTGTTACCCTGTTCAACCTGTTGTGCCTCAGTGATGTATGTAAATGATCTCTGTTCTGATTGGCTGTCCTGTACTGTGCCTCATTTAAAAAGCAGTAGGCCAGATAGGTGGGATATATGCAAATGCAATGATCCTTTGTGACATCGCAGACTTCCTTATAGTGAATGGAGATTTTGGAGAAGTACAGAAAAGGACATTTTGGATGGTATGGACCCTTTAAACTAATAAATATGTAAACATTTTGTAATATAAATACAATAATCTAAAAATGAAAGATGTCGTTCTTCAAACATGTTAAAAATACTTTTAATTGTTGTATATAGGCTTTTCTGTTATTTTATTATAATTACTTATTATCTTATGTTTTTCCTTTGAATATATTATGTTTTCTCACAAATACTTGAATGGTCTTGTGCACATCTGGCCTGTTTAGTATGTTGACATGTGTGTGCTAGTTCTTTTAAAAAAAGCAACAACATCTTAAATCTATGTTAAAGCACATCAACGGGCATGTGTTGTAACACTCTTTTACAATTAGGGGAAAGCTGGATGGATGTAATGCATTTTAAAGACTGTAAGACGGGAAAGCCTCCCCACAGTAACATTTCACAGGAAAATGAGAAATGCATCGACCCAAGACAAATAATTTGCATC
Source organism: Hydrocynus forskahlii (assembly GCA_037974365.1). Classification (NCBI taxonomy): domain Eukaryota; kingdom Metazoa; phylum Chordata; class Actinopteri; order Characiformes; family Alestidae; genus Hydrocynus; species Hydrocynus forskahlii. The sequence goes on from JBBPCX010000035.1 coordinate 14,255,260, forward strand.
TAATTTCTCCTCAGAAAGGCTTCATTTTTTCCCGTCCGGGATGAAAATGCAACCAATTAATGGTGTGTGAAACGTAGACCCCCGTGCATGTAAAACGAAAGGAATCAAAACAAAATCTACAAACATCATTTATCAGACAACTTTATTTTGATGACCTTACGTTTATTCAATTTTCAGATTGCGGAATTGAAAACAACGTTGTTCTTTTGAGTTGGAGAGAGAGGGGTGAGGGAGAGAGAGAGAGGGTGTGAGGGAGATGAGATCAGAGTCAAATTGAGGTGGGAATGAATTGAAACCCTCTAAGCGAACCTACACTCAATATTAGCAAACCAAAGTTCTGTGCTGCCTCTGGTTTCACAGACCTAATTACAAAAATAAAGGCAACTGAGGGCCTTCATGGCTTTGTGAACCTGATTATGATAGAAAGGGGTCAGAACACACAATGCATCTCAGGCTGCTGCAAATGGAGCAGCAGACCAGTCAGCGTGACCATGCTAACCCCTGTCCACCAAAGAATGGGCATCAGAACTGGACCATTATGTCCACAATATGTCCTGGTCTGAAGAATAATTTCATCATGTGAATGACGAAGGCGAGGTGGCGGAGGCACTGTGATGCTCTGGGTGATGTTCTGCTGGGAAACTTGCATTCATGTAGATGATACTTTGACATCGACCACTTACCTAACATTGTTGCAGACCAAGTTTCTTCTGAAGGTTATTAAAATACTTAATGTGCTGCAATAGCAGACTCTCTTCTTCTAACAAGGTTATATGTTGATTGCATTCAGTCACAAGAGCATTAGTGGGGTCTGTACTGGTGTTGGATGATCAGTTCTTGACCACAAACACAACTCATCTCAAGTTTTCCACAACTCATCTCAAAAGTCTTCCATGATTGCATGGGCAAACCTTAAGGAGACACCCAGGCCAAATTTAAACATCAAGACACACATTGTAAACATACCTATTCACACACTATGGTCCACGGCCTAGAGCAATGGTCCCCAGCCCTCCTGCTGGAGATCTACTGAACTGCCATGTTTAGCTCCAACCTGCATCTAACATGCTGCACCCCTCTCTTCTACTTAATGCTCCGTCCGATCAGGTACTTTTGAAGAAGCTCAGTAGCCAGATCAAGTGATGCAGATTGTGTACCTTCTCATAAAGGTGGAAGAACCTGGAAAAATACAGTTGCTTTAGACTGGATTTTTTCTGGGTTGGGATGTATGAAGTGGTCCTGTATTGGGTTTTTAAATTGCTGTATTGGGTTTTTAAATATATATATATGTATGTATGTATGTATGTATACAGTACAATATAATTATATACAACATTCAATAGATCATGTACAATACAACTCATGGCCAGGGCTGCAGTGAGTGCTGGCGGAGTGCCACAAGCCTCACAAGTGGTCATATGACATATTTGTGAAATGCATGCTTGTTATTATAGTGAGAGAACGATAATGATTCAATCCAGGGTAACCAGCACAGTATGGTTTCTTACCTCCTCAAACACACACCTGGCACTGAGCAGGTGAGTTGATCCAGGTGTATTTAAGCAGGCAAATCATCAAATCATGTTGGACACCAGCTCTCCAGATTTGGACCCCTCTGGAGGCTGAGGGATGTAATGCTGAGCTACATAACAAAACAAATCAGATTACCATCTGTGCCGGCTGCGCAACAAATGGTAAAATGTGGTCATACAGCAAAGAAGCTCCTTATATGGAAGTTCCATTGGTTTGCGTTGATGCTTGAGGTTTTAGACGTTATGCTGAGCTTTGTTTGGTGTTCCTGTGTCCTGTAGAACCAAAGTTATTGTCTTTTTGAAAACATGTAATAACAATAACCACCACTAGAGTTTTAAAAATGGCATCAAACACAAACGCCCATAAAGAATAAAAATGAACGCATTTATTTTATTTCAGAGCTTAGAAACAAACAAAACACTAGTAGGTGGGGAAACCCTGCAGAGGGAGGGGGTCCGGAGAGCAGCCGCGCAGAAGTGCAACAAACGGGGAGCATGTAGGAGAACAAACACCAGTTTTAGACTGTTTTACAACGTTTTTATTTGTTGAAATCAGATTTGACTAATACAGTTCTAGGGGTTAAAGTTTAGTATTAGGTCAGAATGCCCCTTTAAAAGTAATTAACCTCATTAGAAGGGGTGCTGTTTTGAAGGATTGTTGGATATTTTTGGATACATCCACTACTGAGTCAAAACCCACTGTACAGTAGAATAAAAAATCACTTTAAGGACTCTCTCTGCCATCTGTTCTCATCCCCCTGTGAAGCTTTTTGCTAGACCAGCCTGGTCGACCAAGCAAAATCCATTACGACGGATGACCCAAGAATCCTTTTAGTAGCAAAGGAAATCCCAGATCAGGAACATTCTCCACAGTGTGGGCAGTGTCAAAGACCACCATGTGCAGAAAATTACACCGGCAGGATGTGGCGAGTCTGCTTTCAATGGGGAAAATAAAAGCAGTGAACTTAAAGAAGACCTTTTCTTTATAAGGACAGGATTTCAAAACCTGGCCTTTTACAGAGAGATCTGAGAGATGAAAATGACTCAATTGCTGAGACTTGCACCACATTTGCATGTCCAGTTCTGATTGGCCAGTAGTTGGGATCCTGTTGGCCAATCTCAGTACAAACAGCAACATACCACATTGCTTATCCAGTTGCTCAATTAGTGATGCAGTGGTTGATGGTAAAAGCCAGATGAATTCTGAGGTTAACAGACACACGTGGATGGTACTGGAATACTTTATTACATCACCAAGACACAAAACATGGACTGCATTTAAAACACTCCCAGACCTTCTTGTAAATATCCTTTATGTCCATTGTCAGATTTGCAATGAGCTCCCAGCTAATGGTGTTGTATATTCACTTTCCCACACTTGGTTTAATAGCAAGCATGTTCTTTACTTTCAGTAAATATTGCAGCTTTAAGCCAGCCTGTTACCTCTCTTTCAGTGATGCACGCCTTACTTGAGTGCTAATAGCGCCCCTAAGTGTGTTACATTTTATTTTTCATATACTACTTGTATATATATATATATATATAGAGAGAGAGAGAGAGAGAGAGAGAAAATGGCATGTGTATTTTTGTGTATGTGTTTATGCATGTGTGTGTGTGTGTGTGTGTGTGTAATATCTTGTCACTTCTGTTTTGTTTCATAAAAATATTTCAGTGTAATTTGTTATTATGTGACTATTATGTGATTAAACAATGTGATGGAAGTTGTACTGGTACCCAAGAGGGATAAAAGTTCTCTTTTATAGAACAGAAATATCGCATTCTCTCAGGTGCTTCATGCCTCATTGGGAGTCTGAAATTAAGTTTGCTTTAAATTAAAGTAGGATTGAAAAGTATAGAAGTCTATTATAATTACAAATTACGAAGTGGATGAGGACTCTTGCCAAGCATCATTAGAGGGGATGCAGGTCATCTCTGCGCAATCCAGCTCTGCTAAAAATATATCTAACAAACTTAATTATGTTCTCTAATGACTTCATTATTCATTTTTAATGTTTGTTTCTCTGAACAGTTTTGAAGCTCTAATATGGTTTGCATAACCACAACCCTAGCGTTCATTCTATCAGTAACAACAACAGCAACAATAATACTAATAATATGAATAATTATTATTGTTATTGTTGTTATTATTATTAGTATTGTTGTTTGGTGTTGTTGTTTGGTGTTGTTGTTGTTATTTTTATTATGTCAATAATCATCAAACATAATAGTACTACTACTAATAATAATTATAACAATTTATCATTGTTGTTGCTTAATATAATCATTAAATATGTTAATACTAAAAAGAATAATAATCTTAATTTACTATCTTTCTTTTATATATTTTATTTAATAAGGCTGAATGCATTCAGATTCCTGTTTTCCAATATTCCAACCTATATTCTTCCCAGAAGAACAGAGTGTGTTGCTGCGGAAGAGGAGAATAAATTCCCCTCAGGTCTCCTGGTTTGAAAAGAAAGTCTGGACGAGTCTTCATGCAAACTGCCTGACCATCACAAAACTGTTAACCAAGAGTTAAATGGACACTGCAGTGTTTTTGTGGTCTTAATGAAGATGTATTTGCTCAGGAAGGTAAACAAAACAAAGAAGGCCCTCAGTCGCCTTTATCTCTATTACACTCTTTCTAATTAGGCGACTGTTCTGGGCCTGAGAGGCGTCTGAAACCAGAGGCGGCAGAACTTTAATGCAGGTTTTCTCTTATTGAGTGGAAGTTTGCTCAGAGGGTTTCAGCTCATTCCCAGCTCAATTTAACTCTGATCTCATCTGCCTTCCTCTCACTCTCTCTCATTCTCTCTGTCTCTTTCTTTCTCCCTCTCTCTCTTTATCTCTCTCTCTCTCTCTCTCTCTTTATATATCTCTCCCTCACTCTCTTTTTATCTCTCTCTCTCTCTCTCTCTCTCTCTCTCCCTCCTGCTCAGAGAGACACACTTGCTTTCTTTTCATGATCTGAAAACTGTATAAACTTAAGGTCATCAAATGACCAGGGTTTTTTCTTCTCTTTTTTAGTCTCTTTTTTTAAATTCTCTTTTTCCTTTTACACCCAGGAGAATCATATCTCACACGTCTTTAATGAGGTTTTATTCAGTCTCAACATTTTAAACAAATACAGGTTCTATAAACAAATGTATAATAGTCACATTAACAAGACATATTTTCTAATAGACCATTTCTATGTGCCTCTTCATGTCACATTTTAACACGGTGTAAACAGGAGCTAGTTTGTTTATTTATTTGTTTGTTTGTGTATTTTATTATCAAAATAAAAAAGACTAAAATGGCCTCGTAAAGCATCATGTGAAAACATTAAAATGACCATCATATTCAAGGGTAAACCAAAATGCGGGTGTGTGTCTGTGTGTGTATGTGTTTGTGTGGTTAAGGGTGGGTTTTTTTTGGGGGGGGAAGAAAAAGTTAAGAAAATGAAATTTCACACGGGCCCATTCATTTTAACTGTCTTTGAGCTTTTCAAAGACCTTTATTTGAAAAAAAAAGCCAAACAAATAAACAAATTAAATTAAATTAAATTACATTAATTGAATAAAAGCTGCTAAATCTCCTGGTGGGTGATGGTGGGAGTGGGGGGTGTAGGGGGGAGGTGGGTGGGGCCGCAGGTGTGAATGGAGCGTCAACAGCGAACCGTTATTGAACAATTGGTTAATGGGCGGGGTTACGCAACAGCCAATCAGGACGCTGCGGGGCCGCGTCCTCCTGGTCTCCGTGGCTGCTGTTTTAAATGGCCTCATGTTTTGGTTCTGCTCGTTTTGCCCTGTGAGACCTGAACTGACCCAGAGTTCAGACTGTTCTGTTTCTGCTGCTGTTAGAGAGAAGGAATGAGGAGCTCAACGTTCAGGTAAGGAGGTGTTTCTCTTTCCAAAATCCAGAGACTTTCATTTTTTCCAGTTTTGTTTAAAAAAGTGTGTCCCCCCTCCCTCAGGATCCTGCTCTCTGCAGCAGTCGCCTGGCAGACCCTCACAATCGGAGCAGGTAACTTATTTAAATTTATTTTCTCATCTTTTTCCCTTTTCTTATCAATTTTAATATAATAATTGTGTACCAGGTGTATCTGCCTTTCCTGTTGAACTGTACTGTATTGATTTATTCTTTTTTACTGTTTTAAATGAAGTTTCTTAAAACATTTGAGTGTATGCGAGCTATAACAATAGTTTTAATATGTTCTTTTAAAATCCCTTTTTATAGCTTCAACTGGGTTGTCCCATTTTTAATTCTGTATACATTTTTTTTTATTTGTTCTCTTTACTGCTATTTGCTATTGTTAATGGCATTTTTATTTAACTTTTTAATTTAATTTATTTTGATATAGTAAGTGTAAGTCAGCTGTTACAGTAGTTTTAATAGGATGCTTTTTATGTGCATCTTTTTGTAGTGACACCTGGGTTTTTCCTTTTTTATTTCTATATATTTTTTATTTATTCCCATAGTTTACTGCTATTCCATTTTCTGTGGGATTTTCTAAAACTTTTATTTTGATAAAGTAAGTTTAAGCCAGGTGTTACAGTAGTTTTACAAAATCATTATGTTTATCTTTTTATGGCAACAGTTGGGTTGTTCCAGTTTTGTTGTTGTTTTTTTTTTAATTTATTCTCTCAGTTTAGTACTATTTTCTAAGGATTTGTCTTAAATCTTTGTTCTGATACAGTAGCTGTAAGCCAGCAGTAGCCGCTGGTTTAATAGGATTTTAGCTGTTTTTTATAGCAGCACCTGGCTTGTTGCATTTTTATTTTTATATAATTTTTTTTTTTGTATTTTACAATAACCAGCGAAACTGTTTTTTCCCCATAAGACTTTTTACAGTGTTAACCTGCTGTGTGTGTTACATTTTTAATACAGTGTTTATTTATTTATCCATTTTTATGGTGTGAGCCAATTTTACCTGGATTGTAACCTGTTTTTATATGATTTTTCCCCCCCCTAAGGCTGTGAAGGAGCAGAATGCGGGAATATTAAAGTGTCCGGGAGGCCTGATCAGCACGGCAAATTCCTGAATCAGTTAAATGAAATGAATCCAACCGTGGGCCGTCAGCACCGCGACCCTGGACCTGTTTTACCTTTTATTGGACTCACTGGAAGTAAGTGATGGACTTAGGTTGGGCCCTTACCCAGGGGTGGAGGTGGGGGGGACAGCTACAACACCAGTAATGCGAACCCTGTTGCACATTCTGGAAGGTTTTCCAGACCACAGCCAACATCGCAACTAATCACCAGTATCAGCTGCTGAATTTGGTGCCTCCAAGATGGTCGATTGGCGTCCAATGGGGCCAGATCTTCAAAACCATAAGGCCTCCTGAAAGGGTTTAGCCTTGGACTTATGGCTATAGAGGGGTGAAAATGTAACTGGTATGAAACTGCCTGAAGGTTCCTGAAGCTTCTGGAAGGATTTCACATTCCTGCATCTCATTTAAAGAGCTTGTTTTTAAGAGACCTGCTTGCACCTTTTGGGGCATTCTAGCCCACAGTCAACACCCCAACTAATCCCCAGTCCATGTATAAGCTGCAAAGTTTGGTGTCTCCAAGATGGCCATTGGGGTCCAGTGGGGTGTGTTCTAAACCATAAGGCCTCCTGAATGGTCCTAGACTTGAACGTATGGCTTTTTAACTAGTATGAAACTGCCTCATGTGGAGGTTCAAGAAGGCTTTCCATTCTCCTGCATCTCATTTAAAGAGGTGGTTCTCAATAGAAAGGTTTCTTTGAGAGGTTCTCCGGTGTACTAAAAGTAGCATCCTTAATTTAAGTGTGTGCTTTTGGGAAGAGAGGTCTTTTAAAGCGGGTTTCTGTATTGAGACTGTGTGGAGAATGACTCCGAAGAGCTGTTTGGAAAACAGTCCCAAACCTCCTAGGCCAAAAAGTGCCATCCTCTTTTGGGTTTATTCACAGCCAGTAGTTTTACTTTATTATTTATTTTCTGAAGGTGCTAAGCAGAGCCGCAGCTGCTGTAAGAATGGGGGCACCTGCATCCTGGGAAGTTTCTGCGCCTGCCCGAAGCACTTTTCCGGGCGAAGCTGCGAGTATGATGAACGTGCCAGGCAAGTGAAAGAATAACTGTGCTGCCACCACAACCAAAAATCTGCTGGAGTAGGCGGAATTTAACAACCCTGCATTTTGTCTGTGCACAGGAACTGTGGGGTTATTCCACACGGGGAATGGGTACAGAAGGGCTGCTCCTACTGTAGATGTGGATACGGGGTGTTGCACTGCTTCCCGGAGGTCTTTCATGATGATTGTGGTATGTTCACAGATTTATATCATTATCTTTCTGCGTTCCCACTGGTTTATTTCAATCTACACCAGCTCCAATTATGGCAGTAATAGAAAGGCTCTAATTATAGACGCTGTCTCCAGGTCTCACTTGTTTTGTAGGATTTTATTTAAATGTTTTAATCGGAATAAAAACTTTATTGATCTCTGAGAAAATTGCTTATTTTACAGCTGCACAGACACAAAGACAAGAACAGTATGAAACATATAGTCTAAATAAATAAATCTAATATAAAGAGAAAATATTCAGTTTGAAATACACTATGCTAGACACACAAATGCTGGGAATAAATACTATCGATAAGTAACTTACAGTTAAGTGATTTACTAGTAACACAAATAGTTAAGAAGTCTGTTATTGCACATAGTAGAGAACAGTAGTATATAATACTGACATAAGTAATGATATTTCCAATGGAGACATGTAGACATACAGGCCTTCATCATGCCTGGCTGTTCTCATGTGCACTAGAACACTGTATTAAGTTATTAAGTGCCAAAACATTACAGGCAACATCTTATGTGCAATTGTTTTACTATGTTAAGTGCAATAGTCTTGTATATCACTACTTATGTCAATAACAGACTCAGTATAGAGAATAACTCCAGGCATAGTGTATTTAGTACAAAGCATTTTTCAAAGAACTTTATGTTGTTCTTGTCTCTGTGTGTCTGTGTAGTCATAACATTAGCAGTTTCCTGTGGGACCAATAAAGTTTCTGATTCTGATTCTCCAATTACTCTTGGCCAATGCTGTGTGTGAATTCACTTATGCATCAGAGCCCTTGGGTGTTTGCCTGAATTTTGTGCTTCAGTGTATATTATCCTCCTTCCCCACCCACTTCATAGCAGCACGGCCAGATGTTTATCCATCCCCATCAATACTGTGATAGCCGGAGGCATATGGAGTGTCCGTCTCGGAGCTGAAACGAGCTTTATCAGATATTGTCTGGAATAGACCATCAAGAGGTCTTCACACCTCATCCACTGACCAAATAGGGCTGAGAATCCCCACTGGCTAGCACTTAATTTCAGCAGACCCATTGGTTTGAGTGTGGGGGGGGGGGGGTCCTTGTTTTTCAGGTCTAAGCATGTGTTAATGGTCCCATTTCCCCAGCAAGTCGCATGTCAAACGCTCCGTATGCTCCTCCATGCATTCATTGTGTCTTTCTCTTCTCTTTGCTTTGCAGATGACTCTCAGGAAGTGCGCTGGATTCATTCGAATGCTCCAGTAACACCCATGACCAAGGTTCTCCTGTGCCTTCCGTTGCTTCTTTTGTTTCTTTTTTGAGGACTCTTTTTGGTTTTTTTGTTTTGTTTTGTTTTGTTTTTACTCTGTTCAGTGTGTTTGGCTCAATTTTGCTCAGAAGCAACATCTAACGAACTTCAGAGACCATGAAGACCATGAAGTTGTAAAAGGATATATGTGTATATATATATATTTTTTTTTTCTTGTTTAAGGCAGCATTTATTGGCAGCACTGAAATGCGTTTTACTTCCGGTGGAAGTTCGACATCTAGATGTGTTCAAAACAACTGTTTTAATGTGAAGGAAACTGTATATAGGATTTTATATTGAGAATATATTGTACATGTGTTGGTGAGCATTATTCCCTATGGATTTTTTTTATGTTTTTATGTAAACCAGAATCCCAGAAGACTGTTAAAAAGAGACTTGTTTTAAATGTGGTCGCACCCAGAACGTGCGCTGGAAGTCCTTCTCGACGGGGAGAGAGTGTGATAATGCTGAGATAACCCATGATTGTTGACCTTTCTGCTGTTTTTCCTCCTTATCTTAAACAAACAATTACTCAGGCCAATCAATCACAGTGTCTGCTCCGACCTATTCTGTTGACCTTATAGAGTTTTGGGGAGATGTACTGTATCTGTCCGCGACTGGAGGAATGAAATTGTCTTCAGTAATTAATTTTCACATCAATAACTCAGATGGCTGATTGACTTACTGGCCTCATTTTGCCTGTTCATCATGGGCCAGGCAGTGCGATGGGTGACCGTCGATCATGCCGTCAATGGCAAAAATAGATTTGAAGGTTTATGGGGCAAAGTGCAAGTGGAAAAACAAGTGATTAAAACCGAATGTTTACAAATGTGTGCTTTCTGTCTTTTGAATCTTTAAAATAAAAAAACTGCTTTCATATGTTTTCCTTCAGACACGTGTACAAACGATGTCCAAAACGGGCAGTAGCAATTTCAGAAATGCCAATGCAGTTGGTCTAACCTGGACAGCTGCGGTAAAACCACAAACCGAAGGGGATCCCTCAAAATGTTAGAAATTTGCATAATGAAGTTGATACAATAAAAAAAAAGTGGTTTGATGTGAAATGCTCCACTCAGATTAATCGGAATAGTTTGCAGTGGTGGTGAATGGAACAAGACATCCAAAGAGTTAAATGGCTTAAAGAGTTACACAAAACGGTCATGAATGAACGATTTTACCAATGTTTTACCTGTGGCCTAATACATATTTCAAATTCATTCATGCATGGAGGCTGTTATTAAGCAAAAAGGGCCCAGTAAAAACTTACATATAAAGACACACGTGTGTCCACTGGTGGCTCTTGTCAGTAAATAAGATGGCTGTAATTTGATTTATTGACATTGTGACCCCTGGTTCCATTCACTACCACTGCAAAGAAGTGAGTGCAAATTTCTCCTTAATGAACATTAAACCCACCCTGTTTACATCTATCAACTATTGAAAAACATGTTGAGTTCCTCTTTGATTATCTCCGAATGACCCCAGACGTCCTCTCTGTTCTAACAGGGTTGCAGAGGTTTTAGGGAAGCTGCCTATTTGAAAAGTCTATAAAAAATCACATAATCCGATGTGACGAGCTCAAACCTGAAACTGTTGAGCTGTAGAGTCTGAACAGCATTTTTTCCTCAAGAAGGGAAGCTTTACTCCCGTGTTTCGGTTTACATTGCATTGATAGCACTTCGCCTTAAGATGTAATGAATTACGGTTATGGATTTGTCCAGGGAGGTCCTATTTGGAGTTCTCCAACATGATTTATAGCAAAGAGATGACTGGAGGTACCTCAAAGACAAAAGGCACAGAACAGCACTGCATTTTAGTAATGTATCTTTCCATTACTGTTTCTGTTATTTTGTCCCAATTGCAGTATTATGCCTCTGCCTGAAAGGAGAATGTGAGATACGTCCACAATTAATCTTACTCTGTGTTCCCACACAATGGCTTTTGGTATTTGCATACGGGTTTCATTTATGCAGGCCCGATTACAACCTTTGATTTATAGATGTGCCTTTTGTTTAATTCCACAATTCTAGCACTTAATGTCAAGACAAAAAGGCCCAAGGTTTAAATACAAGTGGGCTATTGCTGTCCAATGTCTGAGGCAAAGTATTTCCTCCTGCTAAAAGCTGGGTAGTTGCCAGCTGAACAGCTGCATAGAGTAGCTAGTGGTGATCACTCTTTTTTTTCAATTGAAATGCACATAGGCTCCTTTATTCTAGTTGCCAGGTGGGGTGAAGGACTGTGAGAGTGGGTGGGGGTTGGGGGGAGGACTTCCCCATCACTATTAGCAGTGACAATGGCCTCTTTCTGACCTTTGAATGTGCTTTTTCATTTTCCATGACAGTGGTCAATAAATGAGTTGGCCTTTAGCGCAGCACTCTTCATGCTAAATGCCCGGGCTGGTCCAGGGCGTCACTTCAATTTGAATATTTGCTCATTCATGCATTCTGTAAAACTTCGATTAGCACTTGACTGTTTGACATGGACGTGGAAGTCCGGGAGAATTTGGACTGCCGAAACTCGCGCATTGAATTTCTTTTCCGGGGACGACATTTCCTAGCATCTTAGCCAAAGCCCATGTTCTGTCAATTATCTACTTAATTACATAATCCTAGACACAAAAAGATGGGCCTGTCTGGGCCTTTTCTCAATTCCTTCTAACCTCTGGGTACCCAAATCTCCACAAGAGGCAGCAAACAATCCCTTTGTTAAGTAAGTTTCTCCTGATCTCCTTAACCTAAGCCTCTCGAGCCTCCACCCGAGGGAGAGGCTAGCAAAATGTAAGCATACAGGACCTTTTCATGGAATGTTAATCATAAAGTGATGTTTTCGGGTGTCCTGTGGTTATAAAAGGGTGGATTAATGAATGGGTCAAGAGAGTGATACTCTCGCAGGTAGGACTCATGGGAAGATGCCCCCCCACCAGTGCTCCTCCTGCTGGGAGTATATCCTCTCCTGCACCCCACTGGTACAATGCAAAGCTTTCAATAGCGCCAGTTCATATGCACAAGCTTTGGCAAATCCTTTTGATAAAAAAAACCCGGTGCACAGGTTCCACTGGGCTCACCCGACACCACAGGATCCTCCAGAATGAAAAGACTGGATGGATGGGATTACATGCAGGAAATCTGTCCTCTTTTGTCAGGGGCATTTGGCGGGGATTTTCCCTCAGAGGGAACTGGCTCAGAAGTATGAGACGTAACAACGGAGACTGAGCTCCAACTGACCTATCCATTCTCCGCCCACTAATGCTTTTGTCAGAAGTTGGGCAAAATGCAAAGAATCCCATTCAGATCAGTGTAAATTTTTGTACAAGACTTAGAGTGCTTTTATCTGATGTTTACTTCACATAGCATAGTGTAATTAGTACTAAGCATTTTCCGAGTACTTCTGGAGAATTTTATGCTTTTGACATTTTTGTACTGTTCTTGGGTCTGTGCAGTTGTGGCATAAGCAGTTTTCTGATTCAGAGGTCACTCTTAGGACAGATCAGAAGTAGTTTTTTTTTTCATGGTGACAAATTCGTTGTTCTTGCTTCCAACATGCCTTGTTTTGATGAGCTAATGCAATGTTGTCCAGCTTAGTAGGGTAGGTTTTTAAACTCAGCTCACAAGTATGCAGTGACTCTAATGCAGTAACTCTAACTACACTGCAATATAGTTTCACATTAGAATGCATGGGATTTTGCCACCATCTCATAAAATGGAGCTGCTATGAACATGCTTTTGTGTCTAGAGTCTGGACAGTTAAATAACTTCTAAAAACATACACTTTTTGTATGTGTATAAGCACGTAGTGGGTGTGTATGAACATTGGATATATATTTGAAGACGACAGGTTGTCGGGAGTGGGTGGCATGGTGGTGCAGTGGTTGGCACTGAAGGGCAAGAAGGTCTTTGGTGCGATTCCTGTCTGGGATGGCCAAGGTCCTTCTCTGTGTGGACATTGCCTAAATACATGCACGTCAGGCGGACCAGAGATTCTAAATTACCCATAGGTGTGAATGTGTGTTGGCTCTGTGATGGACTGGTGACCTGTCCAGGCTGTTTTTCTACCTTTTGCCCTATGACTGCTTGGATAGGCTCCAGCACCCTCCACGACCCTGGTAAGGATAGGTGTCTCAGATATGGATGGGTGAAGGTTCTCAGTAAAGGTTTAGTTTTGTATCCTCAGAGCTTATCTACAGGTCTCTACTAAAGACTCAAAAACTTGTATTACACTTAAACATCAGTAAAATTACTAAAGCTGCATTAGCATAATCTGGAATGTTGAGATGCCCAATAAAATGTGTTAGACTGTACAGTTTGCGGCTGACTTTGGTCAGAGACACTTTGTGCTTGAGTCCATCCCTGAAATCGACATTTCAGCCACGTGAAAAGACAATACAAGCGCTAACAATATTGTTCCAGAGCCATCAAATGACATCAATTTCCTCGCTCCCCAGGTGTTCTCCCTTTGCTGAACACGACCCACGTTAACAGTGTTTCATTGAAATTTAATGTTGACGCTGATTGCCATAGAAATGCGTGGAGCAGCTCCATCTCAGTAAAATAGAATGGACCATCACACAACATGAACATTTATTGTTAGTTCATAGCATAAGACTCCAGCCTTTAAAGAACATTCCACACAGCATATAGTATAAGAAGTTTTCTTCCGCAAAGCACACTCATTATCTGAGAAAAGTCTTCTCATGTGCCACGAGGCATGTCTGGAGACACGGAGAAGTGATAATGGATTTCTTTTGAAGGTTATCTAACTGAATTTCTAAAGCTTTGAAGTTAAATCTAAGATATGCCCATGAACTAAACGTAAATCCCTCTCATATATTTGGTCCACATCCACCTAAAAATGCTCTTGGTTAAAATGTGTTTTCCCTCCACTGTCTAATAAAGTCATGAGCAAAGCTTCTCCGACTTTATGGGCAGTCCATTTCAATTATATCTGGCTGTAAGTTTGAGTTTTGTTTCTATGTACTTTAATTCAAGTGGATTCCATGCTTTTCCATTTTATTCAATTCTATGTGCTTTTCTTATTCATATTTGTTTTGACATGAATTAATATTTCATTTAATTACATTTTTACCAAAAATGTGAGATTCATAAGCCAAGGCTTTAAACTGAGACCGATTTCAACATCTGTCAGTCTGTCTGAGGTTGTCTTCTGGTGGTGATGGTGGCATTTTAAGGGATATCTCTCACTTTTTCTAGCAAACATCTGCTTCCTCAGACCAAAAGTATCCCCTTATGTAACAAATCCAATCATAATCTGGTGTTTCTTAGGGAAAGTTTAGAACTAAATTACAGTTTCCAGTGCAGTTCTCCTGAGCGTTGGTGCTGCCTTGCACTCAGCGGGGTATAAGATCCACACTCTCCACAATTTTATTGCATCACAATGGGCAAGATTCTGCTCAGAGAATCAACACTGGACGTTTCATATGTGCCTCACATATTCCTCTCAGTGTGGTTCAAGGTCCCAAATGCTCCAGGAATCAGATCAAACGGGTTTCAACAGAAACCCAAGTGACCCATGCATTCACGAACATTCAAAGTGTTTTTCTGGTACATCATATTGCATCATGTATATACATTATTTATACCAGTTCTCTCAGGATCCATATGCTTCAAAATCAGATTGTTTCAGTATAAGCGGTCTGACTGACCCCAAGAAACATACCGGCTGGCAAAATTCATTGTTTTTCCTGTTATGCACACAAATACACAGGTGGCTGACTAATTATAGAAGAAAAACAACATGGTAGATACCACATGCCTCTGGAACTGTACTGGTAGGATGCAACACCATTCTTCCAGTTGGGGTTTAGAGAGCACTGTCTAACATGTCAGTCCAACATTTACATTAAATGTTCAACTGTTGTTTTGAGTGTGTTAATAAAATAAATAATAAAGTGGCATTTGGCAGACACCCTAATCCAGACCAATTTACAAGCATTAGATGTAGGTAATGGACAGTCCCTCTGGAGCAACTGAGGATTGAGTGTCTTGCTCAAGGACACAATGGTAGAAAGTAGGGGAGGTTTGAACCTGCAACTTTGAGGTCATTAGGTGCACAGGCAAGTGTTTTACCCACTAGGCCACTACCACCCCATGCACATACACGCTCCCAGAACATGGTGATGGCCTGTCTATGTCACTTTTTTCCACATCTCTGTTGACACGCGTCTATGGTTTTACCACCAATCACCTCTAAAACGATGATTCATCTTCATAATTGTCAGGTTCAGACTAAGAGAGGCCCGAGAGCAGAGTCAAACAGGCAACAACATTTATTCCATGAAACAGCAGATTACAAAATAAAGATATTGGCAGAGTTCCAAAACCAAAAGGCTGTCCAGTTAGCAAACAATGCCGAATCATCCTACCAAAGAGTTGAGTCCAAGAGTGCAGTCCAAATAGTCTAGTGATGCAAATCCAAATCAGCAAACAAAACAAAAGCTGAGAAACAGTAATCAAAATCAAGAAATACAGGCAGGCGAATACAAATCTGGTAAATCAAATAATAAGATACAAAACATGCTTGGTATGCAGGGAAGGTCCACGGCAATACCTCACAAATCTGAATGTGGAAGTCTGAGATATTTATGTCCATTAATAAGGATCCAGTGATTAGAACTTAGGTGAATTAGATATAGGAATTAGGAGGTGTTGTGTGAAAGAGTCGGGAGTTATTGCAACCTGCAATAATGTTGCACTGCAGATCTAATGTAATATCCCTCTTTATGACAGACTATTCTGTTTTCCCTTACATATCAAACTAAAGCATGGACTTCACAGATGGTCTTAAATCGCTACCCCTATTTACTGATGTCTTTCCCACAGATCAGCATGTTTATAAACACCACAGAGCATATTAGGATGTTAATGACTTAATTGTATTCTGCAGAACACTTGTCTGGAAGCATCTGCACTCATTATTTCCTACATTCATTTATTCAGGCTTTTTTTTTTACTTCCTTGTAAATGGACTGTGCAAAAGACTCGGTTATAAAACATTATAAAAACAAGTTTCCTGACTCTTGCCATTGTATACATTTGTTTAGTTCCATCAGCAGCACCTGATTTAATTCGATTAAGGACTGATTAGAAGAATTAAGGACTGGATGGTAACTTTAAACACTAGGCTATCTCAAGGAAAGGTTTGGAAATGGTTAAACATACACACACACACACACACACACACACACATAAAATCAAAATTTTCTGCAATTTTGGAAAGCATATTTAGATATGCACCTTCACAGCTTTTGAAGCATTCCAGTTTTGACCCGTTCCCCAAAGCCCAATGGGTTCCTCTTATGGTTTCACACTTTCAAAACCTACCAGTTATTTTGGCTGTATGTTTGGGGTTCCTGTCCTTGTGTGTGTGTGTGTGTGTGTGTGTGTGAGAGAGAGAGAGCGAGAGAGAGAGAGAGAGAGAGAGATAGAGAGAGAGAAATTGTTCTTTGAATGTTCGTGAATGCATGGGTCACTTGCATATATATTATTAGGCACATGAACCCTGTCGCCGGGTGAGAAACATCCTTCCCAGTTTATTTTGGTTGACGTCTAGTCTGCTTTCTTGACACCTGAATTCTTGCATCATGTATCCTGCCCCTCTCTTTCTCCCTCTTTCTTTCTCTCCCCCCTTCCCCTTTCCTGGCCATGGACAGGGTGCTGGGCTCCAGAATGCTATGTGGTGGTGGCAAATGCCTCTGCTCTGTGGCAGTAAACAGAGGTAGAGTGGGTAAACAGCAAGGGAGCCATCAGGGGCTCGTCAGGTCCGGAGCTCGAGCTCCAGAGACAGTCCCCACGTCCCCTGCAGTGGGGTGGGAACGGTGGGTTAGCAGGAGAGTGCTGTCTGACTTACACTCACACAACAGCCCAAGCCATACATCACACAGGCAAGGGACATATTTACCCTTAACAAGCGCGGGGGGTTGTGAGGTGGGATCTGAGGTTAAGATGCCCTGAGCCACAGCTCTGAAGGCCCTGTGTGCTACTTTGGTCATCCTGTCTTGTCTTCCCTCTGGTTTTCTTATCATTTTCACTCTCACTTATTTGATGTGTGCTAGTACTGTGTGTGTGTTGGTGCTATCCACCTTTTTTCCTTCCTGTCTCCTGATTCCCACATCAGAAGCTTCTCTCCTTATCTGTGGCATGGTGTGTCAGCAGGCCAGGCTCTGCAGATTCTTCCCAGGCCATCTGGTTTCCATGCTCCTGCCAAAGGCCAGAAGCGCAGCCATGCATGGGCTGTGCGGTTAAAGTTCCATAAAGAAGCCACACGCCAAATGATCTTTCAGCCTTATCTTAACCGAGCAATCCTGTCCCTAAACCTGTTGCTAAAAGCCAAATGGTTAAGATGCAAATGAGTTTATTTGGAGTGGGTTTGGTGTGAAATGCTCAGTTCCAGAGAAGTGTACCAGTTCAGAATCGTCCACAGCGGGGGTGACAGGAAGCAGACGTTGGAAGTCTTTCAGTCAGCCCTAAGAGCTTCCTCACAAAAAGGTATTAGACAAAACAGTTATAAATGACGTTTATTTTGATGTATTTTAATAAGTGGCAAGAGGATTTTGAATGGCAATGTCATACCAGTATCAACTTTACATATCGTCGCTGTCTGGACAATATTTTTACTTTACAGGTGAAGTCAATGGACGTTTTTTTTTATTCTAAGTCACTTTGGACAATTTCTATTGGTCAATTTACTATGTATTTTTTATGTTTCTTCCTTAAAACAATACTTATTGAATGTTTAAAAGTTCTTTTGAATTATTAAGATTTTACCATTTTTAGCATAAAATCTTAAAACATTTTAAAATTGATTACCATAAAGTGTCTATAGCTGCATTGTTTGTATCATCATCATTGTACAGAACTTGGTGGGACTTTGTTTTACAGTGGTTTTCTTATTATACACACAAAAATTGTCAATCTAACAAAATATGTAGGGTGTAGTTTCCATACGGCGCTGGAGCTATGAAGCTAATAGGTAATGGAAACTTGTGCACCAATTAATAAATGGCATACATGAATAATTGCACACATCTCAAACCACTTCAGTCTCGAATAGCCTTGTTTATGTGGTTTCATACACACTGGCTATGTATGACAGACTAATCAATAAATCAGTGCTGTTCAGTCAATGCCAGATTAAATTTGAGATTACCTGATGTGGGTGTGATGACTGAAGGCGTTCACACACAGAGTGTGGGGAGTATATTCTTCTATTTGAGCCCCCGGCACTTTTATAACCCTGTCTGAATCTTTAAATCTTGAGATGTTGACATCTGTCTCCAAATTCAGATTGGTCACTGCTGGGGGCAGATCTTCTAGCACCAGGTTCATTAATTATGGACCACAATCTCCTGGACCTCTTTACAGCTCTGCTTAAAACCCACCTCTCCTCTCAGTACTTTCATTCTCCGTCTCTCTCCAGTTAATGCTGTCTCTGTCTTCTAGCTGTTTTTTCCTCCTGTATTATGTGATTACGAGGCTTCTGTAAAGTGGCCTTGGGTGCTGTTGAAACGTGCTATATAAATTAAACTTTGTTTAATATTGCATCTTGCACGCCAAATGCATTTTTTTGGATGACAAAAACGCTCCCAAATTTAATCGCCCTCTGTTTGATTTTTGTGAACTTTCAGAGGTGACGAGAACTCCCTCAATCATTACTGTCTGTGGCGCTGGCACGGTGGCATCCCAGATGATAGATTGGCGGTATCCCAGCAACGTTTTTGTTCTTTAGAAGAAGCGTGTGGTGCTGCATCTCCAAAAACAGATCAAATGAAGTTCCAGATATCTTCTGAATGAGACCCTGAAATAAATAAATAAATAAATAAATATGTACATACATATACATATATATATATTCACACACACACATTATATATATATATATATATATATATATATATATATATACACACACAGGGCATTAACAGAGGCACAAGTCGACGCCCCCTGAGATAAGTCGTGTGTTTTTTTTTCCTCTCTCGTGTGTGCGCAATGCAGTCTCTGCCTCTGATTGGCTTACACTGACACACGTTCCTTGACAACCTATTATTATAGTCACTTTATAAAAAGGGCGGTAACGTTGGCGCGTAGAGGGAATATAAAAATAAAACCACAACAAGACGAGATACATTGCAGCAGAGGTGACAGACACACATCACACGTGTGGAGATACTTCACTCTAGACACACAAACAGCATAGTGACCTGCACAATCTGCAAGTTGGTGTTAAAGTACAATAAAAAAACGTTCTGCACGGCATCTGAAACAGCATCCGCTAGCAAACATGACTAATGCTAGCACTGCCGAGAGTCGTCCAGCCCAGAGGACACTGAGTGGCTGTTCACTTAAGCTGTTCACTTAAATTTACCAGATAATTCAAGGTGTCAGCCTATGTTTAGTTTTGTTTAACGGTCATGTTGACTGTTAATGTTAGAGAACTTTAACAAAAGTTGCTCAATGTTGGACACTGAGCAGTATATGTACGTATGTATGTGTGTGTGTGTATACTCTCTCTAGTAAAAACCTTAGTGGAGTGAACTTGTTGGCTCCTTCATTCACTGAACCTGCACACAAAGCCATTATCAAGCTGGCCATTTGGTTTGCCACAAGCAATAAAACCCACAGAAGCAAAAACAATATAGTTTCCAAACTAACTGCATCTCTTTCTTTCCCATGCTTATTTATGGTCAGCAGGAGGGAAATATCGAAGTTTGTACTTAGACACTGCTAAAATTACTTCCATTCACAGCTGTATAAAGGGCATCCCCTTCAGAGATAAATACAGCCAAAGCAGTGCGTCCACCAATCAAACTTTTTACATTTTTATTTAACCATGTGTCATGATTATAATTCAGTAATTCAGTGTTTGACTTCAATATTAGGTTTTTTTGTTTGTTTCCACTTTCCAGCTTGTCTCAGCTTCACTAAATGGATGAGTTGGGACATGCTCAGCTTGCTCACACTGCATGTTGTTCAAAAGACAAAACTGAAGCCAAATAAATTAACTTATATTTTGCTGTTTCCGTTGTTTATACACTGTTAATTTAGTAATATCTTTGGTTTTAGTATTTCAAAGAAACTGTTATTTACTTCCAGGAATTCTTATTTTTTTATGCACTTTAATATCAGAATTATAATGCCCATTTTCTTTCCACGCTCACAGCCTTGTGTTGATACCTCTTGGTTTCATATTAAAAGAGGTACACTCAGCTTTCAAATACATTTTTTAAATCAAGTGCTTAATAGGCCTCTAACTGTGAAAACAACCAAGAATCAACAAGAGTGCTTCAGACGTCCGTTTAATAATGTTAAAACTAATGCTCTGTTTACAGGCTGGTGTAGAAAAAAACAAAAACACCTATGCGTCACTGCTGCAGTTAACAGCAAAATACGGGATATCTGAACTCTCCATGGAAAGTTCTGCTGACCACTGACTGATTATTTCATTGCTGTTCCACTGTAAACAATTTCCAGTCCAGTCATCGACCTTCTACTTGTCATATTGTGTATGTAGCACAAAAGGTTTATTAAAAACTGTCAAAATAATCATTATATTACCAATATTCACTCAATCACTCGATTATCAATATAATCTATAGCCATACAGGCCTATTGTAAACCTTACAATAGACAAGCTAGGCCCACACAACAGAATAACAGAAGAGAACATACGGAACTTGTACTGAACCATGTGGAAACATACAGAAGACCATGTGTGAAAAAGATTAGATAGATTGTGACCAAAATGTATGCAATCTTTTTAAAGCCAGTGTGCATTTCAAGCAGTAGTTCCCCATGTGCAACAATGCCACGTCTTCTTCTCATTGCAAAAGCAGCAATTAGGCTTCCACTCTGGATGGGGATTTTAGTCTAATTTCATTAGTCAAAAAATATTACACAAACACTAGTGAGGTACTTGCCAGTGTAGCTAAAATAATACAAAATTCTTTGCCTTCAAGAAATTTGTTTTTGAATCCTCACTCAAACCAAGGTGCTACACTTCAGAAGTAAGCATTGTCACTGGTTTATGCAATGCCAGATTTACACTGTGTTCATTTACTTTAATAAAGAAGTCCCATATAGAACTCTTACACAGCTAGGGTCTCTCAATGTCCCTATAAGTGGAATCAACAGACCTGAACTTCTGATCAACACAAAGACACAGGCCTTCCTTGATAGAACACAGACAAGTCTTTAATTTACTATTTCTTTAATTTATATTTTTTACTTTCATGACTATATGAAATTTCAAAAACTAACTCATTTCTAGTTTTCACACTGATCATCAAACTAGTCAAAGTGCTCCCCCTAATTTACCTTGATTGTGTCAGATATGATGGTAGAAAAGGTGTATTAAACAGCTAAACACTGAATTCCCTGGCCATATCCACAGCTGTTAATTAGTTTGATTTGCAGGTTCAAAGTTCATCATGGTGCTGTCCAAGGGTTTCAAAAAGGGCACCTGGTCTGGAGGGATCTTGGTTTCTCGTGATACAGCTTCTCTCAGTCTGGAAACAGTGCTGTTGAGGGGCACGGCGACCCCAATCCTCATGCAGTGGGAGTACTTGCCTTGATAGACCACCGTCACATAAAGAGGACTGAGGAACACAGAGCCAAACAGTCATTAAGAGCAGATAATAACAGCCACTGCCAAGAGCTAATCTATAGCATCCATGACCAGGGCTGGATAATACCATCAGTAGTAAACATCATTCATCACCACATTTCAATAACAAATTTGCTACTTAACATTCTCGTTCCAAAATCTAGGCTAGCTAAATTATAATCAGCAAATACTTTCAACACCTCATGCTCTTTTTGGTTTAATCCACAACCAAATTTTGGTTTGTATACAAATACAATTATCTTGAGTACAACTACAAATAATGAGACTAAACACCCTACTACAATCTTAAAATTCAAAGTCTTCTGGCTAGGATGCTGGAATTGGAACATTTGGAACAAATTTGAATGTGTAAAAAGAAGGGAAAAAGTAAGAATAATGTACTGATGTACGATTTAATGATGTACTCCAGAGCAACAGGATTTAAGCAACACTGAGCTGTTATCTTTAAATAACTGTTATTCATTTTAATGCATTTGTAGCCCAGTAGAATCAAATGTGACATTTCATGGCAATACTCAGTGTATCCCTAATGAATACTCTAAACACAAATCAAAACCCTGCCATATATATCTGGTAAGACAAATGACAGAACAATTTCCATTTCAGGGTAGTTTTCCTGTATGTAGAGGTGGGTGATATGACAAAATATGCTACTCCAAGAAATATACTCAATACATTTCACAATAATCATTTGACTCATTAGTAAAAAGAGATACAAAAGAACCCACTGAACTACATTCAAAAACACTCCCCGAAAATACTGATGCGACAGTTTGAGAATACGGAATATATCCTCTTTCAGTCTGACATCAGCTTTTCAGTGACTGGACACCCTGGCACTCCTTTAAAATACAGTCTCTACTGACTAAAAGCAGTTTCTAATAATGTCAGATCAGAGTGGAAAACTACCTTGATCCTCTATAAGCAAGAGTGTGGACTGAGTATTAATAGTTCATTTGAAGATCCTTTTAAACAGGGATTTGAAGTTCACCATAGCAGTCATTCTTTCTCCTTGCAGATCGTTTAGACAAAATGGATCATCCCTGATGTGCTGGAGGAAGTGCATACTAAATCACCTGCCATTCTTCTAATACATTGAATATGACTTCTTTATTCATTAATGGACAGTAATAAATCGAGTGTGCTTAAAAAAAGAACTGGCATTGAACAGAGAGCCTTCTCTCCCTGATCAGTCACTACAGTGGAAGCTTAAAATAGTCTCCATGCCTCAGGAGACATAAACTCACTAACGCCACTAGGACAAGAAGAAAATGACACCGCTGAGAAGAGTGTGGAAAGGGAGCGTCATTTAGCACCTCATTTGGAGAGAAAAATACCCCCCTCACACACAGAGGCTTCTCAAAGATGTAATAAACCAAGCTTTCATTCATTGTTTTCAAGGGGGTCTCTACCGAAGGCCAAGATAATTTGCCAGTGAAAATTATTGTGTGACCCACTCAACATTTACAGCCTAAGATGAAAAGACCTTAGGCTACAAATTTATGGATTATCACAAAAGACAAGGAAAATACACAAAGCCTTGGAAAGGTCTTCGAATAAGCCTATTAGTCTACAATCTAAAAAACTGTTACAAAACTGTTAACTGCTCAGGCCAGGACCACTTCCTTCTGACATTTGTATTTATCTTATTATTTATGTATGTATGTAAGTATGTATTTTCCTTGCGTGTGTTTTTTTTCTCTCCAGTGTTATAGGGTTGGGAGGGTGGTTATGGCTCTGTTCGGTTTTCTCTTTTGTTAAATTGTTCAAATAATCACAATAAAAAGACTCTGATAAAAAAAAAAAAACTTAACTGCTGTTTGCAGCATAACTGGTTTGTGCACTTCCTTACACCATAAAACTTCTGGGAGCATATAACAGAGGAATTCCTGCACTCTATGCCAACACTGTGCACCAGCCCAAGGTGTTAGTCCGAGTTATACAACCGGTGCAGAACAAATGAAAGGAAAACAAGGTTAGCTTCAAGACCTCCAGCTCATGCAGAGCTTTATTACACCACAGACCACAGTACAACGTGTGCAGACCTCAAGGGCAGGCCTTCTCATATTGCGTATGAAGCTCTCAAACAGCAGCGAATCCTAACTGCCCTGCACAACCATACAGGAACAATGTGAGGGTGTTTACTTACCGAGTGTGAGGTAACGGGATGGGGAGGGAGATGCAGAGGAAAGGATCAAAAGTGTTGCTTTGCTTTTGACAGTGGGGGCAGGTGAGCGATGATCTGTGTACAAGAGAGAGAGTAAGAGAGAGAAGGAGAGATGGAGAGAAAGAGAGAAAGGGAGATGGCAGAATTCCACAGAATATCAGGACACAAAGAGCAAACACTGTAAGGCAACACTGCTATACCTGTACTGCGCCTGGAAAAGCTCTTGGACGAAGGAGCCAGCCGACAACGGGAGCGAGGGTCCCTCTAGAGCTCCATCGTCTTCCTCTATAGGCGGCTATTTCAATGACAACAGGAGAAAAGACACTCACTATTGACTCAGAAGAATAATTATGGGTTGGGCAAATTAGAGTTAGACAATTGGGCAAAAAAATATTACAATACCAAGAAATTTCAGGATACAAAATATGTATCATTTTCTGATTGTGACATCTGGTATGTTGAGACAGACAACATACCAGCTGTACATAATTTATAAATACTATTAAAGACTAAAGAGAACAAATAATAATGTGTATTCATGGTTTCACACAATACACTAAATCAGACTGAACAAAAATTATACTCTGTGACAAAACATGTAGGTGGTCAGGGCTCTTCAGATATTGAAAAAATCCCAACATGCTCAGGAAAGCATATTAATACACATTCTGACCACATCTTACAAAGACATATAATACTGCCCAGCTCTAATTAATGTGCATCATTACAGAATATCCTCATCAATTACACTGAGTTACACTGGGATCTTGCAATTGCCATCAAGCTCAGTATTGTCACAATCATTGCTGAAATTTTCTTTAGCACTGCAGATATAGAGTAGAGCTTTTCGCCCTGTCTAACATATTCAGGGATCAAATGCCCAAATTTTTTCCTGGTTTTTAAAAGAAATTACCGATAGGATCAGTGTGTCGATGGAACACACAAACCCTCCTTTTAAAAAAACAAGGATCAAACTGCTTTTTTCCCTTCAGTAGATCAGTGACAGGCAGTTTAGACAGACGGGAAGAAATTAGAAAACAAAAATCCTGTTAAGGCCAAAAAAGTTCCTGGCACTCCAGTGTGCTACAGTAAGCAGGGCAGGCCAGCTTTTCCCTCTCACAGCATCTGCCTGGATGAATCAGTCAGTCCGAATGACCTCACACGAATGTCTTTTAAGTGCCTGACCCTGCTCAGTACATCACAGTCAGCTGGCAGCGTCGGACTGAGGAACACAACATACAGTAGGACAAAACCCGAATGAGTTATCTACGGCAAAGCCTTCTGTCTTCAGGGCTGATTGGTCCAGGCTGCACTCAGATTAATAGCTGATTAGAATCTGTTTTATTGGTGTAGTTCCAGCAAAGTCTAGCCCTTAAATCAGCCTATCGTGCAAGAAGGCACTTCTGCCAGCGACTCAGTTAGTTGAGATTGAAGCTCTGAATAAGAAACCAATCAATCAAAGCAAATCTGAAACAGTACCACTGTAGTAAAATACAAACAGTGTGTCTTGGTTTCTGAATATAGTTTAACATCACCGGGGACATCGGATATTAAATATAGTACAGCTAAGCATTTCTCTTTTTTTGTTTGTTTGTATGGTTTTATGTTAGCCAATTTGATAATGTTGGATTTAGAGTAAAAACCAGTTAGATGGTTCAGAATTTTCTGATTACTACAGCAATCAAAATCTGGCAGAAAAAACAGCTCAGTTTATTTTACTGCTTTCAGCTGTAAGTAAAGCAAATAACACAACCACATCACATTTCACAGAGGCCTGAGGTCACCTTTACAGGTACCACAATTAAAAGGCAAAGCCTACCTTTATAGATG
Source organism: Hydrocynus forskahlii (assembly GCA_037974365.1). NCBI lineage: Eukaryota > Metazoa > Chordata > Actinopteri > Characiformes > Alestidae > Hydrocynus > Hydrocynus forskahlii. The sequence continues at coordinate 14,280,998 of JBBPCX010000035.1, forward strand.
GCCTGCTATGACCGACGCTGTTAAGGTCTTCATGCACACGGTCCAGCAGCCAGAGAAGAAATTCTTGAGCGTCATGCTGAGCATTTCCTCTGTACTGCATGGCTCGCTTTGACACTGCATTCTACAAACAACAAATAAAGTTAAACATATGAAGCCATGCAGGACAAGAAGCACAAACATGTTTCTACAGATCATTTTTAATTAAGGTTCATAAGATCTTTCACCCAGCTGTGAACTTTTCTTGGAATTTGATGTTTGCCAGTTTAATCTTTTTTCATGCACTCAAAGTCTTAACTGCATATTACTTCAGGAGGGAAAACAGAGCATGTCCAGCATCAGGCCCATGCTGCCTTTTGAATAAAGCTACAATATAGGGCAGCCAATCAGAAAAGAGATCATTTACATATACCAGTCTTGAGGGCACAGTAACAAAAACAGCCTGACTGGATAAACAGATGTTGAAAAATGAGCATGTAAGAATGAACTATGATGTATTAGATGTTGGGTATACAAACAAGACAAAAATTAAATAGAAGAAAAAACATAATATGGGCCCTGTGAAAACACCTCAGCCAATCAGTGACTTTAATAGTTCAAAGCTGGCCAGAATAATTTGACTTTTGATGGTTACATGAATACTGCAATTCATCAAAACGGTTCATGCTGTCAGAAACACTGTGACTGGTTAGAGATTCATTTGCCCATTACAGCCATGTGTGGTATGAGCACTGCAGACACTGATGCTGCGATAACGATTAACAGGAGCAGGAGCAGTCCTGACTTACTGAGGACAGAGCTGCTGCTTGTGTTGGAAAACCAAAAAGAGCAAACTGTACAATAACAGCAGATCGTTGAAGCATACACTATATGGACAAAAGTATTGGGACGCCTGACCACTGCACCAAGAGACTTTACTGCCATTGCATTCAAATACATGGACTTTATTATCGCATTGGTCCCCCTTTGCAGCCACAACAACTTCCACTCTTCTTTGAAGGCTTTCCATAAGATTTGAGCGTTTGTGTTATATTTTGTGCCCATTCATTCTGTAGAGCATTTATGAGGTCAGGCACTGATGCTGGACAAGAAGGCCTGGCTCGCAATCTCAGTTCAAGTTCATCCCAAATGTGTTAGATGGGGGTCGATATCAGGGCTCATCCATCCATGTCTTTATGGACCTTACTACAGTCGTGCTGGAATAGAAAAGGGTGTTTTCCCAGACTGTGTCCACAAAGTTGGAAACATTGCGTTGTCCGAGATGTCTTGGTATGCTGAGGCATTAAGATTGCCCTTCACTGGAAATTAGGGGCCTAGCCCAAACCCTGAATTAAGAGGTGTGTCCCAATACTTCTATCCATATAATGTAGCTGCAACGCATAAGACTTACTTTAAATTCTCTGCTGTGCTGAGGAGTGTACTCAAAGGTCCAGAGGGCTCGGACCAGTCCGGCCAGGTGCTCGGTCACCTCTCCTCGGCCCTGGGCCCCTTTCCTCTGCAGGTGGACCCCGTTGGTCTTGGGCTTGTCCTCCTCGGTGGTCGCGTCGCTCCTGAACTGCTCCAGTGCCAGGTACTCTGCGAAAAGGTCCGTGTTGCTCAGGCACTGGAGAATGGCGTTCATGAAGCACGTGTTCCCGTGGTTCTTCAGGCCGGACACGCCGGGCACCTTGTCCCGAGACAAGAAGCCCCCACAGTCACTCTCGTCCGAGGCCACGGAGCCCTTCCCATCGCTCTTGAAGGAGGTGAAGCCTCCGTCATCCTTCTCGCCCTCCGCCGCATGGAGCTCCGAGCCGAAGTGGGAGAGGGTGGAGAGGGTCTTCAGGACCCTACTCATAAAACTCCCCACGGAGCGCACGGAGCCCCTTCGGAAGAGCTTCTTGCTCAGGCCCGATTTCTTCTCCTTGCTTGAGGCTTTACTAGACATGTTTAGCTTCTGCTTCTTCAGGGCATCCCCCTGACCACCACCTCAAGGACAGTCAATGGATGATCCAAGATCAGAGCACCAGACAAACTGGTCCACGGACCAAAAATCACACACTCTGACTGTGATCGCAGCAACGTCTGGTTGATGTTGAGCTATCCAACAGAGTCAGAAAGTGCCATGCTACCCGTAGCAACTTACTTTAGCCGTGGAGAGCCATTGATTCGCCTAAGAGGCTATTTTGGAGCAAACAGCCGGGGGACCTGCTCCTCTGGCCCGGGTGAGACTGGCACCAGCGGCTCAGTCTCTGAATATCCAAGAAGCTGCATTGTGGCAACAGCAAATATGTTTACTACCTAACTAGGTTGCCTCTGATTCAGCTCAAAACACAAAATGCAGGGCTTACGCCCAGCCTGCTGCTTGAGGTGCCATTTCTTCAACCAAACGGTCTGAGTCCAGATTTGTTTACATTAGCAAGCTAAAGCCAACAACAGAACCTGGGCACAGCAGTAGCTAGCATGGTAGCATAACTAGTTAGCTCAGAGCTTAAACCTAGTTACCTCAGTCTGGTCTAATTTTGGCTTGCAGTCTAAACTAGAGTAATACATTTACTAAGCTCTGTAGGAGGTCGTTGTGTTAAACGTCCCCAAATCCCGGCTGGCCACAAACCGGGTCTCTAAACAGAGGACAAAGACACACCAGACCTGGAAAAACTGCAAGGTTACATTCTGCAACACAGTGGACAGCCAGTTTGTAGTAAATACAATAAAAAGCGCGGAATGTCTTGTCTAGCTATCTGTTTTGGTCCCCTCGACGTTAGCTAGCCCCTGCATGCATAATTGAACTGCAACTCCACCCCGATGCTCATCCCAACACGGAGCTTTGAATAAACGGGGCAAAAATGGCTACAGCCACATCCAGTCTGAAGAAGAGTGTTAAGTTGTTTTTTGTTTTTTTTGTAAGACCAGTAGAACGGGTTCCACAAGAGATTGTTGGTGGTGAGCTAAACGCTAGCATTAGCCACTAGCAGCAGTAGTGAGGGAGAGCCCCATGGTGGCGGTTTCCCACCGCAGCAGAGACACACCAGCATCCCCACATACTCCCACCATGCTCCTCCAGCAGCCCCACCGACCGGCCCTCCGGGTTCAGACACGCAGGGTGTTCAAAAATAAGCGGTTGAATAAAAAATGTATCCGAAAAGAGGGGTCCGTTTTTCGGGACGGTCGTGCTCCAACAACGGTCCGGTCTTTAAAAAATCACTGACACTGCAGGGCGTTGGGGCAGCTGACGTCACATACAGCGCAGCACATTCGAGCAGGTAGTTTCTGAAGGTCTCTCTCTTTCTCTCTCTCTCTCTCTCTCTCTCTCTTTTCTCTGTCTGTTTCTCTCTCTTTCTCTCTCTCTCTCTCTCTCTCTCTCTCTCTCTCTCTCT
>JBBPCX010000035.1:14299507-14323015 GCA_037974365.1 Hydrocynus forskahlii
TATATACACACACGAATGTATATACATATACATATATATATATTTATTTATATATATACACACACACATATGTCTTTACCTTTAAATCATCATGTTGGTGCAAAAATACTATTTTATACTATTTTTATGCAATCAGAAAACATTGACACAAACTGGTCAGGTTCAGGGACTGGTCTGAAAATGAAAGTCAGGAAGCCTTGAGAACAGTTCCTCAAGACCAAATTAAAAATACAAGAAAGACTGGATCTTTGGAAACACAGTACACAGTATACACACACACACACACACACACACATTAATGCTGGGCAAAGACTAAATTTCTTTGATTTTCTGCGATTAATTGTGATTAATCCTATTGTTATATGCAGAATTCAATAATTAATTCAAAAGTAGTGTTTTGCTCAATTTTTTTTAAGTACTGCTATATAAACAAAAGGGCAATACCATTTGGTTTTCAAACACTTTAGACAAATAAGGAGCTTTTTAACAGAGTCACTATCTTGCTGTAGGACGAACCCGACCAGCTCAGCACATACCAGAGGTCCTGCATGGAGCTACAGAATTATTTCCCACTTCTGAGTAACCTTAACATTTTTAAACCTCTCGCAGTTCAGCACTGTCCTTTGTACCATTTCATGATATTCACCGGCCTTGAACTGTTTCAATAAAAAAATGTTCTAAAACTTTTGACCAGTAGTGTGTGTGTGTGTGTGTGTGTGTGTGTGTGTGTATGTCTGTAAAATGCACAAGTTGCTTTTCTGAACTATTGCAGTGTGAGCTGTGTAAGATGTGTAAGAAACGCCTCCATATGTGAGTGCAGTAGTGTGTGTAGAGCAGCTTTTCTGTGGTCTGTATTCCAGCAGCTTCACTCCTGATTCAGTTTCTGATGGATGAAACAGAGTCACACACACACTCTGCTCTTAACTTCTCTGTTTTAATTGTTGCAACTGTAAAATAATGGAAGCCTGTTGTGTAGGTTAACATTTCCTAGTATAAACTGTTTATTTGTATTAGTTTTTAATTTTCTCCAAACATTTTTTGTGTGGTCAATTGTGTATAAAACAAAAACCTTTTCTTTCCAGGTAGCAAAAGCAGAATCACCACCTCTGAGTGCCTCCACCCGGCGAAACAAACAGCAGTGCGATGCTGAAAAACAATTTGCCATGTTGTAGCTACAGATCAAAACCTCTGCCTGTTCATGAGGTTTCTTAGCTTTTAGTCCAGCCTGTTTTATCTATAACCTCTTTAATTTAGTGTTTCTGAAGTGAATGTGGGCTCATATTAGCAGCCCACTAATGGTCTATTGTCATTCTTCTGTTGTCCATTTGTTTCCGGAGGACTAACTAACTTTTTATGTACCCCTCGTTTGCTGCTCTTTTGCAAGAGTGGAAATTCTGCTTCAGCAAGAACTATTTATTGCTACAGCAAAACAGAAGTAAAAAAGTATTAAGAAGCTATTATAGCTGCACCTCACGCTTACAGAGTGCTGACCAAGCGACAGTTCCGTAAGTGAACAGAAAGTAAAAAATTACCCCAAAAAAGCGAACAAATCCGTTTGACTGTTTTGAATAGATAAATAACTTATACATATGCAACATATACAAAAAAGTAACTCAGATTACAAGTTTATTGTAAAAGGATAATACTAGGAGAGCTGAGAGTACAGGGTATCAGCAATCTGCATAATATAGCAGTATATACTGTATACCACTTACTGTACCAGTATATACTGTATACCACTTACTGTACCAGTATATACTGTATACCACTTACTGTACCAGTATATATACTGTATACTACATATTTTACCAGTATATACTGTATACCACTTACTGTACCAGTATATATACTGTATACTACATATTTTACCAGTACATAAAAGGTAGGCTTGCATGCCATTGCATGCCATTTTGAGAAGAAAGAACCACATGAGAGGAAGAGTTGAACCACAGTTCCACCACAACAAGAATGTGGTCAGAAAGTTTAACTCGGAACACAGCGGGCAGCGAGACAGAAACACGAGCTGGATGAGGAAATTAAAGACATGATAGACATGCTACACATTAAAGCACCTTAAGGGTGCATCAGTGTTTATACATTCTGACATGGCTCAGCATTTATTGGCTCTGCCCAAAAGGGAGTCTGCAAAACAGTTTGAGGTGGTCAGTAAATATCTGTTGTGGTCAGTAATGATGACTTATCCATTAGGATCTTGCTATGTTTAGAAAACTGTCTGTCTTTAACTTAACATAATCAGAATTAGGTCTCGGATGTCCAGTGACCCTGGCATGAGTTTTTTCTTCTGGCCTCGAGTCCTAACCGGAGACCTGACAGGGGTCCTTCTACGGCAGCTCGCAAAGCTGACAAGAAAAACTCCCCAATCTTTAGCGCCTTTAATGAGCCTAATGGAGGATCAAACTGGACAATTTCACTCCTTTTTTGGTCAATTCCAAGTTGTTGTCGCAGGCTGACGAGCTGCACAAGAATGTCAAGAGTAAACGAGTCACACTCCCACAGCAATCCCTACTGATCAAATCAGGCCTCAGGCAGGAAGTGACACTTCGTAATCACACTCAGTTTACAGTTCAGCCCATAAGAATGCAGTTTCATTGGAGCAAACATAGATACATGAAAAATGTGACTCACACACTTGTTTGGAACAGAGATCATGTTTTAAAGCAGTACATAATTGACTGGTTTCTCAGACATGGCTTGTTATTGACTTCATTGCAGTGCCAGTAGTGAATGACCACAGTCTAGGATTTGGCTTAATCTAGGTAATTTCTAACTGACCCTCTGCCTACCTTAAAATATATTTGTGTAAAGGTACTCAGTGAGATTAGCACTGGTGCAAAACACTGGACTATAATGAACTTTGATAAACATGGCAAAGATTAATTTAACCAAAGGGTCCATTTGCTATAATTTATCGGATGATCAGGACGACACTTTGATCTCAATTTTGGTTGGTTTTAGAGGAGAATTTAATCAGTTTCCCAACATTTCTGCATGACTCGTGGTGAAAGTCATTAAGTTGACAAACTGATTTCTTTACTGATTTCTTTAGTAGCCTAGCGGGTAAAACATTTGCTGGTGAACCCGATGACCATAAAGTTGCAGTTTGAACCCCCACCCCCATAAATGCCATAAAAATACTGTGGTGGTCAATGAAACCCATATGTTTCATGTTTCAAATACAGCTATTTTATTAACAAATGAGTGTTTCTATGTAATGTTAAGGATGTCTCAGGTATCAGGCAGTCTATTTGTAACCATTCTGTACAATCAAGCCTTTAGAGACATTCTTTCTGGTTCCTATTACTACCACTGTAAAAAAATTCGACTCTCAGTTTCTCTAGAAAAATGTAATTCATATCAAAGCACTCTGAATTACTTTGTTTACAACCTAATCATTTTATTAAGCAGACAGTTTGAAGTGTTTACACTGTATGCAACCGTTGATTATTTCATGATGAATAGACTAATGGAAACGGTGTAATATTACTAAGAATAAAATCTAGTTACATTAAAGGGCCCATATCCAGCATTTATCTTGTACTTCGTTTTTGTAACCTGAAGTGGTTATGCTGTGTATGTGCTTTTATGTACCAAAAACAGTCACAATTCACTTTTACATCACCAAATTGTCAACCTTTCTGTATACATTAGAAGTAAATGTATTTCAATGTAATTTTTTTAAACTGTGCCTTTAAGACTAATATGTAAATGACCTCTGTTCCAATTGGCTGCCCTGTACCATGACTTGAAATGGAAGCTTTGAAACCTTTATATGCTACATTAAACACTTTTAGTTAAAAAAAAAAAAAAACAGCAAAGAAAATGAGTGTTTTAATGATATGGGCCCTTCAGAGTATATCCAAAAGATTATTTCCTCGCCCTGTTGAGTTACCATATTAGGGATACATGGTTATGATCCGACAGTGACAAAGTACTGAGAATATACTTGTAAATCTACTCATGTTGAATTATACCTGTGCCTCTGATGTGTTGGTGGCATGAGACTGTCCTTTGGAGCACAGCGAAGAGTGTGTACCGTCTTCACTGAACGCCCTCTCAAAGACCCGTCTTAAAGAGAGCTTAACCTTCTCTTTAAAGTCCTGCCCCATGAACACGTACAGGACAGGGTTCATGCAGCTGTTGACGTACGCCAAGGAGATGGCTAGTGAGTCCACTTTCTTAGTTAGTCTTGAGACATTCGGCCCACCGTAGATCTGTACCAAGTCCAGAACGTGATATGGCAACCAGGACAGAAAGAAAGCCACAACGACCGCCAGCATGATGCGGAACGCCCTTCCAGAGCGGAAGCGGCTGCTGCTGACCTTCCGGCCGATGAGGGCATAGCATAGCGCGATGGCCAGCAGAGGTATCAGGAAGCCCAGCACGAACCTGCTGACTGTTAAAGCCTTGTAAGCGTCATCGATAGAGTTGTCTTCGTTCTGGGTACTGAACGTGCAAATGGTCACGTTCAGGTCCTCGTACGTGAGGACCTCACGTAGGATCATGGTGGGAAGGCTTAAGAAGAAAGCCAAGACCCAGGCCACCCCACAGCAAGCCCATGCCACCCCCAGGTTACGATGATTCTGAGCCCAAACTGGCAGGACCACCTGGACAAAGCGATCCAGGCCGATGAAGCTCAATGTAAAGACGCTGGCAAACATGTTGAGGACGATAACAGCAGGCAGAACCTTGCACATGATGCTTCCATACGGCCAGTTGTTATCGATCAGGATATCTGCCACACTGAAAGGTATGGAGAGGCAGCAGAGAAGGTCAGCAATGGCCAGGTTGAGAAACCAGGTGGTGTTTACTGTCCTCTTCATCTTCACACCCGCGATCCACACCACAAGGGCATTTCCAGGGACTCCGAAGACAAAGGTTAGACAGTAGAAGACCACCGACACCATCCTGATTGAGTAATTCTGTGGCTCATCTTCAAAAAAAGTGTAATTTTCATACATGTAATCGTATGATCCATTGAAATCACTCATTTTGTATTCCATGTTCAAGGAAGTCAAAGGATGTTCCAGCTTCAGTGTCCTCTTGTCGCTGCCTAGAAAGATGTCTTGATGTCCTCTCAGCTCTGTTAATCAAACTCTTGAATGGATGATTAAAGTGCGTTCCTGAGGTGAGGATAATTACATTACAGTCTTGAAATATCCTTAAAAAACAGATAAATCACATTTCACCTGAACACATCAAATATTACTGCTAAAAATAAGTAAATAAATAAACATATCCTGAACGAAAACCCCTCACATTTGAAGAACTATATTACACTAGATGATAAAGAGAGCAGACTTACCCTACCAGAACAGGCGAGCTAAAGTGCACAGTGTGACCACAAACACTGAGGAAGAGGAAATCCTCCTGAAAACAGTGGCTGTGATGAAATCAGCCACATCTAATCCGTTTCGAATTGAGCTCCTATTTGCATGAGCGAATCAAGGCACCAAAAATGTAGGCTTTCGCCCATGCACAAAATGTAAGGGGAATTCCACAGATTTTATCATTCTTTCAGGGTGGGCTTGATGAGAAATGCATTCCAGAGACCCACAGAACTTGCCCCAATGGTGGAGATAGGAACCAGGTATCTTTTTAAAGTTTTCTTAGCATATTGGTTTATGTTCATTTTCAGATGGTTTTAAAGCATATATTTTAGTACACTGACTGCAGATAGGTTGGCCATTTAAGGAGAAAACCATTTTTTCCACATATGCCACTGTTTTGCCATCAACATTACATATACACTTAGAATACTCATTAAGATTCACTGATGATTTAAGGCAGTATATAAAATGGCTATATTCATAGACATTGCGGTCAGTAGTTAAATCCACCACTGTAAAGAGTAAATTTGCCAACTATAAACCATTTCACACCAAATCAGTCTGAAAATCTGTTGAATTACTCCAAATTGTGACGAATCAGTCGGATTCCCCTGTGAGAAATATTATTTAGCCACACTTCAGCTCAACCCACCCAATTTGATGACCCTAATAATCTCCATAAATAGTAAACATATATGGCCATATATCCCAGACCCAGATTAAGCCTAAAATAATGAGAATTAAATCTAGTCAAAGATTAGTCTTAATCAGTGTCTGAAAAACCAGCACAACATGGAATATGCAGATTTATTACATTACGTATTAATGCTTAAACTATAAACATTGATATGTAATGTAATATATCTGCATATTCCATATAGTTCTGGTTTCCCAATCCAATAAAAAGGATAAAGTAAATGTCAAAGACAATGAAATTTGGTCCAAGATTAGGCTTAATCCATGTCTGGGAAACCAGCACTACAGGCAATATGCAGATTTATTACATTACATATCATTGCTTTATTTATAAATACTTCGATTTGAAAGCTATTTTGTTAAGCATGGCACTGATGTCCGGCTGATCTGAACAGAAAAGGAAGACAGCATTGAACATCACCTACCAAAGCAGTGAGTCAGCTAATCAGCAAGTGAGAATGAAAAAAAACATTACAGGAATATGCTTCACACTTTGCATGCTTCCGATTTCATGAAACTGTAAAACAAAGGCAACAGCTCTGAAACAACTCAAGCTATAACAGAGGCCAGAAAGAATCTTGTCCTGGACTCTGGATTGGCCTGGACCCTGCAGTTTTGAGTCTTAGTGGGCAAAACTAGTGTAAAAAGCAACCAAAAACCAATTTACATGATTGTCAGAGCAGTTTTCAGAAGAGTTTCTATCCTATAAGTGATGATAATGCAGTTCTAGAAGCTTGAGGAACTTTCCGGAGGCATGAAAGTGACAAACATATTTCCTTCCTTTTTCCTTCTAAATGAATTAGTGGCCTGGCCCATGACTCTCACAGTGCTTCTGCACAAATTTGCGACAAAAGGTTGAACTGGTTGGTGAAGCACAGCTGGCATGAATTATGCTGCAATATTTTTGGATATGCAAATTGCTATAACTGTGATTGAGGCAGTTCGCACAATGTGTGTGCGCATTGCATTAAAACTACAGAATCTGCTTTTTCAATGTTTTATTATCTTCCTGAGTAAACCATAAGGCCAACAATATGACCACCACACCTATATGAGCTTGCTGGATATCCAATTTCATTATAATCATCTAAAATGTCTTTATATACTGTTGTATTAAATTATCCCTTTACTGGAATTAAATGGGTCCAAACCGTGTAAATAACCCTGGGCCATTATTCCTCCTCAGCCAAACTGCCCCACTGCCACTATGAAGTAGCGTTGAACCCAGCTTTTACCATTGGGCCGCATATAGATACCAAAGCCTCGATTTCCAGAGAATTTTTCCATTGCTACTACTAAAGGGGACACTTCACATTGAAGTGAAAGTAACCATTCTGTTATACGTCAACACACCACATCACACAGTGTGAACAGCAAGAAAATTCTTCCTCTGCATTTAACCCATTCACCAAGTGAAGCAGCGGGCAGCCAGGAACACAGCCACCGGGAGAAGAGTGTGAGGGGACGGTACCTTGCTCACAGGTGCGGTCTTGGGAATCAGACCCACGACTTCCTGATCGCAGGGCCAATGCCCTAATCACTAGGCTTCTGGTTGACAGCTTCACATTGCAGTGATCTTAGATTTTCTTGACCCTAGAAACCCATGTCACAAAACAGAACTCTGGACATTCCTCGTGCTGATGTTGCCTCTAGAGGCATTTTGATGAATGATGCAACAGAGGATAAGAGATTTTAATGCACTATTTGCTTCAGCACTGGAGGCTCTGAGAGTTTGCATGGTCTACAACTTCATGACTGAGCTGTTGCCTCTCCTAAATGCTTCCATTTCCATTCAGTGTCTACTAGGGCAAAACTGTCAACCTATGACCGTCACATTTAAAGTCACCGAATCAGTCAGTTCCATTCTACTGCCAGTGGTCATTCTGGGAGTAGAATGGAACTGGGCCTGATTTTATGCACCTTTGAGCTATGGGTGAACCTTTGGTCATTAAGTGTATTATAAATATGTCTTAGAAGGAAAGGGCTTGCAGAGGCATCACTGCCCTTACATGAGATAGGGCACTTAGCAGTTAGCTAAATATTCTGAATTCGAATCACTTCACACCTTCAGGGCATCCTCAGACTTTCAGCTAAGAATACTTAAGTTCAATTGAATCCTTGCTGTCAATGTTAGTTTGAATTAATCCTAACATTTCTTGGGCATGCAAACTGCATTTGATTGTAACATTTATTTTCTATTCCAATAGTCCTGAAACCCTCTTCTTGGAGATCAACCTTCCTCTTGTATAAATATACACTCCCAGTCAAAAGTTTGGACACACCTTCTCATTCAACGATTTCCTGTTTTTTTATTATTGGCTACATTGTAGATTAATACTGAAAACATCACCTATTGCTTTGATGGCAGCTTTGCACACTCTTTTTTCAAACAGATTAATGACGAATCGACCTGGAATGGTGTTTAATTAACAGGTGTTCTTCGTCAAGAGTTCATTAGTGGAATTTCTTTATTTCTTAATGGGTTTGGGATCATCAGTTGTGGTGGTCGGGTTGGTACACAGTTAGAGATCCTATTCCACTAAGGTTCTACTTCAAATTACGGCAAGAACACCTGAACTAAGTAAAAAAAAAAAACAACAGCCCTTCATTACCTTATTACATATTCTGGTTTGTTTCTCTTTTTTTGTTTACTGCATAATTCCATGTGTTCATTCATCATTTTGTTTGTTTTTTGTATTAATCTACAATGTAGAAAATAAAAACAAAAAACAAACTGAATAAGGTTGTGTGTCCAAACTTTTGACTGGTAGTGTATATACACAATTTTTTGGACTTTTCATATTGTTGTGTAGTTTTTAAGGTTATTCTGCTGCTGCTTCTTTTCTTGTTCTGCGCACTATGCTGCTGTAACAATGAAATGTCTTTAGAAGCACGGTTGGTAACATCCACGTAATGTCAATGCCTTCATATTAATAAATACAAAAGATCTAGAACATAACTTAATTGAGTTACTGCAGTGGTCACCAACCCTGGTCCTAGAGCCACAATTTGCTACACCTGCTCTGGCTAACGAACTTCTTGCCACCCAGTGATGTAATGGGTAGAACGCAGACCTTTCACTAAGATGACGGGGTTCAGTTTTCACCCCATTTGAGCATGAGTGCAGATCAAGCAGGGCTTTGGGGTTGTGTGGCTACCAGTGGAACATAAAGTGATGTGAAGGAGGAATTCTTCGACTAAATATCAACAAATCATAGACGCTAACATCCCACAGTCAGTCGAGAAAATTAAGAAAAAGAGGTTGGATATAGACGGATAAAAACATTAAAATCTTTTTGAAATGGCTTTCCGTGCCCTCAGACATGAATATTGATAAAAATTTGTGCATGGACCTTAGAGATGCTGTTCATGCAACACAACTTATATTTCTGAACTAGAAGCATCCTGGAAGAAAAAGCAGACAAACTGCTAAAGGAGGACGAAAAAACTTGTGACTTCAAGAAAAAGCAGTCTTTGTAAGTACTGAGAACTGAGCGAAACGTGAGCTAAATCTCATGCCCAAGCCCAATTTTGTTTTATTTTGTCCCAAAAATGTTACATTTATCAAATAAAAAATTAAAAGCTGCATACATGTCATGTAAAGTCCCATGTTCAGGCAGTGATAACTTTTCATTTAGAAAACTAAAAATGTACTTTAATGAAAAATGCACCAATTTTCAAATACAATGATATATTACTGATATATCACCTTTATATCGTCCATGCATTAACTCCATTTACAGAAGGAAAGTCAATATGTGGACTCACATAAAACGCACAAGAAGTAACTCACCAAAATGGTGTTTATTAAGTTGATTTGCCATTTGTATTCTGAAATGCGTGTCGAACATCAATCAGCCTACTTTATTGCATGAGGAAAATAAAATGTGGTTATTCACAACATGTTTTGGCAGAATAGTATATCTGATTATGTGCTTTAACAATAACTGTGAATAAAGGGTAAAAATAAAATGAGCTTTAAAAAAAAAAACAAGTACCAACACCAAATCCTACAGTAATAATTTAAATTCATAAACAACTTCAGTCCTCGAAACAACTTCAGACCAAAGTGTCATTTAGAAGACACTCACCTCAACTGGAAACATTATACACAAACAGCAGAGCAATGAATCTAGCTACGAGTTTTAATAATCTATGTCCACCGTAAAGATCCTCATTCAAAAGGTTTTTTCAAGGTTAATTCCTTACTTTCAAAAGCACACACAAAAGTGTAAAATGTTACACTACAGCTATCAGTACACCATGTGTCCACAGAAATGTTCAGCTTTACTTAAGGAAATACCAGACCACTGGATCAGTTCATGCAATGAGCAGAAGGTCATAAAAACAGACAATAATGTGGGAGTAAAAATGAGTTTGAATTAATACAGGTGTACATGTTTCCTTAAAAATCAAATGCATTAGCACCACCAATGCTATCTCCACACCCAAAATATTCCACTTGAAGTGATTATCTATATCAAGTCAAGGCAAGATACAAGATCTTGGCGCAAGTTTAAATTAAATATATACATAATTAAATCTGTACAGTACAAATTGACATACAATATCCTTTTAGAGGTCCTCCCTTGCACTTGCTTTCTAATAACCAAGTGTGCCAGCCACAAATCTACAAGCAAAAGATACACAGCTTTACATTGGCTTCAACAACGATAACTTCAACAATAGTTGGATTTACCCCTCCCCCACAGAGACAGACAAAATCAAAACATGAGCCAAGCCTGTTTAAGTATTTTTCTGTCCAGTAGCAGTTATGTTTTGACAATTTAAGGCCAATTGTCAACTGAGTCTTTGATTTCTCTTTACACAGACGTGACAATATAGGACCCGCTCTCTGTCGTGTCTCCTTTAGAGTCTCTTTTTTTGACATTGCTGTTAACTGGAGTAGGGATCTGAGAAGGCCTTGGTGTTGCGCTGTCAGCACTACTCTTTCTGGGGCTCGGTGTATAATTAAAAGGACTAACGCGGGCAGCGACAGCGCCGCTAGGGGAGCTGTGTTTGCTGGAGTTGGTCGAGCTGAAAGGGGTACGCTCAGCAACCGCAATTTCATGAACTTCAGTGGCAATGTTTGGATTGCTTAAAACAGGCTTGACATCAGTCACCTTTTTTTCGAGACTCTCACTACTTCTGATCAAGTTCAAATTGGTTTCTGAACCAAGACGCCGTGTGGCAGCGTTCTCATTTGATGTTGGCTGCTTATGGTGCATTTCACTCAAGTCCCAATCAAAAGGATGTATTTTTCCAGGCACACTATCAATGACTGGAGGTGTATTTCCTGTTGGTGACTTGCTAGACCTCGGGTTATTAATGGGGCAGTCTTCAATCCTCACCCAGACATCTTCACTCTTAGAGGCTGTGCCAACATGAGATGAATCCCCAGTTGGATCTGGTAAGTCTAAGGTCATTGAGGGACTTGTTTCATTCTCTTTCATTTTCCTCCATGTTCCTTTCCGCTCCAGCCCTCCCTCCTTGTTCTGTCCAGATCGTTGAGGTGGATTGGCTGGCTGACGTTCATCTTCACTTCGCCCCTTCTCACTGGACTCTGATGAGGCAGAGAGTATGGAAGAACTGCTGCCGGTTCTTTTCCAAGTACCAACTCTTGGAAGGGAAGATGAATGCTTGCTGTGCTCCCTTTTCCACGTCCCTGCTCTGTTAATTGGGAGTCTTGAAGGACTCTCTGAATGTGAACGGGATATATCATGCCGTCTAAATGACTTCCCATCTCCATTTTCAGATGAGTTTTGGCTTTGAGGGGACTTTCTCCAACCACTTCCTTGGTAGGGCAGAGAGAGAGACATATCTGGCAAAGATGGGCTTGATACAGGGGTTTGTGACTGGCTAGGAGAAGAAGGGGATAAGGATTCAAAAGAAGCAGACTCCTCTAATTTTCTTTTTAATGTTGGACTGGGGGCTTCTTTAATGAATGTGGACTGGCGAACAAGTCCAGGCTTTTCTGATCGGTCAGACTCGCTCCCACTTGACTTTGTAGATGACATTCGTGACAACTCTGCCTTTTTTGAAGGGCCACTTGCTCCACATTGATTCAAACTTTTTGAAGCGGATTCACTCCTGGGAATACCACTGGTACTCCTTGGCAAGCCACTCTGCTTTGGAGGTGTTTGCTGACCCAACTGTCTCCCGGGAGACGTGTAAGACATTCGAGTAGACCCAGATGGTTTGGAAGCAGCACTAGGAGAAACAGTACGAGGTATCTGAGAGAACTTGTTAGGTGGGGTCAGACCACTCCTACCTGGTGAGACAGAGGTGCGGCCTGGAGACTGCATGGGTCTAGTAAAGGATTGCTGAGGTGGTCTAGACGGTGTAGAGTCTCTGGATCCTGATCGAGAGGAGGCTTTACTTGACCCACCTTGTGTAGCAGGTGGTTCTCTGGCAGCACTAGGATCTGATTTTGATGGCATCTTCATGGTTCTGGGAGAGTTTCCAGAATTTGGACCTTGAGGTGTGGGTTTGGCGACTTGGCCACGTGCAGGCGGCTTTTTTGGAATAGGACTGGTACTTGGGGAACTGCTTCTTACCCCAGGTACATGGGTCATTGTCCTCCCTCTAGAAACCACAGAAACTTGACCTTGTCTCTGTTGAGAGGCCATGCTCTCAAGACTGGGTCGTGGTTTTCCAGTAATAAGACTTTTATACACTTTCTTACCCCCCTTTACTCCTTTAGCAGCATCTTCCTCTTTCTTTTTGGTCTCTAAAGTGCTTTTTTCACCAGGTTTCAATATTCTTGGGCCTTTATTGGCAGCTGGCTTACTTTCATCTTGATTAGCAGGCAGGTGGAACGGGGACCCAATAGATATACCAGATTTGAGAGAAAGGATGGAATCTGAATCAGAAGAGCCTTGTCTAGACAGACTGGCTGCAGCCTGGTGAAGACTGCTAACAATTGAATTGGCACCCTCTTGAATGGCTTTCCAGTCAAATGACTCAGAGTCTGGAGATAAGGCTTGCTCTGAAATAGGACTGTGTGTGTCTGTGAGATCCAGTATAAGGTCTGGTTCTTCTGCTAAAATCCCATCAGCCAAAACGCTTTTCTCCTCCTTAACTGCTTGAGCATCACTCTTACTTCTCGGTGGCTGCTTCTTTTTCTTTGGCATTGCAGAACTAATACACTCCTGCAGAAGGTCATCCTCAGAATCAATACTGAGAGAGCTGAGAGAACTATTTCGAGAAAAACATACAGGAGTGTCCTCAACATGAAAGGCTTTTGGTGCATATCCAGAAGCTTGAGGCCTGGGCATTTCCACCTGAGTTGTGTCCTCTTTGTGTGAACAGTCCTTGTTGTTGTTTTCCTGGTCAATATCGCTTAAGGAACTTAAAGAGGAGTTTCTCGAAAAACACACCGGAGTGTCCTCAATTGAAAATTTTTGTTTTTCATCAGGCACTGTCCCTGTATTTTCTTTTGATGCTAGGGGAAAACTTGGCTTTTGAAGGGGCTTTGCTGGGCCAGTCTGAAATGCAGTCACTCTATTGGTGTTGCCAGACTGCTCTCCACTGCCCTTTGAAGGGAGAACTTTTCTTTGTTCCTTATCTTTTCTCAGCTCAGCTTTTTCTTTAGACAGATCAAGATCATCCTCCTCAAAGTCAAGTGAACTGAGAGAATCATTACGAGAGAAGCAATAAGGAGTACCCTCAATTGGTGTGTAATGGTGTGGTGAATCAAAGGTAAAACCTAGACGTGTTCTTTCCTCTGCATTTATGGGTTTATCTGCAAACTCTCTGGGGCCAGCTTTCGGCTGTGGTTTTTTCGTTTCAATGTTTTTATCAGAATATGATGCTGCTTCGGATAAGCTGCTGGGGGCATCAGGACGTTTGAGCATCCGTGCTCTGTATTCATTGCTTTGTGGCATTGGTTTCACAGGTGACGTTGGTTTTTTCTTTTCAAAATCTTGTTGAACGAGACTGCCAGTAGCAGTAGGTGGCAGCTGAGGTGGATCAGACATTTTCTGAACTCTAAAAGGCTTATGTATTTTACCTTTTGGCATTGCAGAGTTGATACACTCTGCAAGAATGTCATCTCCTTCATTCTCAGCAGGAGCAACTTGAGAGTCAGCAGAGGCACCAATATCCTTTGTTTCGGCACTCTTCCCTTCGGGGACAGTGTCACGTCTTTGATTAGATGCCTCTGCAAGGGGTGCTGGACTATCAATAGCAGCCAACTCATTTGGAGGTGAATCAATAGTAAGATCACTAAGAGATGTTGCTGTAGAGAAGTTTATGGGTGTTCCTTCAACACAATACACCCGGGGCATATCTTCTCCATGAGTTAGTGTGACGTGTTTCTGTTGTTGCCCCCTGCTTTGTGAAGGAAGTAGTTTGTAAACAGGAAGTTGACTCGGTTTACGAGCCACTGGTGGGGGTATCCTTGAGGTGGTTGGAGGGGTTTGTTTCTTAGGTTTCCTTGATGACTTTGTCGGCATTGCTGAATTTATACAGGCTTCCAGGATCTCTGTGTCATCATCATCATCAGAGTCATCCAATATGTCTTTTTCTGGTTCAGTAGTTGCTGGAGGTTTCTCTTGTCCCTTGGAATCTTTAGTATCATCCTTCTCAGGTTCTGTGTCATGGTCATCCTCATGAACCGGAGGCATTATCTTCAATTCAACATCCTTTTGAATAAAGGGCTCATCTAGACTTAACGCACTGAGGCTAGAAGCACGTGAAAGTCCATCTGGCGTACTCTCTGTGGCAAAGTGTAAAAGTGTGTCATTATCATGAAGTACTTGTACCTTTTGCACTGCAGCATTGACAGCTGCATGTCTTGGGGGTAAATCCTGTTTTTCAGTGTGAGATGGCACAGTAACTTTTTGTTTTATGGATGTTGAACGTGGTGGTGGTGGTGGTGGTGTCTTGCTACGACTGGGAGGCATTGTTTGACCAGGGCTATCAGGCAGATCACTAGGGCTAATTATTCCACTCACCATTCCGCTACAAGGCTCACTCTGTACAGAGCTTGCAATGGAATGGCTTTCAAAACTCTCAAGAGAGCTGACAGAAGTGCATCTGCTGAACATGAGAGGAGTCTCTTGAACATAATGTTCAGGGGGACTTTTAGGAGTCTGGGCTCCACTTTTGGAGGGTGATTTAGCACCTGATGATTCCACTGCTTTGTGATGTCTAGGACCCTCGCCATGCCCGACATGGTGTCGTGGGGGCTTTATTCTTACATAATCCCCAGATGACTGACTTTCAGTCGTGCGCTGATCTGAAACATTAGTGGATTCTTTCTCAGAAACAGGCAAAGTTGCGTAGTTGCTGGCTGCATTATTTCGCTTGCAGCTCTCCATTTCATCTTCAGAGGACAAGGATGAGAGTGAGCTGCCTCTTGAGAAACAAATGGGGGTATCTTCCACACAATAGGTCTGCAGTGTTTCTTGATTTATGGTAGGAGGCTTGCATGTTGTCTTCTGAATAGCTCTACCGGGTCCTGATCGATTTTGAGCTGTGGATGGGTGGAGTTGTTTTTGCCTGTTCTGATTCTTTATAGAGGACACGGAGGATGAACTGTCCTGGCTTAACTGGTCCTTGACAGAACTTTGAGAAGATGGGGGCTTTGAGTGATTGAACACCGCCTTCTTAGAAGCAGCATCAGAATACTTCAGACTGTAATCAATTGGTTGTTCTACATGATGATCTTCATTGTATTTCATGCTATAATTGGTAGGCTGCTCATCAAGTTGCTCTTCTTCTGAGTAACGTTCACTGTAGTTGGTTGGTTTGTCATCGCCAAAATCATCCACCGTGCAAATTGTCTGATTCATTTTCTTATTAAGCCCATGACTAGGCCCACTGCTACTTTGCTCACTAGGTAACCTTGATCTGAATCCCCCAGGCATGTCCTGCTGAACAAATCTGGGCTGATATTTTTTAAGTTTATCCTCACTTTCTCCATTTCCCTCAGAATACATTGGGTATCCAGGGCTCTGGGACCTGGGTGGTTTCTGATCAGAGCGTTTTATTTCATCCTCCAAGGTTTTGGGCCTTGCCCACCTCTCATTCTGACTCGGGCTTTGTCGGCCAGAGTTCAGCTGCTCATCTGAGTACTTCAAACTGTAGTTAATTGGCGTATCTAGATCTCCATCATCATCCTCCATATGATTTGCATTGTGTATCTTATGGGCAAGGTCAGCAGGATATTTTCTGTAGACACAGCATTTGGCTTCATCATCTTCTGAGTAAGAATCTACAGATGGTTTCATCTGGCCCCTTTTGCCATAACCATCAGTGCTGTTCACGCTATTGAGACTGTCATTAGATGCTCTATACTCCAGCTTAGGCATTGCGCAAGGTCTGCCTGATGGGTCAGGTTTGCTGTGGTTGTAAATATTTTGGTGACTGTGAACACTGGTCTGACGTCTCATCATGTCATCTTGCACCATATGAGGGTCAGTGGTGGATCCTGCAGTTCTGTCATCCAGGCCCAAGTGCATGCCTTTAACATCTTCCATTACCATTGCTATTTGAGCTGCAGTGGTAGGAATCTGAATTCCCATTCTTTTACTGGAGTCAGGGTCTGGGTGGAAGCTCCTTCGCTCCCTATCAAGACTCTTGTCCATCTCAGACCTAACGTTGTCTGCATTTCCCCTGTTCTCCCGTGAAGATGGGCTGGACAGCACTGGTGTGTTCATGTAAGGGGACCGAACACCAACACCACAACTATCTGCCCTGCATACCCCATCATAATCGCCATAGACATTGTGCTTATGTCGGGGCTTACCCCTGTGAGAAGCCTTGGGACTCAAATTGTCTATATTGTCAAATGTTTCAGAAAGATGCTGTGCGTCCAACTCCTCAATTAGTGCTTTCTGTTTTCTTACATGTAGTGAAGGTAGGCTAGATCCAGGAGACATTATGTTGGCATCCTTATATTTGGCAGGTCGATTGGCCATGAGGTTCCTTAAAGCTGCAGCACTACCCATAGCGATCATTTTGTGCTTGGAGTGGATCAGATTTTTCAGCATACTAACTGCACCCATATCCCAGAGGGCTTCCTGGTCCTTTGCGTTTCGAGCAGAGAGATTCCAGAGAGTTCCACAAGCATTGCTCACTATGGTCAAACTGTGAGACTTAAGGTGCTGCAGAAGGGTCTGGAGACAGCTGTTCTCCCGCAGAATTTGCCTATAGAAACATAGTGAAGGGACATACATTAGCATTTCCATGACAAAACTATGAGAAAAGTAACAATTTGCTTATGAGACAGAAGGAAAAGAAAATTGCTTTACCTGTGCTCCTCGTTTGTGGCTATAAGGCTTGATACATTCCTTAAGATACCTCCACCACTTTCGATAATGGCAAGGGTGTTAGTTTGGCTTCTGTAGGTTAGAGTGCTGACTAAAAAGGCCAGAGCCCCAGCAACAGAACAGATATCAGCCTTGTTTTCAGTACAGTGAGCAGATAAGTTCCAGAGGGCGCTGAGGACACTTTTTAATGTGGATTCCTGTGAAAAGAAACCATAAAATGCGTAGGCCTGTTATACAACAGAATACTGATTTGAGTATATTTCTGTGGGCTGTTATTAATTCACATTAAACATTTTCCAAGAATCCTACCTTCTGAACTTCAAGGGCACACTCCATTAGGGCCCTCACACTGCCGACCTCACGCAATGTTTTTTTACTGTTCACATCCGCACGCCAGGAGAGGTTCCTCAGAACACTGGCAATTACCTGCATGAAAAAAGCACTCCATTGTTCAACCTTTTAAAAATTTGGTTAAATAAAACTAACTTTATGCATTGAGATAGGAAGCACAGATTATTAAAAAAGTGTACCTGCTGCAGATCCTCACTTTCAGATTTCAGTTGAGCTACCATGGCTCTCATACAGCCCTTCATAGAACAAAGTGTAGCCTAAAAAAATTACAGGGATGGTAGACTGTTTTAATAACAACTGACAAAGTAGATTAATTAAATTCATAAACAAGAAAACAGTGTAATTGATCCCCTGATGCTCTGAACTCATCTCCACCACCTATCTTAAGTGTTTTCTTGTTTGGATTTAATACAATTCAGTAGGTGCTGAAGTGGGCATCTCCTTCAGGAATGTGGTGCAGTGGTCATTGTAATTTAACACATTCTGACATGTATTTTTTATGTTCCCTAAAGTAAAATTGTATGTTTTGACAAGAAAAGACAAAGACAGACTGCTGGTTAAATTACTCAACTGTTCATCTATTAATTAATAGATTTTGTTTTAATGTATTATCAACTGAATCATCAACAAATGTTTTTTGCATACTTTAAACACGTGATAGCATCTTTCACATGTTTCATTTCACATGTTTACCTGGCTAACAAGCTAGGAGTGGGGCATTTGAGCAACAATAAATGTCTAAGAAAGCCTAAAGCAGTTGGCTGTGGTTCATTGTTTGAAATCAAGAAAGATAGCTAGCCACCTAAACATGAATGAGACATAAGCAAGTGTCATGAGGTGTTTTGCATAAAAAAAAAATAAATAATAAGAAATAGGGATCTGTCTACCTTGTTGGCTACATCTCCAAAGGTTAAGTTAGTGAGAGCCATGCCAGCATATCTTCTTAGTGTAACACTGTAGTGGTCACTAGTAAGGCCATAAATCTCACAGTCGACCTGTAGCAGTTCACCTATAGCTTGCAGTCCACCTGTAAAGGACAAGTTAATCATTACGACTCAAAGTAAACAATTTTCTAATGAATGGAATTGGATTTGTATATCTATGAAGGAAATGGCATAAAACAAGGAAACGTACCAAGTTCATTCATAGCATGTCTATGCTCCTCATCAAAGGACAGCTTCATGAGAACACAAACCGCAGGGCAGATCTGGTGCTCCACAGGAGAAGGCACTGCGATTTACAGGGCAGTGACAAATCAAAAGGAAATACACAGATTTCTACACTGAACAACTAATTTATTACTTTATAATTATGCAAGGTAACAACAATATCCGTGTACATGTTGCAGGACAGACATAAGTGCATTGCACAGGACTAGATTGTGTAGGCTACCATTTAAAATCTCACTGAACTATAATTAAAAACAGTCATATCTATCACATTACCACAAGATATTCCCATTGAGCTGTGGTGCAAGCTGCCACAGTGGTAAAGGGGAAGGAGGGAGAAAGGAATTATGGTCTTACTTGGGTTTTTATCTTGGTCCACACCACGCTCATGGCTCTCCTGCCACTCCCAGCAGGTCTCGCAGTAAGCTCTGATTTGCTCCAGGAGGTGGAGCACCCGTATCTCCCTGCGACCGCGCTTGTCATCTGGCTGCGAGTGGATGATGTTGTGCAGGGCAGCGCTGGCCCTGGCTCGAGCTTCTTTGCTGCCTCGGGAATTACCCAACAGCACTGAGTCCTTGTCGTTGCCATGGAGAAGCTGGATGAGCAGCGGCAGGCAGCCAGATTGACGCATAGCTATGCAGCTGTCCTGAGAGCTGGACATGGCGAGGAGAGTGCGGGACATGTCGTCCTTGTCATGGGTTCCCAGCATGGACAGCAGGGAGTACACCATCTCCACCTGGACATGGAAGAGGATAGTCATGAGTTCTGGGGTGATTTTCATACATGAGCAGATATTACATAAAGAATATACTCAATTTAAGTCATCTATAGTCTTACAGTCAAGCAAATTTCCAAAACAACATTCTCTAAAGTAGCAAAAAAGGAGTGTGATGCACGCAATAATGGAAAGGTGACCTCTTTACACCTGGCAGCAGCCACGTATCAGATTTCTGGGAGGTCACTGTCTGAATTGGTTTAAATGTGGTCCCGTGGATCCAAAACTTCAAACCCTCTAACTACAAAAATAATAAACCAAAAGACACATGGAACATGGTCTGTTTTTGAATGCAACGTGACTCACGCCATGTGACTTAAATACAAAAACCGTGCTTCCGAATCAAATTTGCTAAATATTACTTTGCTGAAACCACTTCATGTGAGCATAAAGTTTTCAGCGAAACAGGAGTTATATTTTAAATTCGCTGTTTCCATTCCTTGTTTTTTATCTACGCATTAAGCAGGTTCATGGAAACTTGCCTAATGGCACCATGTCTTCAGCGTACTGTGTTAATGAGTATGAGTTTAATTAATACGTTTATTAATTTGTTCACCAAAAATTTGGTGAACAGGTACCTGTTTACCAACTAATACTTAGTTCACAGGCTGTGTCAGCTTCAGTCATTTATGGTAGTAAAATAAGTACTAAACATAAAACATGCAATATTAAAGAGTGCAGAAAAGAGAAAATGACTAAAATATGAGTATAATTATTTATACCAGCAATGAAGCGAGAAAAGAAGAAATTGGAATAAAATGCTTTTAGTTCATTTATTGGTTTACCTTGGTTCCCAAATGACTGGTTAGTCTTCGTGGAACCGAGTAGCTCCCACCACTACTCATCTCACTTGCTGTGTCATGATCTACACGAGAGCTTGGGCCCTGGTACACAAAGAGTGAATTATTTTATTTAGAAAACCTTTGTTTAATCCTCCTTCAAGGGAAACATTTGCTTTCTTAACTCCTTAAAGTAACTGAGGTCCAAGAGTCACACTTGATCCGAGCACCTAATCCAATGATGCATCAGTGACACCATCTGTCCACAAAATGCTACTGAACTTCTTGGCAACAGGCCAGGAACGTGGTACGAGATCAAAAAAACAAAACAAAACAAAAAAAGCTCATTCCTGTGCTGGGAATTTTAAAGCCCCACTGGGCTTCTATGCCCAGAGAGACAAGCATTTTCAGGACATTTGCATTCAAAGTACATTAGTATTCAAAGCACACTGAGGCTCCCGGCACCTTTTAAAAAGATCACTTGTTCAAAAAAAAAAAATAATCCCTTGTTCCTACTGCCAAAATTACATCCCAACCAAAAACAACTATTTCAATAATGACTGCACCAAAACATGCTAGAGGGGTAACATCCAGATCCGCTCTTTACCTGAAGGCAAGCTCCACTCCCAATGCCGGGGTCCGCTGATGCCTGTGCCCCCTCAGCTTGGGCTGCAAGATCATGCTTGGCCTGGCGATGGAGGAGAAGACCAAACATGAAGAATAGAAGGGACATTAACCCATACAGTGTATTAGCAAAGTCTGATTTCATCAAATAAAGCTGTATGAAACAGTCTAAAACTGGTGTGTACGCTCCGGACCCCCTCCTTCTGCAGAGACACTACTGAAAGTTCTCCCAGGTTCAAAGATCTTTTGTTTTTCTGTTTGTTTTCAAAATTTAAACTAAAATAATTTTTTTGCATTTTTGTTCTTTATGGGCATTTGCCTGTGATTCCATTTAAAACAGCTCCAGCGTCAACACAAACCGGGGAAACTTGCATATGAGGAGCTTTTTGGCCGTATGATGACAATTTACCATTTGTTGTACTGCCAGCACGGATCTGTGCCACTTGCGTTCTATGGGTTAATAAAGGAACATCTCAAACATCAGGGTAGACACAAGCAGAGCCACACCAGTAAAGAGGAAAACAGAGAGAGAGAGAGAGACTAAACAGTAACCTTGTCATGCAAGAGAGCGGAACTGAATTACTGGAATAAAATTCAGTAATGCAGGCTAAACAAGACTGGCTGTGTAAGAGAAAGTCCTCATTGAGGAACACCAAGGGAAGGGTGGGGGAAAGAGAAAAAGAAATAGAAAAGAAAGCAAGACTCAGTAGTCACTAGGCTCGAGCAGCTGCAGAGGCATCAGGCTCCCTTTTTCTGACCTACATAAACTGCTCGTTCAGTCTGCAGGATTAAAAGCAACAGAAGGGGGAGGGAAATTAAATGTGTCGAATAGGATCTGTTCTCATAAAAGGGGCCCGAATACACTTGCAAACTGTGCACACATACAAACACCCACGTCTATACACATCTATAGGCAGATGATTTACTATCATCCTTAACATAACTTAATCCCGTATGGATAATCCAGTACTTCATGCATTTTGAAGCATTCAAGACTTATGGCCTCTGACCTGTAACATCTGAAAGCTAGGTCACGCTCACATCTGTTCATGCTCAGTCACCCAAGAAGTCTACTTTTAGCACACGCACTCATTCGATTAAAAATGTATTGTGTGTAGTGTTTTCTCTGCTGCAAAACATCTCCACCATCTTTGAGATACCAGACAAGGTTTAAGATTTAGACACAATACTGGTCTACGATTCTTACAAAAACACAACAATAGAACAAACAGATTAAAAGAGGAAGGCTAAAATGGGAGCCTGCTGTCTAAGAGACATAAGGAGCTTAAAGAGACTTGACTAGACTAAATGCTTAGACAATATAACCACATGTTCCAAAATCTGATCAAATCTGAGGTCCACACCACCATAATGCTAGTCTGTATCAGAAAACTTAATTGATCCTGGAGGAAATTACTTATGTCACGACTGCACAGACACACAGAGACACTATAAAATATAAAGTATAAATAAATCCAATAAAAACTGAAGAAAATCAATACACTAGAAATACACTATGCTATATTCTGCATGATTTAATTAACACCAGAACATATGAAGAGCCATAAATGCCTTGTTCATGAAGGTAAGTAAGTAATTATGGCTAATTCAGGCGCTGAGCTCCTCTAATAAGGACTAAGCGCACTACAGGCACCCTGCTGTTGGAACTGATGCATTATGGATGCTGACTGCTGAAATAGGCTACCTCAGCTTCCGCAGGCTGTGACTGTAAGTGCTGTCGAATCCTTAGCATGTCCTTCTCTATCTGCTGGATTCGGGCGAACCGGACCTGAAAAGAGGACGAACACGTTAAGCTTCTGGAGCATTTGCTGAACTACAGAAGTAACAGTTCACCAGAAAATCTCTTTTACCCAACGTTACCCTCAAATGGAATCGATCAGACAAGAGCAAGAAATGTATCCAAAGGTTGCTTTGGTTTTGCATATGTTGGTTTTCCAGTAGTTGCTTTTGGATTTGGAGACCGGGCTAAAATAAGAAGGCTTTACATTTTTCTTACTTTTTAGCTACATTAGCCTCACAGCACTCCAGCAAAACTGTGAGAGAAACAAACATTTACTTCAGCACCAACACAGAAAAACATTCACTAAAGCACAAATGATGAAGTAGAAATTTGCTAGCTGCATGGCTTAAACATCCAACTATAGAAACATCTATAGCTTTGTAAAATGCATACATAAAAAGAAATAATTATGATTAATGGAGGCCATACATGAACAAATTGGTACAATTACAAAAAAAAAAAAAAAAAAATAGTTCTAGGTTTTAAATGTTTGCAATTAGTTCCTTATTAAGGACACTTTTATTGTTTAAAATCCATTATTAAAATGAATCATTTTCTGAAATAAAACAATGATCAGGTGCTTAATAGTAACATAAACAGGCTTGAACTGTATAAGTTAGAGTTTAGATCGGGCCCAAAAAATGAAACCCGACCCTACCCGAGCCCGTGCACCTTGTGTCCGAGCCCAG
>JBBPCX010000035.1:14324026-14336249 GCA_037974365.1 Hydrocynus forskahlii
GTTATAACACACGTTCTCAGCTGTGGGTGCGTTCGTAAACTGACACTCCGAGCACTTGATCACGGCCCGGCCCGGCCGGGCTCGGCCGTGTTCTGGCTCGGGCAGAGAATCTAAACTCTAGTGTAAGTGTCCTATTTACGTGCACTCTACACTTCATTTTCCATTCTTTATTATTTTTGAAAATATATCACATAAAACATGCTTTTCATACTAAAATACTCATTTTTACAGAGATATGACTCTTTAACTACATTTAGGTGGACTAATTAGGGTCTTTTCCTCCTAAAAAAAACAAAATGTAAGTTTTATTACTGAAAGCATCTGATCTTGATTAGAAGCATATATCTATGAGGGATGTTAAACTGCTCCCTCTGTGGCTCACCTGTGCCCTCTTCTCCATGTCCTGGCAGGTGCCCAGCTGCTCTTCCATCGCTGCCCGGATCTGTCGAGCCTCGTACTCCAGCTGTCTGCGCGTCATGTCTGTCTGTAAGGAGAACTGAACAAACATTTCACAGATTGCATTACAGAAACTCACGTGAACCTGGAACTCTTTACCGGTTCTAACCCTAAGTCATGTCAAACCAAATATTATTATTATACTATTGTTTCCTTCAGAATTCTCCTTATTATTAACTTACATTCTCAGTCAGTGGCAGGCTGTCAATCCTTTTGGTAAGGTTTTGTAACTGGGCGTAATACCAGTCCTTCTCTTTCTCTTCTTTCTCCAGTTCTGCCATTAATAAAGACCTGAATAAAGGGGGGAACAAGATAAGATAAACAACACTTTACGCACTATAAGGTACTGAAATACGCTGTAATCCTAGGACAGAAATAAGTGTCTACATGTCGGCTGGCAATTAATAGAGTAACAGGGCACCTGGGTTATATCTTGCAGTGGAGTTAAATATAATCTAAGTTCAAACCCAATTTTAGATTCGGAGGCGACTTCTAACCACTCCCTCTTCATGAAAGATCTATGCTTGGGAACCTTGGTATCTTAAGTCTACATAATACAATAAAAAAAGAAAACTTTTGTTGGACTTTTAGAATAAACAGGACACAATGTTAAGCAGTGTAACATTTTTCTTACGCTTCTTAAAGTGACGCACAACCGAAAATCAAATCCACACAATTTCCCTCCTTATCCCAAATGCAGTCAATCAGTCAGAACATGTTTGGTGATAGAAGTTCTAGTTCTGCACTGGAGTTATAACATCTGGTTTTAAAATGCGTCTTGGGTGATTAGGTCAGAAATGGACAGTTCTAAACACAAGCGTAAACAGTCACCCAGACGCATCAGGGTCCGATTACTCAAAGAACTTGCTGCAGTGGTCTGGGATGCATGTGACCACATATCTGTACTCCAAACGTGAATGCATCCTGAGTTAGAACAGTAAACCAGAGATGTTAAAAAATGGCGAGGAGCATAAAATATTTGAAGCTACTACACCAAAAACAACAAGTCTGGAAGTGACTGGATGACTTGTTGGACAAATATTTCATCACTTTGTCCTATGGAAAGAGATGTGCACAGTATCTCTATACAGCAGTGTTGTAGAGCAGTGTGCACAGTATGTTGTAATAATGAGTTTGGCGGCTATGGGCATATATTCTGGCATCGTTGGCTGTCTAGGGTAGGTGATATAAACAAAATCTCAACACAAGTGATCAGCTGGTCACCCTGGAGACGCGTAATGGACTTACATGTGAACAGTGACATGTCTGGGACATCCTCCTGAGAGCTGAATGCTCAAGACACAAAACTTCAGCCTGAATCCTGTTTATAATTGTCTCTTTAGATAACACATTTCAAAAACCGGACTAGTGTCATCTAGTTATCTAAACAAACTATCATGTCTTACCTGAATGAAAATCTGAGAAATGGAGAAAACTGTGGTGTATCTTTTGGTCACATGACACATACCTTTCCTTTTCCAGTTCCTCCAGGTACCCGGCACTGTCTCTGCCCCCGTTGGCCACGCCTCTCCTGGGGAAGGAGCCCATGGGGCTGGGGCTGGGACTGCTGTCCGCCGAGCGTCCCGAGCTGGAACCCTGCATGGAGGCTTTCGGCCTCAGCTTCACACCCGGGAAACTGCTGGGGTCCAAGCTGATCTCTGAAGAATTTAGAAGGAACAAAGTTATTATATTGATCTGAATAGTGTGGACCTTCAAAAAATGTAGGGACAACAAATATCTTACACAAAGTCCACAAATGACTTAAGGGATTATATTTAATGCGAACATGCACTTTATGGAAGCTCTTCGGTTAGAGCTGCTCAATATATTTTTAACTGGTATCACAATATCAATTTCTGCAATACTGATATCTCAGGGGGCTGCAATATGCAAATGAGACTCTAACAAATCAGTGTTTCTGGCAAGACAACCAATCACAGTGTTTCTGACAAGGCAACCAATAACAGCTCCAGGTGAGTTACTTGGTGTTCTGATGAATCGAGGTCTTCATGTAAATCCAACAAATGTCATTATATTGGCCATTTTAACCATTATAGACACTGATTCAACCAAGGTGTTCTAAAATGGCCCATATTTTACAAAATCCTACTTCATTTTTTCCTTGACGTTTGTGCCAGGTTGTGTAATTAATTCTTATATGATCGTTTTCCCAAACTACATTTCTCTCTTAGAATTAATGCTTCCAAGCTATTTTAATTACAGAAAAGTGATGACACAGGCCTTTTAATGTATTGAAAGATACTGCAATCACATTATTTAGCAATATAATTGCAATACTCATATTTCATCCACATCTACCTGCAACAATAATGTCACTTTAAATCAAAATGTGTCCAACTTTGTACCTTTAAGTCTCTCCAAAAAGTCAATCTGTCCTTGTGAATCTTTTGAGTCTTCTTCAATACTTCCTTGCAGCTGCTTCAGCACCTCCTGCAACACAAACACACCAATTTTTTCGTCTTTCTCCCAAATCTACTCCTCCATCTCTGATGTGATAAATACGAAACGTCTTGCACACGCCTGGACTGATCTTTAGATCGCCGAGGTGAATGTTTTCAGCTCTTTTCACCTGCAGGTTAATGTGGCTGTGATAAGGTGAAAGGAGAAGAAAACCTCCTTCAGTGCTTTGAAGTCCCATCAGACAGCTTCTCTGTCAGAAACACAAAACTGCTTTGAAGTCCTACAGACAAGCTCTTGCTAATTCTTTAATGTTGTGATCGCACGTTAGATGTGTTTCCGGATGCGAGCTGAAAGGTGCTGATCAACATGATGAGTCATTAAATACCAATGTGTGTGTTTCTTCAGTGTTTCAGTATTACATATGTATTTAGTATTTCAAAAATGATCTTTGACTTAATCAACAAATAATGGATTAATTGGCCTAAATGTGACCTGACAATGTGAAGAGCAAACAGGAAAAAAGTTTGCTTATTATTTCCTCCCAGTAATTGATAAAATAAACAGAATAATTTATCGGCACACTGTTACAGCAGGGAAAACTTTTTCTAAATAAAATGTCCTGACCATTGTCAATGTTTTGACAAACTGAGGCTCTGTTAATGCTGAGTTTTCATTAAAAATCAGTCGTTTTGCATCCTGTGTCCATCCTGAGCACCTAATTTTGAGCTACTGTAAGAGAACTAAATAAGACTAAAATAAGAAGCAACATATGTAAATTACACTCTTAAGGCTGCAACATCAGTTTAACATTTTGATGAGCCAGTCTGATGTTAATTTTCTGTCTCCAGATGAGCAGTGTGTGAAGAGGTTTCCAGACGATAGTGTTATTTTTTCATGTGAAACACTTACAGAATATATTTTAAACTAATTACCCAGCCAACATATGAAACATGGACAACTACTAAATGTTAAATTGACAACCTGATAAATACTTCTAATGAACAGAACAGATACAGTTAGTGAGTCTTAATGCTTTTTGTAAGACTAACATTAGATCTGTTGGCCTTTTTTTAAAACTGGTGCTGAACAACTGTTTCAGCTCTATTATTATACTATTCCATTAGAACCATCAATGCCTTCCATTTCTCCTAAAGATTTAACAAGGCATGGTTCTTCACAAGCAATGTTGACAGTGAGGGAGGGGCCAATTCTTCTAAACAGAGCATGTTTTAATATATGAAAATCAGGCTATATGGGCTATAAATACACTGCAGGGTAAGACCTTGCATTAATATTAAAGCCACCAAGAAAACCAGTACTAAAGACCACAGCTCATCTGTCAAAGCACCAACAAAAAGCACCAGAATGACGCTCTCAGTTTCCCCAAGACAAACCTGATCTAGCCAACTTCAGAAAAAACAAATGTGTATTACGTACACTTCATTTTCAGTTACTAACACTTTCCTACATTGAGTAGTGACACCCTTCTACTCACCACAGCGCACTGACAGTTCCAGGGAATGCCTGTTCTTACTTCTCTGCATCTTCACACATGACCCAAACTCAGAGTAACCCACCAACATCCATCAACAACTGTCAGCACAGAAATTAGGACCAGTGACGCCGCTACATCCAGCAGTTCGAGCGGCTAATCCAGAGACCAGGCAGCAGAAAAAGCTCCCAGCAACAAGCTTGCCTCTCAGGAAGCAGCTCTTTCCTCCCATCCCATCCAACAGACCCACAGCCTCATGGAGAATACAGCTGCTTCCCATTCAGAGCAACGCCTCCCCTCCCAAAAGGCCGCAGCCCTCTGACCTCCGCAGACACACATCGCTGGGCCGGCTGAAAGCCGGGGATGTCCGAAAAGGAAAGGTTGAGCCGTTTATCTTCTTGCATTCAGGGACAAACAAAACTGCTAGAGCGATTCGGAGACTGCGACAGTTGTGTTTTTTTCTCCTCGAGCAAAATGTGACGTCTCTGAGCAGACTCTGGAAACAACAGCTTCATTATTCAGGGGGGACTGTCATATGATCATGAACGTCTTACTGTGCTTTGAGTCACAGCAGTGGACGGGGCAGACAGTCGACAAAAATACTTTTCCTTTGCTGGTTTTGGTTTTACTTTGTCTTGGTTCGATACTGCAAACATCATCTTTGGGTAAAACCCAAAAAGTAAGCATCGAGAACAGTTCATTACAGCTACTGAGCCCGTTCGAATCCACATGAGGAATAACACTTGTACTTCAGGAGTACAATTTGATTTTCGTTTGCAATGTTCAGAGTCAGACGTGGTTTCGGCTTACATTAATCCAGAAGGGATGGCAGATGCCCTTGAAGCTCTTTGTGTCCTAGATACACTCATGCATGGAGCTCAACCACACACATACACACTTTAAGAAGATATACTATCCTCTCTGTAATGGAAATCAATGCACTGTGGTGTCCATAGATAGGAAAGGAGGCCAGAATTGTGAGGAAATCTAATTCCTTAACTGAGGCTGTGAGTTGAAGTCAGATGAGACTCCCCTGAAGTTTTGGCCTTTGTGCTCAGGGCTTGGTGTTTTGAGTGGGACGTGAATAAGCAGGGATTGGGAAAAGCATAGATAACAGGAGACAAAGGTGAAACATCCTGGAAAAGTGGACGGAAAAATGAGACACTGATTGGAGTGCACTGAGAATAAAGCAAGCTAAGAAAAAAAAGGCTCACGGATTTGTAATATATGCAGGATCAACCATGTTTTCGGTCACTGAATAAAAGATCAGAGTGAAAAAGAGAATATGCTTTTGTTTTCATGCTTTTGTTTTGCTTACTAATTAAAAACCTACAATTTCGAAATTCATCACATTTTGCATTTTAAATAAATGCAACAGCACTGAGACATCACATTGTCAAAGCACATTAAATTGCAGTCAATTATCGGCTTGGAACCATCTGCCCCCAAAACTCCCAAAGATAATCAATTTAACAAGCTGTTTTCTCTCTTTGGGGAAAGAAGGGAGGGAATCAACTTCCAGCTAATGCAATCCTCATCATCTCTTATTGAAAGATCGGTGCTTTAGACACACCTATTTCGGCGCAGTGACTAATCTGCTCTCAAATCCACTCCTCCTCTAATTGATGCACAATAGAGCCAACCTCTGTTTTAAGCACTGGGATCAGATGAGATCACTTTGAGTCACTGCTGCAAAGCTCCATTCTTTGATGAGGCATCCACTGTCACTAGTCTGAGACCACAGGAATGGGATTCCTCCAAGCCTGAGCAGAAGACAGAGCTGCCAGAACGGTGCTCATCAGAAACGAACCCAACACGGCAGTAGTGTCCAACTGTGTCGGGAAATCTCCCAATGGCACGAGTGAAGTGTCCCTATGACTCGGGCCAATCTAAATAGTAAAGCTTAGCAGCTTTAATGAAAATGGACAGTAGGGATGAAAGAGCTGTTCACATCAAATAGTCTTCAAATCAAGGACCATCCTCAAATGTTGCTACTACGGGTTGGTGGACTGCAAGTAAGTAAAGCGGCCATTTTTCTCATGCGTGAACAAATCACAGCACACAGTGTGAAATTCTTTCTCTGAATTTAACCCATTCACCCGAGTTAAGCAGTGGGCAACCACTGATGCAGCACCTGGGGAGCAGTGTGGTCAGACGGTCCCTTGCTCAAAGGTATCACAAGGGCAATTTCCTAACCACCAGGCCACTATATGTTCTCCTCTCTAATCAGGAATGACAGCTGCTTGATCTTGGTTAAAACTAGCAGGTTTCTAACAGTCCAACACGTAAGAGGCACGTGTCCTTTCTGGAGCAAAACCAGAACTACAGTATAAGCCTCCATTGTGTTCTGGAAGTGTAAATGGCCAATGCTGGGAGAGGAAGTGGAGTTATTGATGAATGCGAGGTGTTTACTGTCTGCCTGCAGATGTTTGTCTCCAGTAGTCAGATGAGAGAGGAAATGGCCGTGGGACGGAAATGAACTGCATTCATCAGGGAAACAAAGCCAGGAAGGAAGCGGCGCTAAAATAAGCCCCAAGCGGGATAGAGGTGCGGGAGGAAAAGGGCCGTCATAAGCCTGTCACAAAGAATCTGATCAAAAGAGGCTGGACAAAGAGAAAGGAGGACAGGTCTACATTAATGAGGTGAGGAAGATGATTATGATCGGAAGAGATTCTGATATGATGGTATGATTATTTTGTGATGTTTAGATCAAATGATTTTCATGGTTGAAGTATCGAGTCCAAACTATGGATTCTGTACATTCTGGAGTGGGCACCCACATCTACACTTTACACTGTATATATGTTGTACATATGCACATTATACATATTATATGCTTGTCGCCCCCTTTTTATATATATATTTATCTTTTTTTTCTTTGACCCTAATGGTGTGTTTCATCATACCATGCTCTGTGAACACAAGCTTTGCACACAAGCATTTCATTTACATGTACTGTTCTGTGTACCAGCGACACATGATGTGATAAAAGTGATCTGATTTTGATTTTATTGATTTCACACCAGTTATCATTAATGGACAAATTTGTAGATTGTTTGTATCATTTGTTCTTGAGTTTTCACACCTGAAAGTCAGAACCAAGGTTCATATTTTTGTAACATTGTAAACACTGGATCTGATTACTTTCAGTTTCACGTTGCTATTTCACAGGCACTTTGTTGTTTTAAATATGAAAATATCAATATTTATGGACAGCTGTGCCTGCCATCATCGTTTTTTTGTCTGCCACTCAGCACTGCTAAATATAAATAGATGGATCAAAATGTTAATTCCCAGACAGCAGCAAATGTCCTACTGTTTTGGATGCCAGTCAAACTAGCTTTAAAAAATATAGCAAGAAACCTGAAAAAAACAACAACTAACAGTTTAGTACATTAGCAGCATTAAATAGCGTTACTAATAAACTATTAATTGTGCAGTAATATTTCAATTCACAAAATACTCTATTCCGGACAAAACAAAAGTCAAAGTTAAAACAGAAAGGAAAACATAAGACAATTAAAAGGCAAACATATCCCAAAGCAGAGCCACTTTATTGGCTCAGCCTAATTTTTTGTAACTTAAATAGCCCGAAGAACACAATGTACCACCCACATCTGTCAGAGCAAAGGCTCCATTTGGCCAAACCAATGTCTCATTAGTGCTCCAAAGGGTATGATTATTCCTGGAGTTGACACAACCACTGGCATTAGGGACAGCCGAATGCGCCCATGTGGAGGGTTCATTTTGTGCATCAGGGCTTCCAAATGTGGAAGGGAGCTTTTGGGCATGTCCAGACCCTCTTACGTAAGGCATGAACAGCGGTTTTACCTCATGAGATCCCACACGGAGAGAAACAAATCCCTACCCCTATGAGTCCAAAAAAGAGTCTGGAGAGCTGGAACATTTGCTTTTGGAAGCACCCAGCTATTAGATGAAAACCATCTGGAATGAAGGGCCCATTCTTTCACATTACCCCTTAAAAAGCGAGCGACATGGATCCACGCCGGAAGCGCAACAAATGGTAAATTCTCATCATATGGCAAAACTCCTTAAATGGAGGCTCCCCCAGTTTGTGGCGTTGATCAAGGTGTCCGACGTCATGTTTGGTGTTCCTATGTTGCATAGAACCAAAGATATTGTTATTTAAAAGTGGGGAAAAAAAAAAAAAAAAAAAAAAAAAAAAAACACACTTTTGATACTGGGAAAACTTTCAGGATAGTCTCCGCCCACGAGTAGGTGGGTAAAACCCACACAGGGAGGGGGTCCGGACAGTGGTGGCGCACTAAGATAAAGTGCAGCAAACAGCAAGTGTGTAGGAGAACAAACACCGGTTTTCGACTGTTTTACACCATATTTATTTGTTGAAATCAGATTTTACTAACATTCTCTGAGTTAAGACAATTAGACATCAGAGAAATTAACATCTTTGAGAAAAAGGACATAGATATGCAGTAAAGTAAATGGAAAACAGAATGATGGAACGCTCTGACTAAAAACAGCAGCAAACATGATTCAGTGATTCAACATAAGCTACAACTTGCCTCATTCCCAGTCTATATAAAAACTAGGTTTTCTTATCTGACTGACCTGAAAGCAGATGTCATTTTTTATTGCGTCTGTCAGTTCCACAGTTCTTTGATATCTGCTGGACCAAGGAAAAAGGCTCTTTCCCCTTAAGGATCCAACAACGAATGAGGATGTAGAGTGCAAATCTGCTTCCGCTTCAAAGCCTCCCCCCTAGCAACACCAAACGTACTTGTAGAAAATGGCACAAACAGCCTCTGACAGTCAATCCTGAACATGACATAACTGGAAAAGACATTCAGCAGAACTGCTCCGATGCTGCAGCACTTCAAAATGATTTAAAAAAATAAGTCACTGAAACCAAAATTGATTTCCCTCACATTCATGCGCTTGGGAACCAGCAGAGGTCTTTTAACAGAGAAATCCAAACGTCTCTGCACATTCGGCCCAGAACAACTACTTTCTGTCACATTTCCTCCTCCCCTTGCTGAAGGCTGCCAAGTCACATCCAAATAACTTGTTTCCCACCTAGAAGGCTGAGTCATCTGCATCAAAAGCTCCCCAAGAGCCGAGCAGAGCCCTCGCTTCCAGGGTTTAGCAAAAAGAAAAGGCATTCAGGTGGAAAGGACGAATCGAGAGTGACGTTCTGTCGTGAGGAGATGGGTGGAGGACATTAAAAGAAAGTCAGAAAGAGCTCCGATGACGAGGCCTAAAAGGACGACTGGCATTTTTAAAAAAAGTCGCTTTCAATGAAAGGGTCATTTCATTTCAATGAGGTCAATTCTGTATGTTCCTCTTTGACACAGCCACTAATGGAACATTTTTTACATAATTTGAAATCATCCGCCTTTTACGTTGTCAAAATTTTATGATGAATGGATGATTAATGTATACACATACGCACATGCACACATATATATACACACACACTGCAAATCAATGTAAAAGGCCTCTTCTTAATCATATGGACTTGTTTAAATTGGTAAATACAGATGATGCTCATATTGTTTGTCATATTGTGAGACTAAACAGGACAATTTAAAGGTTACACTGATTGTGTTCTATTTGTTGGCATTTTAACCATCGTGGCAGTTAAATCTGCCAGTGGGTCGCAGCAGCTTTTGTGCTCAATCATGTGGCCACATTGTGTACAAAAGGTTGGAAATTCTTGCTGTGGTAGGAGTAAAACGACAAAATAACCAAAATCTCTCCTCAACCAGTGCTGGAATGGGCTTTGATTATGGGATGGTGATCCACAACATGAAGCTTTTGGTTTCTATGCAGCCCAAGAATTTTTCTGTACCCTGCAATTTTTTTAGGTTGCAAGGTTGAAGTCTGTACCTTCATATTAGAGGCCTCCGTCTCCAGTTTGGTAAGGTGGTTCGAGTTGTCCTCGAGCTCCTGTCTCAGGTTGGAGTTCTCCATCTTCAGGGCCTCCACTTGCTTCAGCAGCTGATCATAAGATGCTGCAGCCATCTTGGACTACCTCTTGACCTACACAGCGAAAGCAACAGACTTTAAAGCCACGGGGTTAAAGCAGTTAATCGGGTTTAATTATTGACTTCTTGGCTCATGCAAAGCACTGACAGTTCTCCTGATGGCAGAGAGACAATATAGCTGTGAAATGAAAGGCAGAGACAGAGCTAATGGAGCAGAAATATGAAACATAAGCTTTGATTAACATTCATAAGTTGCGCTGTGTTGCAAAAAAGTGTCAACAACAATAAGCCGAGGGAAGTTTGATAAACTTTACTCATTTTGTCTAACTCACACCAAAATAGACATTACTTTCAACCTACCATACAATACACAGGGCTGGTGTAAAGCTAATCAAACTGCATGTGGTTGAACTGAACACCCTCTAGGAGAAATAAATAGTAAACAACAGCATGGCTCAGCAGTGGTTCACGAAAAGCAAAAAAGCAGAGAAACATGTGGGGGGTGTAAACACCACTCAAGTGTCAAAATTTACCATCAGCTCTCCGGTCCACAGCATGCACATATGGAAATTCAGCTGCAAGAACAGTCCACTTTCAATTCACTGTTTACTTATATCCACCCAATTAGCCTACAGAAGTTTAGCCCCACCTACTCACAGATAATAATAATGGTAGGTTACATTTATGTAGCGCCTTTCACAAACCCAAGGTCGCTTTACATACCCAAAAAACAAAACAAAAACAAACAAAAAACAAACAAACAAGAAATCACGATAAAGCTGACGGTGTCCCTCTAGACAGGGCAAATTCAGGGAAGCCAATCAAAACAGAGGTCATTTACACATAACACATAACTGTGTTGCAGGCACTGCAACACAGACATTTTGATTCTAATAAGTAGGTTGGAAGTGGTCATGTCTACATGAATTATGACCATTTTTGGACATAAACTCAGACAAGGAAAACAAATAAAATAGTAAAAATGCAGGATGTGGTGTGAAGCAGCAAAAACCAGCAGGACATCTGAGAAGGCTTTCTATGGTGTTGAAACTGCACAGAGTAAAATTAAATGGTATCAATGGATGTTTAATGGACTGGGATCCAAACTAATGAACAATAAAATTGGGCATTATACAATGCACATTAGTACCTTAATATAAACACACGTGCGCACACATACATATATATCTTTCCATACACACACACACATTCTGCCCCTTTATATGGGCTCCAAGCCTTAATCAGTTAACCTCTTCTCCAAATCAATGACAGTTAATGAGAAGCTGTAGTCATGCATGTGACTCGTGTGTATGGCTGCAGCGTGGACTGCCCCTGGGCCATTTCTGCCCACTCAGTACACTAAGCTCCACAAACAATACAGATCTTACAGGCACATGACAATGGAAAGAGACATAATTCGAAAGCATGAAGTT
This sequence comes from Hydrocynus forskahlii, assembly GCA_037974365.1. Taxonomy (NCBI): domain Eukaryota; kingdom Metazoa; phylum Chordata; class Actinopteri; order Characiformes; family Alestidae; genus Hydrocynus; species Hydrocynus forskahlii. The sequence goes on from JBBPCX010000035.1 coordinate 14,335,795, forward strand.
GCACAGAGTGGCTTCCATAACAAGATATTTGGTCATCGCTGAAGTCTTCTTTATTTTTAGCCCTGCTGTGGTGGCGAAACTGTACTAAAGAAAAAAAAACATCACTCCATTGCCACTAAATTACAAGAGACATGTTAAACATCAGCTTGAGTCCTGGTCTCCTCCTTATTACAGTAACTGCTGTATTCCAGTAGGCTCACGAATTCGGCTTACTGTTATAATGCTGTCTCTGCACTTGTTCTGGGGCTCCAGCGAACAGGTTTGGAAAATGTCCACAAAAAGCAGTGACAATTGGTAAACAAAAAACATCCCAAACAACATAACAGAGATCACTGCTGATCTCTATTATGTGCAGTAACATACCTGGTATAGAGAATAACTCCTAACCACCTTTGTGTTACTGTTATTTATCTATAGTAATAATACTACAGCATTTGTGTGTGTGTATATATATA
>JBBPCX010000035.1:14341908-14365382 GCA_037974365.1 Hydrocynus forskahlii
TGAATACTGGTGTGTACTGGTGTGTACCCGGTGAGTATTGGTGTGTACTGGTGAGTATTGGTGTGTACTGGTGAGTATTGGTGTGTACTGGTGAGTATTGGTGTGTACTGGTGTGTACTGGTGTGTATCGGTGAGTACTGGTGTGTACTGTTGTGTACCGGTGAGTATTGGTGTGTACTGGTGTGTACTGGTGTGTATCGGTGAGTACTGGTGTGTACTGTTGTGTACCGGTGAGTATTGGTGTGTACTGGTGAGTACTGCTGCACCAGTCAGTCCACACAGAGGGCCAAAAGGCTGGTCAGTGTGTTTGTTTATGTGGTGAGTGTGAAACAGCAGCTTTTACCTGACAGTAAAAGAGTGTGTGTGTGTGTGTGTGTGTGTGTGTGTGTGTGTGTGTTTATGTGGTGTGTAGTAATTATCTCACCATGACTTACTAAGTCATGGTCAACTCTGCTTTATTCAACGCGATTCATGATTCTAATGTTCACATGATATTTTAAACAAAGTCTGAATAAAGAAAATGGACAACTGTATCCATGTGTAATCTGCTGAAGAGACAAAGGCTGGCTGGCATGAGGGGTGGGGTGGATTACATCAGTGTGCCGCAGCAGGGTTTCTGGTGGATATGATACAATATACTAAAGATTTAACTGCTACATACTGCGATTCCTTTCAAGATATTAAAAGGTCCATATCATCACATTTCTGGAAAAGGCTTAAAGTCTGTAAATATTGTGTCAAATGGTACATTCACTCCCCCATCCACACAGTCCGTATAATGAAAATCAGCTACAAAAACAGACAGTTTTCGTAGTTTATGCGATGTCAAATAACCAACACATGTAAATGCAGCCCCGTCTATTTATGCTTCAATTCACCAACACTTTATTAGTTAAAGATCAGCCAAAATAATTAGACTTTTGTTGGATTATATGAAGACCTTGATTGATCAGAAGAGACAGTAGCTCACCTGGACCTTGGATTGGGCACCCTGTCAGAAACACTGTGGTTGGTTAGAGGCTGGTTAGATCAGTATTGCAGAGACAGATGTTATGTGCAGCCCTACAATAAACCATAATGATCTAGACTGGTGGACCATTGAAGCATTTGTCATAAATTCTTTGGGCCGCAGGTTACAAAAGGGGGCCCCTGGTCTTGACTGTTGGTTATTCAATGTGCATGTGCTTAGTATGACCATTACTTTTATCACAGATGGATACACTAGGCCCCTCCAAAGCGTAGTGCTTTCAAAGTGCTCCAACATGCTGCAGCTTACAGAGTACACTTGTTTGACATTTTATATTCATGCTGTGAGCTGACCTTTCCCCAACATGGCCGATGATCACATGGACACCTGCAGCGATGTCTTGCAGTTTCCCAGGCCAGTTCTGATACACTCTCACTGCAATCTATCAGCTCCAAACCCCATTCATTATGAGACTTGCTGTGCATGTGTCAGTGGTGATAAATCTTTTTTTATATGGCAGCCCTGCTGTTTGTTGTACAGCTCACACTTATGACACACGCTGGCTCAAATGACAGCACGTCTCTAAGGAGACGGAGAGAAACTTGAACCGTGGCTGGTATCTCCCCCCAGGGCCATGCTTATTCTCTAATGCACACATACTTTCGCCCTTAACCCTGCCACAGAATGCGTCACTATGGTTCATGTTACGCACCCGAGACTAGAGACCAGAGTGGCAGACCTCAGGTGATATTTCAAAACACCAGTGTTAACCAAACATGATCAAACTGTGGCACCCATCACTGTAGACACTGATCATGGGTTTGTTGACAGTCTACCTTAGTATCATGAAGAAGAAATTGGATTGGCTTGGCTAGAAAGATTAGCCATATGGCTCAACTTCAAAGGAATGCCATATTGGCCGTAACTCAAGCCTTTGATTTCATCCTTCCCAAGGGCCACCGATGTAAAGTGGTATAGGCTTCTATCACCAAAGTCATTATGAAACACTATAACTCCAGTTGGTGGCGATCTCTGTTGTCAGTCCCGTAACTCATACCCCGAAGCCCTGAAGGGCCTCGATCTAGTGATGAGGCTTTATCATTTTCACTTCTGTGGGGTACTGAAACATCCACTGCACCCTCAACTGAGTGTTTTTGGTATGCAGGTTGGCTCTGGTTGTCACAGTCTTAAAAATGTTGGTGTCGCCGGGCTCTTTCCGTGATGCTATAAAAGAACCACATTCGGTCCCCTGAAAAAGAGCTACCACTGGATGGTTGACTGAAGAGAATCATTGTAAATGAGAATCATCTGAAAGTTTAGAATGACTTAACATTAAATACATGTTCTAGGATGAACCTTAAATTTGTTTAAATCTATGACAATTAAAATTATGCCAGCTCACAATTATTTGAATTGGTTCCAAGCATGTAAAGCTGACCGTAGTTATTTGTCACGGCAAATAAAATGAGAATTAGAGGGGTTTTCATGTCTTGACAGAGGCAACACATATAAATAAAAGAAAACACCAAAATGCATGGTGGGTCTTCTGAAAGCAACAGAATGTCTGACGTCTGACTTCTGCCAGGATGGGAAACGGTTTCTCACCCCAGGCCATCAGACTTCTAAATCAAAGCTATATCAAAACCTGTACTTCACACACACACACATACACACTCACTTGAACCGAACTGTCTCCTTCTCCGAAAGACACACACACATGCCCATGTTAAACTGTAAAATCTCACTCTCCACTGTAAATACCCTTAATTTTTTACATACTGCACAGTTTCTGTCCTGTTGCTGCTACTGGCAGATATGTTTGCACAATTATTTACTGTTATTCCTACATCAGTCTCTGCAACTTTACACACTTAACTGTCGCTAGGATACAATATGATACAGAACAAAACTGTATTCATTCACACCAGTGCTGTTACTGCTCTGGTCGGCTGCACGGTTGGAACATTGCATTGGAATATGGTAGTGCTCTTTCTTTTTGCACTCTGTTTATTCCTGTCCTGTCTGCTCTTGTGTTGGTTTGTGTTGTGTTATTATGTGTTGTTTTTGTGTAGCAGCATGGAAATGGATGAACATTGTTTGGTTTTACTATGTACAGAGTAGATAGTTAAAATGATAAACACCTGCTTGACTTGACTTGAATTGACTTGACTGGTGCTGTAACACTTTTATAGGGTGATGTCATGTTTGTTTTTTTGAGCTCGAGCCAATTTTTGGGAACCACTAAATATCTACCAGCTAGAAAGCAGGATAGCGAACCAGCCAAGTTATCTGCTTTAGGCTGGTACAAAAAAAAAAAAAAGAACTGAAAAAGACAATTTGCTTGTTCATCACAATTACTTACGAACCCCAGTGCGAAGACTGGAGACTCACTGCAAAGGGAGGTTGCACAAGTATAGGATTTTGTTTTTAGACTAAATTTACTTTGATTTAAAGTAGTTTTTTCTCACATTTTCAGGTTGAGATTGAGTTAATTGATCCCAAAGACAGTTTTTCATGACCGTTTTTACCCATCTTTTCCAAGGGTGCCAATAATCAAGGAGCTGTCTGCAGTCGTTATTCACGCTCAGTTATTTTATTCTTGAACTGAGCCTTGGCTTGACCAAACCCCTGGTGCCTCACTCAGGCCGAGGCCCGTGCTGGCACGAGAGAGGTCCTGTTTACCATCAGCAGAGCTGCTCCTGAACCTGCTCCCCACATTCCTGCCCTATCTTCCCCCCTGATAAGACAATGCAGACGCTCAGGGTGGGACTGTAAAAACAACAGCGGAAAGAGAAATTTGCAGAGGAAGTGTGTTTCCAAGCATTTACAGTGTATTCCCTCTTTTGACAGAGCAGAAAGATAAGACATGCGCGAGACTGTCTGTGAGCTCTGCCGAGCGCTGGTAGATGTTCCTCCCAGCTGAACTATGTGTAGAGTGGGTGTGTCTCGATCTGATGCTCAGTATTGTTAATCGGACTGATACACTGGACCAAAATCACTGGACCTGATATCAGAAAAGGTCTGAACGACTGCATAATTGCTTAACTAAACTCTGAGCAATGTTCCATGAAGACAGACACACAGATGAGGACACAAGTAACACAGATGAGCAGCAAGGCTGTGTCCCAAACAGTTCACTGCTCCCTAAATAGTGCACTAAAATACAGACTCCTGCACCCAAAGCAGTATAAAATATGACCAGCAAAGAGCCACTGAAGATTCAACCATGTGAGCAGAACTCCGTAATGGGTCTGGAAACTCGAAATTCATAACGTACATAGAAGTAGGGAGCCATGTCAGGTTCTGACAAGTGTTTATTAGCTTAGTTTGTTTCCAAAGAGGGAAAGACTGTATCAGACTGGTATCAGTATCAGTAGATACTTGAAGTTGCAGTATCACTATCAGTATCGGACATCAACAACTGGTAACGTTCTGCCCCTAGTAAAGAGTTCAGATGTAGAGCTTCTGCTGTCTCAGTTCCCAGTCAGTGATGTATCTAGAATGTTTCTTTCTCACAACATTGGTCCCACCCATGGGAAATCAATATGTGATCAATTGATTCACCTGTCAGTATTAATTAACTGACGTAAATCCAATTATTCATTCATTCGTCCACTATATGAGATGCATAACCTCACTGGGGGGTGCTGGAGCCTACCCAGCACTCATAGGGCGAAAGATGGAAAAACACTTCACCAAATTCTGTCAGTGGTTAATGTGACATGTTAGAACTTCAGTCCCGTGTCTGAAGCCCTAACACGCAGGCTTAGTTACATGTACCAAGACATCACAGAATTAAAAAAATTAATTGTATTGTCCAATGGGCATTTAAAAAATGTAACCCTATAATTTCCAGCCAGCCTTATTGATAAATGTAGATGAGTGTAGACACAAACATGATTCTATTTAATAAGAAAGAAAAAAATGACAGACTTTTCAGGATACTTTACCTCGAATACTTTACAAACAGAACTCAAGGTGTGGACGAAAACAGATTTCAGTGCTGAACTCTGAGCCTTTTTAATGGACTTTCAGGTCAGAGGTCAGAGTCAGAGGATGGGAGATGGAAATATCTCACATAACAAGAAACAAACACAGTAATAGATGATGGATCGCCACTGTCAGTGGCGTAATGTCCTCTAGGGCTGAAAAAGAAGGAGGCCATTAAAATGCCCAATTACACAAACACAATTAAGCCACGTGCTTTAAAATCCCATTTATTGTTAATTATTTCCCAGTCGAACCGACACAGACTGTAATAGATGTAGACGGATCTTCAGACGCCAGTGGCCTTCGAGCCAATTTGCTGAAATCAATGAAACAAACTGGGCAAAAGGGCAGTTTTAGAGGGACGGAAAGTGAAAGAGGGATGCATGTTGGTCCTTGGGGTGAAGCTGACAACAAAAGCTAACAAAATACAATCCTGAATGTGGTGTTACGTCCCAGAGGCACAAAGGGGATTAGCTAATTACCACAATCCTCCTCCTGCTAAACTCCACTGGGCTCAGCCTGAACAATAGCAGGCGGGATAATGTGGCAGTCAATCCTCCACTGGGTTACAGCACATTACACCACACTAACTCTGTCTTCTCCCAGTTTCTATTCACAGGAGTCTTGTCATGAATGCGCAGGTGAATATTGCCTGAAAGGATACGGGTTTGGTGGCAGAAACTGACAGTGAGCTCAACGGCAGATGTTTCATCTGGTCACTGTATATTTACACCAGATTCAGTAAAGTGTTGTGACAGTAAGGCCATATAAAGTGTCCTTCATTAGAAAAAATAAGCAATAGGGTATAAAGGATGAATTACAGAAAACAAAAATTAAAGTTTAATAAAAAATCATTAATTAACTGGAATGTTACAGATTGAGACCTTTAAGTCATTATGCAGTTTGCACGTGGGCACAAGCTGAACATATGTAAAAGTTGCCCCCTAATATAATAGTTCTGGTGTCCATGTATACAAGGCATCTCAAGCCTGGGATTGGGCTGTTCTGGCTCGGACGGCCGGGTTCGCTCCTAATCACTTTCTGCTGAGGTGATATTTTAGTCCTTATTGCATGAACTGCCGATAACGATACTCCTATCAACCGTTCCGTCTGTCTGTTTTTAACACAAACTTTCCGTTCACTGGTCCAAGCAACGCATTCTCGTCTCCTCCATTTTACAGAGCACGAGTGGCCACAATGGACTGGGTCAAAGTGAGTAGTGCGATTAATCAGCGTTCTTTTTTCTGTGATTAATTGATCAAAATTGTTAATTACACACCCCTAATACATGGTGTGTGCTGGTGTGTACTGGTGTTTACGGTGGGTACTGGTGAGTACTGGTGTGTCCTGGTGAGTACTTGTGTGTACAGTGGGTACTGGTGTGTACTGGTGAGTACTGGTGTGTATTGTGAGTACTGGTGTGTACGGCGGGTACAGGTGAGTACTGGTACATCGGTCAGACCACACAAAGTGCTGGTCAGTGTGTTTGTTTATGTGGTGAGAGTGAAACGGCAGCTTTTACCAGACAGTGAGAGTGTGTGTGTGGTGTGTGTGTGTGGTTGGGAGGGGGGTGACTCATTTAAGATGTTCTTTCAAACATTTAACTCCCATTGACATGCCCTGCTGTCCCCATGGTAACGGGGTCATTACATGACGGGACCTGACCATCTGCTGCTGCACACGGGTGTGGTGGAGACCGCCGATTCCGCGGCTCTGGCACATTAACTGTGTGTGTATCTGTGTGTATCTGTGTGTATGTGTGTGTTCATCAGCAGATGTTCCACAGACACACACACACACACACACACACCCATAATCACCACCCTTTGGCACCCGGCGATGTGCAGACACACACACACACACACACACACACACACACACATGTACGCACACACGTATCCAGTGCCTCCCCTACTCTGTCATGTCCTGCTGGTCTAATATTTGGGAACAAAGCTGAGACAGGCCAGTAACAGGTTTGACTCGGGCGATGGCCTGCTTGTCCATTTGGCCTCACCGGGACATTTGTTTAATGACCAACAGCCAAAATGGTCTCATTTCTCCTTCCTCTGCTCTTTTGGTAACCACTGGAAACCTTCCAGATACACGAACTGTCCATAAGGTGGTCCAGGCCATCCCAGTTTCCATAACGACCAAGAAATACACAGAGACGCTGAGAATGGGGCAGTTCAGAGGTCCCGCAATCAACGTATTAACAGAATGAAGAAAACAGTGTATGATGCACAACACACAAGCATGATTTTATTTGCTTATCATTTTTAATACTGATGTTTTACAGTACTGAGGACGTCTTGAGCTATTTTGCTTCCAAAGATCCAAACTTTGCTGTATTTTTAATGTAGTCTTAAGGGACAGCTCTCCAGGCTTCCTGAGGGACTTTCAAAGACTCTTATTTTCAGTCCAGGCCCTGAACCTCACCAGTATCAGAGGAACGTTTTCGTTTGTTAAGACACACAGTGACCTGGTCAAAAGATCAAAAGTTTTAGAACTGCGAGAGGTTTAAAAATGGTTACCCAGAAGTGCGAAATAATTCTGTAGCTCCATGCAGGACCTCTGGTTTGTGCCGAGTTGGTCGGGTTCGTCCTACAGCAAGATAGTGACCCAAAACATAAGACCACGCTCTGCCAGAACTACCTCAGAAAACAGAACAAGATGGTGAGCTGGAAAACATGAAGTGGCCAGAAGTCTCCAGACTTAAACCTCATGTAGCTACTTTAGGATGAACTGGACAGAAGAGTGAAAGCAAAGCAACCTATAAGTGCCGCTCACCTATGGGAACTTCTGCAGCAGAGTTGGGAAGAACTTTCTGCAGAATGAACAATGAGGCATTGAACCGCTTGAATTTCAATACAAAAAAACAGAAAATTGGGGTGTGCTTTTTGACCAGTAGTGTATGTATTAATCATTCAAGCAGAATGAAGACCATCTAACTGAAGGCCTAAACCAGTGAAGAACCAGGAGCAGATGATTCCAGATGATCAGGCGGTGATCAGCATACCGGTGGTGCTGAATGCTGAGCGGTTGGAACTCCTTTAGCTAGACACCTTGTATCTTTAGGCACTTTCGCAGTAAAACATTTGTTCACACTTCTTTCACTTAACTTACTCAGTGCCAAAGATATGACAGTTTGACAGGCGAAAAGACAATGAAATGACCTGAATTTCTAATGTATTTTAAACATACTGCATTTATTGGCAAAATATGTGCTTGTGGCCATCACTATTATTAGTATTATAATTATTATGAGGCTCCTGTTGCAGTAAAACATTTGCTACTGTCTTTTCTATTTAATCTACTCAACATACCAAAGATTAGACAGTTTGACAGGCAAAAAATAGTGTTTCTGCACTGGCGTGGTTTTTTCATAGCAAAATACGAAGAAAGGAGGGGTGGATCAAGACTTTTGTACAGTACTGCTGTGTGTTTGTCCCGACAGAGGGCAGGAAAGTTGCACAAACCGCGCCTGGTCCGAACTGAAAGTGAAGTAGCTGAGGGCGGAGCCTGGGAACAATTACGGTGGGAAAAACACGAAGCCTGGATTATTTCCCACCTGTTTTCCTCCATCACTCCCTTTGCTCTCAAGAAGTCGGCCAATCACACTGCAGTATGCAAATATAGGCCAGATGTAGTACATTCTAGTACAACATGCAAATAGCAGGTATGAACTATTGGCCTATCGCAACGCGGCGGGCGGGGCCTTGTCTGAATACGGGTGGGGAACTGACAGCTCCTTGGCAACGGAGCGGCGGAGTCCTGTATTGAAAGCGCCGTGACCGGCAGACAGCTCAGTGAAGACCTGGCAACCAGCACCGAAAACACTGTCTGAATGTTGAGGGATTAACTTTTTTGTGTGTTTTTATCTTTTTTTTCCACCAATTCACCTGCCGACCGGACCCAGGCTCCATCAGCGCATACAGAAGTGCGCCTGCGACCAACAAAGGGAGCGCGCGCCGGGTTGCCAGATTTCACTCACCGTGAGCAGTAAAAAACTCGTTCTCTGAGAAACAAAAGTGACTTTCTAGTAAAGGAGTCTGTCCTGACTGCTGGAGAACGCTGTCATGATGGATCGCAGCCTAGTGTAGTGTGTGTGTGTGTGTGTGTGTGTGTGTGTGGCCGGCGCCTGTTCGCGTGAGGGATTTGTGCGCGAGCCTGAAGCACCATGAGCTGCTTCTGTTCGGTGCAAGAGGAGTTTTACTGCGAGGTGCTGCTGCTGGACGAGACCAAGCTCACCCTGACCTCCCAGCAGCAGGGCATCAAGGTGAGACCCCCCCGTCTGAAAGCCTGAGACCCCTCCTCTCTGTAAGCCCCTTCTTTGTCTGTCTGGATGCCGTTCCAGGAGGATTCCCCCAGTTCCACACCTTTCACAAATCAGGCTCCTCATGTGTTTCTGTGCCACACCTTGCAGACACAATGGTATCAATCTGCTCACGCGGAGAGAGTGAAAGGCAGGAATCATCACTGGCTTGTTAGTGCGTTGATCAGGCAACTCTTTTCTGATCACTACACACACATTATCTTTTCTGATACACAGAGTACATAGGGTATTTATAGTGACCATTACTCTGAATATATAGTGGTCATCATTTCAGATCACTATACTGGGTATATGTAAAGTGGTAATTTCTGGTAACTACACTGAGAAAAAAACCCAATACAATTTATTTATTTATTTTTATGTTTTTGCCCACAATGCTACTACTAATTTAGAGAAGCTTGGCATCTCATTAGAGGGGCTATGCTTATTAGCTTTATTACCTATTTATTAATCAACACCAGCATGGTCAGCATTTCCATAAACAGGTTTTTTAGAATTTGGGTGAAACAGATGTGTTGGTACAGGTGATGGACCTCATCACTTTGAGTGAGAGTTAGTGGTACGAATTTTGCAGCCCTTGTCTCCTCTGATGTTCCCTCGCTCGTTTTTTTGTTGCTTGCGTCCACAGTTTTTTGATAGCTCATTATGGGGTGCACATGTTCTCTCTCCTTCTCTCATGCATGCACACACACCTCAGCAGCCGTATCGGGTTGCGCATCTGCTTTTAATTGTTAATGCTGAGTGGAGCAGGTGGGCCCTTTGGCAACTCCCTCTGTTTAATATGGGCCGTATATGAGCAGGAGTTTGAGCTGGAGATGGAGTTGGGGTGGTCACACTGTAGCTGCAGATCATTCAGAACTTTCTGGAGCGGCGACTTACACTGTTCAGTGAATAGCATTGCACAAATAAAATGTAAAAACCACTTCAATAACCCTGTTATATCAATAAAACATTAGGATCTTTAGCTTTGATCCTAAGCCCTGCTAAAGGAATGGTTCAGCCAAAATATTTAATTTACACACTTACCCCAGATGCAGTCAACCAGCCAAGTTAATTTTTTTCTTTTTACTTTAAACAGGAGCTACAAGGCTAATGTTGCTAGCAAATACTAGAAGTTAACAGTCACGCATCTCACCCAGTTCAGTTTCAGTTTCAAATACATAACCACTTTCTCCCAAACCCCCAAAGTTCTCCATTAAGGTGGGGCAGACTGGATATGGTTTAGAACTCCATTTGACTTACTGTAAGCTGTAAAACTGAACAAAACCTCGCTAAATGCAGCTGTTTGTGAAAACAGGCCCTGTTGTCTCAGTGATGAGGTTAAAATGAGTTATTTTACACCTCACAGTAAGTCATACTGTATCTTAAACCATATCCACAGGTCTGCTCCACCTTAATGAAGAGCTTTAAGCAGCCTGAGAAATGTTTTGGGCATGCATTCTGGGAAATGGTTTGGGTGACTATTGACTTCTAGTGTTATTGTAGTTACCAGTTGATTCCAGTTCTAAATTAAGAAGCAATACTTTGGACCCCAAACATATCAAGGATGATCAACCACATCTGGGGTCAGTGAAACTGTGGACATTAGATTATTGCTGAATTCTTCCTTTAAAGGGTGTTATGACCTTCTTCAGGGGTGTGGTCTGACCAGGAAAGAAAGGAAAGCAGTGAGTGAACAAGAAATCATGAGGTCAGTGAAAGGCCAGTGTTACTCGGTCATGATATATGTGTGTATATCTATATCTCTCTCTCTCTATCTGTCTATCTGTCTATATCTATATCTCTCTCTCTATCTGTCTATCTGTCTATCTATCTATCTATCTTTCTATCTATTTGTACGTTCATATATGGTCATAATGGTCATAGACATACCACAAGGACATGTATATTCTTCCCTGTGGTCTGTCATTTATGACCATTTTTGTGGTTTTATGTACCAAAACCATTTTATGCCTTAGAAGTAATAAGGCTGATTTTGTTACTGTGCCTTTAAGACACTAATATGTAAATGATCTCTGCTGTAATTGGCTCTACATTGTGCCTTGTTCAATAAGCAGTCCAGGCTGAAACACTTCTTCTGGGCAGGGCTAAACTGCTATAGGTGGATATATTGTATGTAAATGTGTTGGTTTTTGTGACATCATGAAAACAGTACAGTCAAAATGAGCTGTTTTTGGAGCTGTATGCTTAGTGGCCTGCGGAGAGAACCAAACATTTTTTGATACTTTAAGAGTGTTTAGTGCACTAATCTATTATATTTCAAGCTATTAAACTATTATATTTCAGAAAAGGGAACAAAGTTAGATTTTCATGATATGGGCCCTTTAATCAATAATGCATTTAATAGGCTTAAGCCTCTTTCACACACGTACTTAATTTGACCCAGCAGTTCATTTTGGATGTTTGCGGTGGTTTGCCCCAAGTAGGCAATTTGCTTGGCATTTTGAAACGTAATCACTGATTATAGCTTTATTATTAGGCTGCTTTATTAAAATTTATAACCAAACTGAGGGCACAGCTATGGGGGAGTTTAGGGTGGGCATTCCTTACCCAAAAGAGCCAGAGATACTAACATTTATTTGAAATATTCAAGGGCTGTTCATTCATCTAATTTTTATATTTGCAACAGATTCCCCCGAATAATCAATATCTAAGCCCTGAAGGGCACTGACAGAAGACCCCTGGACTCTGGGGGCAGCCAGTAATCACTGTTATATCCGTGATGGGCAGGATATTTAGCGTATCTGCGACTTTGACTGTCAGGTATTCGTTGCGCTATGATATCTTCATTTATATTTTGTTGTTTATAATTATTTATAATTATGTCTTATTCCTGGAAATAGTGTGCTTTCCACTGTATGTAAAATGCTTTATTTTTCAACTTGTAATATAAAAATATGTGTCCAAGTTGTAACAACAGGAAGTGAAAGTTTGTGAATGAAGTATAAGACAAAGCCAACAAATGCATGAAAGAAGAGTTTTTGGAGAGGTATTTTTACATTAAATTTTTATGTGAAAATAAAATGTTATTATTTTATCATATTCTTTGAATTTAAACACTAAATAACTGAAGCTAGTTGGTTGCTACTTTATTCCATGTTTTTGCGAATGTACTGATATGTGGTTGCTATGGTATTCCAGTGGTTGCTAAGGTATTGCTAGGTGGCTGCTGTGGTACCCCAAGTACTTGGTAGGCTGTTATAACATCCTAGGTGGTTGTTAAGGTGCTGCTGGGCTAGACTTTTGGAGCCATAAGAAGGAAGAAAAAAAAACATCTGGCGGCCAGATTTTGGAGCTGTTGGTTGTTTCTTTTTATGCTGAATGTAGTTGCCCACCTTACAAATCTAAATGCCCACCCAAGGATGGAAGGGTAACACTTGCCTGGGAACATTTACGGCATTTAGCTGACGCTTTTATCCAAAGCGACTTCCATTCCCTAACTCCAGGCAGTCTCCCTGGAGCAACTTGGGGTTAAGGGTCTTGTTCAGGAACCCAGCGGTGGTATACTGAAGGGAGGATTCGAACCTATGACCTCTTGTTCCAGAGGCAAGTATCCTACCCACTTGGCCACCACCACCCCATGAACAAAAGTCACCACTGTAGATTAAATTAAGGGTGAACAACGCAAAAGTATATTATTGTTATTATGATAAATCACATCTTGATTTTGTGGGTGTTCTGAGTGCCATAGAGACACATTATATTTTGGAGCATTCTTGAATGACATCGTTTTTGGTTCATCAAATCGCTGTGGGGCTGCAAAGCTGCTCTCGGGTATTAGCAGCGTCCCGTCTTGTTTTCGAGCCACACACTTGCTCGTTCACACACACACACGCATCCTGCACAAAGAGCCCATTGAGTTCGCCCACGGGGGTGTGCGGGATTCTGCACGAGAAACAGAGCGGCTCACGTGTTTCCATCACCACAAAAGAAAGACGGCCCACAGACAGCGGGTTAGACCAGCAAGGCCAGCTTTGTTTTCTTTGGCCGAGGCTGGAGGCCCACAGCCTCCTGACATTTGATGATATTTGAACAAAAACAAGTCTTTTCTTTGTTTTTTTCAGTTTTATTTTTTGACCAATGCTGAATTCTACTCCCCCGGTGCAATTTCCATAAATCGCCTTTGTTTTTCCAGTTCCTTATAGTAACAGGTTGCACAGACAAAAAGAATGGGCTGCATTTCATGCCCGAAGAATCCAGTGTTATGTGTATCCTACTAAGTGCCCTCCAGGACACAACAGGAGCTGGAGCCTCGACTGAACAGCACCAACTCTGCAGGCTTAGCTTTCATAAACTATAAACCCTGGCAGGGCTGTTTACTGGCCTTCATGAAGCTCAGATTAGCAAGACCACATCCAGACTGATATTAAGGGCCCATTAATTTATTGATAAAGGAAAATACTTCAACCAAAATGTCTTTAGTAAAAACTGTTTTACACTGCTATGGGAAAACCATTAATTTCTGATAATATACTGGTCTGAGACTTAAAGTAGTCATTTTATAGTAAACACCTGCCTCTTTCAGCTACTGCACACCACAGGTTTTCACCACTTACCCATAAACTGAATATTTTTATTCCTGTTAAACACTGAAAAGTTGTTGAGTGAACAACTATAAATGAAAATACATAAAATTAAACAAATTTCCTTCATAAGATCAAAGCATCTGTAACAGTGCATGTATGATCGTATTAACTGGTTGTGTGGTGATGCAGGGTCAAATTCTAGTCTGTCCTTTAACTTTAAACTGTTTCAGCACTTACTAGCTCGTTAAATATCTAACGCTCATCTGGTGTTCCAAATTATAATTATAATAACACAACCTCACCTTTAGCATGAGAATAACACATCCAAGCATGAGTGAAAAATAATAAGAATAAAAGCGAATTTACAGTATTAAAACTGTGAAGAATTCTGGGTAACCCCCTCACCCCCACCCCAAATATATTTATTTATATACGGATTACATATTGTTTACTATTATTATGTTTATATTATTTTAAGACTGTGATCAGGGGATTGAAATGTATAAATGATATACATTTTAAATTACAGTGCCCATCATCAGACTTTTAGCCCCTGAAAATCATTGTAAGCATCAGATAAAAAAATCTCGAATGAAAAAACACAACATAGTTCCGCCCCCTGCATAACAATACTGATATTATTGTAACATAATATTACTGTTAAGACTTCTGCTTCACTAGAACTATTGGACTCACGGTTCGATACACTGTGACTGTAGACAAAGTAGTGTTTTGTAGTTTTATTCCTATTTACTTGTTTTCAAACCTTTTTTTTGCTTTGTTCTGCAGACTCTAATATAGCAGCGATAACTTTTTGTCCATTTGTCCACACTTATAAACTGATTAACTCTGTAGAATCTGGATCCCAAAATGTTCCTACCAGTCAGACTGGGATAAATGGAGAGAGTCAGGATTAGGGATGTGTCACTGATTTAGCCACCACACCCCTCTGTCCCATGGGAGCAAAGGAGAAGAGGAGGAGGGGAAGGAGGAGGAGAGTGTGTGTGGTTGTGTTTGGGAAGCATGCCTGGTGCCCAACACACACTGTGATCGGCTCGACACAATGAAGGAGGAATCCCTCTGTATGAGATGGAACAGATTTCCTTTGCCTGAGCTGAAGGTGGACAAATGCAGTCTTTGGATCAAGGACCTCGGCGCTGCATTTAATGGGATTTCCAAATGACTGGTGTCTCTGTTAGCACACACTGCCATATGGTCCTTCTGATTATTCAGAAAAACCCATTTGTCAAGCACTTATCAAGTGCCAGTAAGCTCATTAGTTGCTGTAATACAAAGCATGCGAGGTGCCTTCTTAATAATAATACTGGGTCCACCATCCCCTACCCCCTCCGTTGCTTTTCAGGTTAATTTCGTCAGGGCATTGACTCAGCATACTAAATGTGGTTCTGTCCCACTGAATTGATTTGCATTAAGCTGGATGGAAGTGGGGTGGCATGGTGGTGCAGGGGGCAGCGCTGTTTCCTCATGATAAGAAGGCTCTGGTGGCGGAGTCATTTCTGTGTGGAGTTTGAATGTTCTCCTCATGTCTGTTTTCTCCGGGATCTCCGGTTTCCTCCCACAGTCCAAAAAGTAACACTTCACAATAAGACTTCCCATGTAAACCAGTTATAACACTTGTCATTCATTGATGCAGGCTCTCTATTTGGCCAGATCTCAGATCTTGCTAGTTGCTAAGCTTATCTTGAACTGTCAGCTTCATCAGGTTTTTGTTAACCTGCTACTACCATTAAAACACTATCTTGTCAAACAGTGAGCCTGCATCAATGTATAAGTGTTATAACATGTTTATAACTGCTTATTAATGATTTGTAAACTATCTACAACCCAGTTAACAGCTTGATTGTTTATCATTTATAAATCCATTTTAAAGGTAGTCTTAGTGTAAAGTGGCACTGTCCAAAAACATGCATGTCAGGTAAACTGGAGATGCTAAATTGGCCCTAGGAGTGTGAGAGACAGACAGTGTGTGTGTGTGCGTGTGTGAAAGGGAGAGAGAGTGTGTATGTGTGTGAGAGAAAGAGAGAGCGTGTGTGTGTGTGTGTGTGTGTGTGTGAAAGAGAGAGAGAGAGTGTGTGTGTGTGTGAAAGAGAAAGAGAGAGCGTGTGTGTGTGTGTGTGTGTGTGTGTGTGAAAGAGAGAGAGAGAGAGAGTGTGTGTGTGTGTGTGTGAAAGAGTGTGTGTGTGTGTGTGTGTATGTGTCTGCCCTGTGATGGACAGGTGGCCTGTCCAGGGTGTTTCTCTCACCCTGTGAGCGCTGGGACAAACTCCAACACCCCCACCCTAGTTAAAGATAAGCAGTCCAGATAACGAATTGATGGCTGGAAGTGGATCTCTTTTCCAAGCCTCTTGTTTCAGATGTTCAGTGGAGCTGAAAGGGGAACCTCTTCAGGTCAGTATGTATGAATACAGGAGAAATATGCAACTGCATTATTTTAAATGTAGAGTGAAGCTATAGAGTTTTGTGTGTGTGTGTGTGTGTGTGTGTGTGTGCGTGTGTGTGTGAGACAGAGAGAGAGAGAGAGGCAGGAAATTGAAACGTCTTGCCAGTGTGATTGATGGATGTTCAGTCCTACATGACATGAATTTAATAATACCATATTTTTGGTGCAGTGTGTACATATTTCAGAGCTAATGAACCCAATTTAAATGTCTTATGTTCATTATAATGTCATCTATGGAGCATTTGTGTTGTATTAGTTGTAGATTAGTGCTTGTGGAAATTCTTGCACAAAATTCAGTGCTTCAGTGTGGGTTTGTGAACTGTATGATTGTGTAGAAAGTGTACAAGGGGAGTCAGAATTCAGCAGAACAGAGTTGTGTATGACTGAGTCCCAGTGTTCATTTACACAGTGAATTTTTATTCAGTTTTATAGCTTGAGGTAAGTCATATTGTGGGGGTGTAACAATACAATAAAATATTGTGATATCACAGTGCATTAATGTGACAATATGGATTAAGCATTCTATTGATTATGATTTGATGGATCAGTGATTATATTGTTCAACCAGTGCCAGTCAACAACCCCAATGATGCCCAGTGATGTCATACATCACCCTCCCAGCCTTCAGCTCTAGTCTTATTAGTAAATTGCGTCAGAACTGAATACAGTCATCATTCTTGTTTATTTAAATTTCATTCTGTATCGTGAATCAGAATTATAAATTGAAAATAGTTTCAGAACAGGGGAAAAAGAAATCTTTTAAACAAATGAATTATAAATATTAGTTTGTTTACAGTCACACTTTGTTGAATATTGTGAGTGTATTGAATCATGAGCCGTGAATTGTTCATCAAACCACATCGTGAGTCAACTGTATTAGGCCCTTACCTTACTGAAGGCCTGGATGTGGTTTGAGAGAAGTTATTTGGATGTATTTACAGAAAATAATAGGGTGGCCCTTGACCACCAGTGTTTTTTAGCAGTGATTACAGATTACAGCTGGTAAATTCAACACTAAACTGGCTACTGCTGGTTTTTATGTAATCTGAAAGACTTCTCAATCAGAATCAGAAAACTTTATTGATCCAGGTGGAAATTGCTTATGTTATGATAATAAATATAAAGTCTATATAAATCCAATAAATCAGACAGTTCTTCCCATTTTTGGTGCCACCTCATGTTATGTACAGTCTTCCTTCTAATGCATTTGGATGCAGCAGACCTTTTGTCATACATGAAGACAACAAACCACACAGCACACAAAATTCTTTCTCTGTATTTAACCTATACACCAAGTGAAGCAGCGGGCAGCCAGGAACACAGGGCCTGGGAAGCAGTGTGTGGGGATGGTATCTTGCGCAAGGATAGCTCAGTGGGGCCACTGGCAGTCCTGGGATTCAAACCCACAACCTTCTGATCACAGGGCCAACTCCCTAACCACTAGGCCATCAGCTGCCCCATCTCAGGCCCTCACTGTTCCTGAACAGTCCTGGCCTTGTGTTCCTGAACAGTCCTGGCCCAGCGCAGACATTTCTTATATCCTGTACAGTCAGTGTATGATGGACTAAGGCTTTTAACACTAATGGTGGTCACTCACATTATAAAAGATTCACTACTGGGCTGCATTAGTCCTATAAGCCTCACAGTAGTCTCAGTTCTTTAAAGTTGTGCTGAAGTGTGATAAGTTGGCCTGGTAGATGTTCAGCAGATATTCAGGTGGATGGAACTGGTACGGGATTTTATAATGCCAGTATATCATACAGTACACAAACATAGCATAAATATGAAGGTCATGCAGTGATATATGTCTTCGATTAGGGTCACCAGCAAATGTGTGAGCAGAGTGTGTGTGTGTGGGTGGGACGGTGTGTGATTTAGTGGTGAGGTTTACAGCTCTGCCGGAGACAGGCACAGGCATTCTCCAAGCCTGCACCCTGAATGCCTTCAGAGCAAGAGGCTGAACTGATCTCCTGCCTGGAATCACAGCTCACCCACATGCGTGTACATGTATGCATGCAAAAAGGGATGCATACAACTACCCCTACTATTACTACTCCTACTACTAATAATAATAATCAAGTCTTAATAGTAATATCAAGACAAGTTATTGGGATCCCATGTAATCATCATTGTAATAGACTGTGTGTGTATGTGTGTGTGTGTGTGTGTGTGTGTGTGATTAAAATGTCTTGCCAGTATGTTTGATGGATAGTCAGTCCCACATGGCATAATAATACCATATTTAATGATATTCCATATTTTTGGTGCAGTGTGTACATATTTAAGAGCTAATGATCCCCATTTTAAACATTTTAGGTTTAGAGTAATGTGTCCGATGGATATTTTATGTTGTTTTAGGTAGGGTTAGGGTCAGGGTTAGGTTACAAGTCCAGAATTCAGCGCTTCAGTGCTTTGTAGGTTTGTAAACTGTATACCTTTTGTGTAGAAAATGTGAAAGTGTAGAATTCTGCTTAACACTGTTGTCTATGAAGGAGCCCCAGTGTTCAGCTCCACAGTGAAGTCTTATAGCTCAAGGTAAGTTGAAATGTGTCCTCATCAACGAGTCTCCTCCACCTTTTTGTTGGGGTGTAACAATGCATCAAATTATTCTTGCAATAATTTGTTGAAATGCACTAAGGAGAGTAAGCATTCTATATATAATTATATTTGCTGTAACTTCATTGTTTATAGTGTTCAGCACTAGGAGTGACTGATAAATCCTTTTCCCACTGTATAATATAATTATAGCTAGAATGGATTAGCTATAAACAATGTAGGTGTGTTAGTAGTGGATATCTAATATTAATATAAGAAAGATTTGGTTACAGTTACTTTTCAGACCTATGAGTGATCTTAGCTGGTGGTCTCCTAGAAAGTTAATTGTTTCAATGGCATATTTCTGTGTTAGATACAGAGTGTTATTGTGAAAAAAATGTTCTTAAGGTGAGTGACAGCTTGTTTGGTCCAAGACGAGAGGTTTTTGTTTAAAAAGTCTGAATTGTTCCAGATGGTTCTGTGAATCATTGAGGAAAGTGATTTATCTCTTGAAATTTCCTCCAAGCTGTCAGAGCCACTGGAATTGTTATTGCAGGAACAAGTACGGGTGTTTTTGTGCTTCACTGACAAAGATAAGTCTGAAACGTATTAAATTTAGTTTTATAATTGTTTGTTTTATGTCGATACATGACTTATCTTGTATGCTGGGCCATTTTGATATGCATTGAAATTGATTAGTAAGAATGTAATGGTAGAAGCCTCCATGGCTCTTTGAGCTTTCTGAGATTTTGGGTGTTTTGTTTTTCCAGTAGAATTTGATGGAATCCAGATATATAAGCCACGCAAATGGGGATTGGATGTGGATCCTTGAGAAGTAGTTTATTTTTTGTTAGAATTGTCATTTGAATTAAGCCTATTTAGCCACATAGATGGAGGGGTTTGTGGTTGGCCAGAGTTGGAGGCCTTGGCATTTGTGGTCTTTCAAGTGCTCTTAGCAAGATCCTGGGGGGCTTAATCCACAATGTTTTGGTCAATCCACAGATTCACCACAAAACTTGTCAACTAGGGCGCCACTGCCAAGGGCAAGAGCATTAAATTCCAAGCCAGCCATGCCCCTAAGTACACTTTTCTTCTTTGACCATACTATTTGGGATACCGCACCCCCACTCATATTCTTCACTTATACCCACATGTAATATATTCAGGAAATATAACAGCGTTTGATTTGATGTCATTATGTAATTGATGTAGTAATGAATATCACAAGATAAACCTCCTCCCATTCAAGTAGATCCATTCACTTGCTGTTTCTTAAGCCTTTCGGGCCACATTTTCTCAAACCTAACCTTTCAGCTTTAAGTAATCCCCACCAACAATGAGCTTCAGTGGCCTGTATGCAACTTGGCTCACTGCCAGCCTTGTTCTCCATCCCATCCCTGATACTGAAGAACATATACATTGGTAGACTGTTCCTTAGTTACGTCCAGTACCCATAAAGAACATGCACCAACTGACACACAATTCCCATTTAACAGAATGGATATGTCT
This sequence comes from Hydrocynus forskahlii, assembly GCA_037974365.1. NCBI lineage: Eukaryota > Metazoa > Chordata > Actinopteri > Characiformes > Alestidae > Hydrocynus > Hydrocynus forskahlii. The sequence continues at coordinate 14,362,230 of JBBPCX010000035.1, forward strand.
TAACATTCTCATTACAGGGTTTAGGTGAGCTGAGCATCGCTTGCGAGGGCCTGGGCGTGAACGTGAGGGCGAGGATTTAGTAGGCTTTCAGAGGAATGAGAGAAGAACGCTGCGATAATCTCCGCATCGCAGACTGTCTTTAGTTCCCCAGGGGAACGTAAGCTCCCTGTCAAAAATAGGAATTAACACCAACAGCGCTGTTTTCTTTCACCTGAATTCCTCGGAAGACAAGCACGTGCTGTGATTCATGGCACATTCTGAATGGAGTCGCACACCAAATCTCACTGTAAACATATTGATTATTCATTATTAGGTCTCAGTTCAGAGCTACGGCAAGAAAGCCCACGAAGGTCCTCACCGGTGGGCTTTCTGTGGGCCGTGGGGGTACTGCTGTAGGGCCGCTGGCTGTTGGCTTTGTTACTTAACTGCAAAATTTTGTTACAGTAAAGAGGCATTTAATCAAACATAATTCCAAATAGGACCGATGCTGTTGTCATAATAATTTGCAAATAATTTAACATATTTAGGTCGTTCTTGTTCACTGGTCTGCTGATGGTGTGGAATGTAAAGAACATTTCAGGTATTTCGTCTGGTTATTAATTATACTTCTGGGGAAAATTCAATGGACTACATAAATTATAACATTTTACTTTTGTTTGTTTTTTTAAGTTCTTGGTTAAATCTTCTCGTGGTCAGCGTAAGCTTCCATGGTCAGCTGTGGGCTGCAGAGTAAACTAGATTGTTCTGCAAAACCAGAGGCTCTAAGACTCTAGAATATTCTAGGCTCTAGAATATTCACAGTGCAAATGTGTTTGTAAGTGTAGTATAAATAACCATTTTAAAATCCATTAATGCACTTTACGCCTGTTTTGGTATAACTCTGAATTTTATACTTATAGTAAAATTAATGGAATATGCTGCATTTCAGTGGAAAGGTGTAACTTGACTGAATTGAATTATCTATAAAAGTAACTTTATTGTATTAATTTTATATTTCTTTATTGTGGCAGCCATACTCTCCATTTTATCTTTGTGGAGAGCTGTGAATTGTTTTTGCAGTGAAGAGTTCCCACCCCTCTCCCCCTTCATCCTCATTGCTTGCTTGCAGCTCAACACATTCATGACACTTTGTAGTGTGTTAGTTAACTTGATAAGAGAATTACAAGGAAAATGTTACTGTTAAGATTTCACGGAATTCGATATTGATACTGATACTGCTGATTTTTAAGAGAAATAAGGATCTAAAGTGTGTCTTTAGTTACCTGTACATATGATGAGGGAGGAGCGTAGCTACAAATGTTCTGATCAACAAATGCATGATGTTCCCTCCACTGGTCCAATCCAGCACCAACTGTTTGAAAATGCAGCTGTGTTAGAATGCATTAACATTGCAGAGATGCCAATACCAGTACCAGTTTGAACAGGAGATTCTCCAGGTTTCAGTACCGATTAATCAGGAGCTGGCCCCAGTTTAGTACCTTTTCACCATCCTTTAGCTTTCAAGATTAATAAATGACAAAAATCTGACAAAAAATACGAAGGATTTCTTTTTGCATTGCAAACTTTCCTTGGTGACTGACTGGAAGTTTAAAATCTGCACTTTCTACAATATTTCTCTTAATGAGATCAAACTAATACAAATAATTGATACAATTCCAGCTGTTTCAGCTGTTGTGCTACTGGCTCTTGCATCAATCCATTGTTTTGTATTTATTTATTAATCACATGAATACGAGTAGCCTGGAGCTATCATGGCTGTGTTAACAGTGGTTTATTATTTCTAACCTAAATATAGTCTCTACTGTATGAACGGCTCTGTCCTTCCGCACTTGAATCGTCCATAATGGCCCTTAAGGTTGTACCTTTCTCCCCCGTCAGACAGATCGGCCTTACAAATGAATGCAGAAAGGCCTTCCTCGTTTTTCATGTAATTGAAGTTTAAAGAACAGTGTGGTGCCACTCTGGGATGCATTATTAAAGGCCTCTTGCGTATGAATTATTACTGACCCTGGAAATCTAATTTTAAAGCTGTCTTCTCTGCACAAACTCCACTGCCTCGGTGGAGAACTTCAGAGGGAAACGTCTGCCGTTTTAGTTGCGTTACATGGGCTTCGAATTCTCTCTGGTGCAGCTATTTCCTGTATATTTCCACTGCCGAGCACTGGTCACTGCTTTAACACCTGATTTAAGGTTGCTAGTCAATCTTTTCTGTAAAAAAAAAAACTTTCTTGACTTACTTTAACTGCATTCAGCTTGTCATTAAAGTAGAGAAGACTTGTGGGTACTGTATGATTTACTGTGAGCTTTAAGACCAATCTAAACTTTTTACACAACGGGGTCTGTTTTCACAAAGAACCTCAGGAGTAGCAGTGTTGATCTAGAAGCAATTTTAGTGACAAAGACCATCAAAAATTTGAAGTTCTTCATTGATCGCAACAGCTGAGTCCACAATGCTAATGTTGCTAACAGTGAATGAAAGTTAGAAGTCATCGATTAGTATTATTCAACTAATCCCGTGCTAACTGATGACTAGCTTCCATTGATTGTTAGCGACATTAGTGTGTATGGGAGAGCTATTCCTTTAAGACAAACCTCTAAAAATAGGGCGCAACCCAAACTCTGATCTACCCCACAAAAAGAAATACACAGCTAACACCCCACTGTGTGAGTATGTGTGTTATTCCAGGCTTGATTTATTACAGAACTGGATCAAAGTCATTCTTTTTTCCTCCAATTTCCAATCCAGCATTTTCTGCTGATACCTGGTATCAGGCTGGCAACCCAAACACCAGTGAATGAGTATTTCTGTAAATGCAAACTACCCCAAGACTAAAATGGGGCTTTTATTTGGCCGTTCTTCATTAGAAGCAGTTTGTTTGTCCTCTTTTGCCCTTAGGTCAACTCGTATTTCAGCTCAAGCTTTAGTTTTGCTTAATGTGTTTAACCTTGGCCAGATAGTGAGCTGCTGTTATTACTTTGTGTGTGTGTGTGAGTGTGTGTGTGTGTGTGTGTGTGTGTGTGTGTGTATGTGTGTGTGTGTATGTGTGTGTGTGAGTGTATGTGTGTGTGTGTGGGAGTGTGTGTGTGTGTGTATGTGTGTGTGTGTGTGTATGTGTGTGTGTGTGTGTGTGTGTGTGTGTGTGTGTGTGTGTG
>JBBPCX010000035.1:14374823-14434970 GCA_037974365.1 Hydrocynus forskahlii
TCACCAGTACACACCAATACTCACCAGTACTCACCAGTACACACCAATACTCACCAGTACACACCAATACTCACCGGTACACACCAGTACACACCAATACTCACCAGTACACACCAATACTCACCAGTACTCACCAGTACACACCAATACTCACCAGTACACACCAATACTCACCGGGTACACACCAGTACACACCAGTATTCACCACTAGCAGCGATTATGTAATACACTGATTTAACCCCTAAAAGTATTGAATTATTGCTGGCATATAATAACATTTGATTAATATATATATATATATATATATATATATATATGAAGAGAGAATGAGGTCCTAATTCTTGACCAAATCATGGTAAGTCATGGTAGTGAGATAATCACATCATGGGAACAAGAAAGTCATGACCATGACCACTGTAACGCAGTGGTTCCCTAACAAGTCCAGGAGGACCCCCCGTCCCGCACACGTTTTCCCATCCCCCAACACCCCTGACCCAAAGTTCATTACCCACCTGTTCTTGAGCTGAAGTGGGGGTGTAGACATTAAAACATGGAGGGCAGGGCTTACTTCAGAACCGGTTTGGGAACCACTGTTGTTAGGTATAGAAATGAGATCATAAACCTGTGATCGTTAAAATGTCTCCTTGACTAAGCTGTGGGAACGAGAGAATCACAGTGGTGCATATTTTTGCATAAACATGACCTAAAACATCATCAGATTTGCACCTCAAGTCCTAAAAGTAGATAAAGAAAACACATTTAAACAAATGTGACAAAGGTTTTATGCTTAGTTTATTTATTGTGCATTTATTTATTGAGTAAAATGATCCAGTACTAGATTTATTAGTGGAATTAGAGGTCTTTTCAATCAATGGGAATAAATATATGACTAAGTAAGCTATTTTTGTCTCGTTTGTTTATTTGCACTCTCCTTATCTACTTTTAAATCTATTATTATTTTTGCAGAAATATAGTACAATCTATGGGGTTTCACAATCTTTCAAGCCATGCCCATGTATGCACAACTGATATTAAGCTGTTTATTATGTCTTACCAAGTTCAAGTCGTGGTCGTGCATTATTGTTTATCCAACAGGACTCTGCATCATTTAGACATTAAAGTGGGAAAATGTAATTATTCCTGAATGACTCCTGAGCAAATACTGATCGTAAAAGGCAGTAGAAGGTCCTGGGTTTGGTTCCCAGCGGGGGCAGCTGAAGGTCTGTGTGGAGTTTGTATGTTCTCCCTGTATTTGTGTGGGTTTCCACCGGGATCTCTGTTTTCCTTCCACAATCTGAAGATACGCCTGTCAGAGATGCTAAATTGCCCTTAGTTGTGAATGTGTGTGAGTGTGTTTGTGAGTCCACCATGGAAAGGACTGGTGACCTGTCCAGGGTGTTTCTCTGCCTTGTACAGCCCTGGTTCAGGATAATGGATGGAAAATGGAGGGATTACACTCATTAGCAGTGACAGCTATAGCAATAAGATGGACTACTCATCGAAAGGCCTTTTCTTTTGGCCTGACATTGAGTGAGTTGGAAATAATCCAAGCTGTTTCAGCGGAGTTGATGAGATACTGTCAGCATTATGTGCAACCGCACTGAATATCTTTGCATAATTGTATCATAGAGCAATGTTACCTTGACACTACATTATTACATTATTTCGCATCTGATAGCATATATGTGTGTGCATGTGTGTGTGTTCATCTGAGGTTAATTCATGCCAGACCGGGCGAGTGATCGGAGTGTGGCCTGTCAAAAATAAACGTTTATTTAGGTGAATGTGGTTTTCTCCCTGTCCTGTTTTAAGAAGGTCATGCTGGAATTGATTTGACAGGTTATTGTAGATCTTCAGCATAATGTAAGACGGGAATGAACATTATAGCAAATAGCTCTTTTTCTGCATATGATCTCATGCCTGTGAGTGCTGTTCTGGTGTTGGTTCACATTAGGCCATGTGCAAACGCAGCAGCGAGTCACTTTAAAGGAAACATTTCATCAATGTCGCATTAATATTTCAGAATTATCAGTAGGAGGGCGTCTTCTGCAGCACAGCGATCACAAACACCCTTTCAGCTGAAAGCAAGGAGACATCTGCCTGCCAGGTGACGGCATATTCATCACCGCCCTGCTTTACCAGGTTCGGCTCAGGGGGGAGCTTCATGCAGGATTTGTTTAGGATTTACAGAAAATTAAGTCCCATAGAGTGAAAAAATGAGAGATTTAGCACTGACACAAGACAGAACTTAAGTTAGGCTTCTTTGTAATGATAACGATCCAGCTGTCACTGAAGACCTCTGAACGCTTTGAATCACCCTGTTGGAGCTAACACTATTTTAAGCTTGTCAAACTGTCTTATCTTTGGCATATTTTGTAGATTCATTGAAAGAAATGGGAACAAATGTTTTACGGTGACAGGCTGCAAAGTGCCTAAAGACACAAGGAGCCTAGATAAAGGAGTTCCAACCACTCAGCATTCAGCACCACCAGTATACTGATCATTGAGAAGATCACGTTGACGCCTACTATTAAACTATGACACTGTCATAAACCGACACCTGCCAACTAATGTCAAAGAAACTAAATCTCCACATTTGATGAAGCTTGCAGGGTTGCAAAGGGCATTTTGGGGGTATTTTGGTGAGGTAGACAGTGTTATGAGGCCTGATCATCTGCACCTGTTTCTTCTGGTTCAGGACTTAAGTTAGATGTGATTTGTTGTACTTGAAGGATTCATACTGTCATTGTGCCCGTTCAGAAATGAGGCGCAGGAGCAAACTTCCATTCTTTCCTTTTATTATTCAAAACAGAAAACAAGAAGGCACGAGGGATGTTCCACAACCTAAAAAAAAGCATGCTATTGTGGCAGAAACTAAACATAAAACACATGAAACTAATCAGTCTTTCATCCCTGGCTAGCCAAGAGCTCTTACAGACCTCCCTGGCCAGGGATGAGGCCACAGCCCCAGTCAACCTAAAAGTCCTTAACCAAAACTGATACAGCGGCCACTAGAATGTTACAGTCGTAATAAACAAAACCATTCCTCTGAAACTGGTTTTTAAACTAAAGACTGTTTGAAGACTGGAAGACAGGCAGGCCATACTGGAAAGTATTTATTCTAATATTAGAGGGAAAATAATTGTAAAAAATTGCTCAGCTAAACATCTTCTAAATATATTTACTCAGGTGTCTGAGAGGACTGAGTGCGGTGTCAAAAAGAGGTGTCAAGAAAGGTACAAAATCATTGTGTTATGTGTACATTTTTCCTCCAGATGTCACTGCACTTACCTTGAATTACGAGGTCATTTAGCAGTCAAATCATGCACAATGCTACACACATCCTACATGCAAGCTAACGCTTCTGCGCATTGAGAAGACCTACTATTGAGAAGACGCCTACTATTAAACTACGACACTATCATAAACCAACACCTGCCAACTACTCTCAAAGAAACTAAATCTCCACAATTGTTAAGGCTTGCAGGGTTGCAAAGGGCATTTTGGGGGCATTTTGGTGAGGTAGACAGTGTTATGAGGCCAATTCAGTGCACAGCACTGTTGGTAATGTTCATATTTCAGCTTTTTAAGACCTTCATAATTCACAGCTTCCTGCAAAGTTCTGAGGAAAAAATCTATATAGCTAATCTGATTGCGCATGGAGCATTTTTGTTTTCCACAGTTTGACAGGAGTTCCAAGAAGCTTTGATTAATGAATGAACATAAAATTAAATTATGCCTCTGGTATCGCTGACGGTAACCAAGACGTTTAGAGGTTAAGCTCAGGATGTTTATCATATGTGTGGTTTGTGGTCAGGAGTGTCCTGTCATGCTTGGTGTCAAAGCTGAAAATGAAACCGCGGAGCCTTTCCCACCATCTCAAGACCCATAAGAGATAAACAAACAGTGCTTGATGGACAGATACAGCAGACAAACCAACCCAAACTCGACCTAAGTCCAGCTGGAGTTATTCAATAATTGATCGCTCAACACCTCTGCATGACTTTCGAAAGAAAGCAACAAACTCTGCTCACATTCTATAAAGTGATCTGTATCTTAACGCTTAGAGGAAGAGCCTCAAGGCCCAGAAATCAAGTTAATAAACAAATAATTTGGCAAAAAAAGTCTCCTTAACCCAAATTTGGTCAATCATCCAAGACTTATTTGGTGTTTGGTTGGTTAGTTTAATACTTGCCTCAAACCACTGCTCAAATAGACTTGCTTCTGTGGTTTCTGGCACTAAATTCAGGCAAGTGGTGCTGCTGTTTTTATTTACTCACACTGCAGGACTGAAAATCCTGACCTGCCCTTCTTTCTCAGTGGGTTTGTAATGTTTTGCCTTCTTCCACTTTCTTTTACAGAAATCCACGAAGGGCTCGGTTGTGCTGGATTTCGTGTTTAGCCATGTGAACCTTGTGGAGAGCGACTACTTTGGGCTGCGCTACTGCGACCGCAGTCATCAAACGGTGAGTGAAGATGCTATAGTAGAGTTTCTGAAACTCCATGGCTTATGGATAGCATGTGCATTACTGAAGGTGTTTTACGAGGTGAGTCACTGTGTTCGCCCAGAGGCTGAATTCTGACCTAGGCGATGGGAAGAGCCATAAAAGTATGTGACAGTAATCTTCCCATAACCTTCTCCCACCACAGAGGTGGTTTTTGGGACCCATCCCTCAAAAACACACTCGACCTTCCACATTGTGTAAAAGAAAACATGATTCCTAGATCAGGCCACTTTCTTTCATGGCTCCATGGTCCAGATCTCATGCTCACGTGCCCATTGTAGGTGCTTTCAGCAGTGGACCGGGTCAGTATGGGCACTTTGACTGGTCTGCAGCCCCATACACAGCAGGGGTATGGGGCTATACACAGCAGGGGGCGCTACACTGTGCGTTCTGACACCTTTCTATCAGAGCAGCACTTTTTGAACAATATTTGCTGTCGAAGCTCTCCTGTGGTTTCAGACCAGATGGACTAGCCTTCACTCCTCACACACATCAATGAACCTGGGGTGCCTGTGACCCTGTCGCTGGATCATCAGTTGTCCTTCTTTGGACAACCTCTATAGGTACTGGTAGGCTAAGAACTTTACACTTGCCTATCAAGAACTGACTGTTCATTCGTTGCCTAATATTTCCCACTCCTTGACAGGTGCCATGGTGTAACGAGTCAGTGTTATTCTCTTCACCTGTCAGTGGTTTTAATGTTATGACTGAGCGGTGTGTATCGGCAGTGTTTATGATGTATGGTGGTGTAACTGGAGGACTCTCTCTTTAGCTTCTGTGGTTTCCATGCATTCTTGACTCATAGCTGTCTCATTTTGCAGAAGGAGAAACAAGAATTCTGACTCAGCTCCCCTTTTATAAGTTGTCTGTGTTTCCCCAGTCTGTTAGTTGCAGTTGAAGGAATAGTCTGTCAAAAAATTATGTTTACTAATTTACACGCTTACCCCAAATGTACTCCATTGACCAAAACATGTTACACCTTTCATTTTCCACTGGATCTATGAGGCTAATAGCTAACAAGTAATAGAAACATATGTAGGTTTTTGTACGGGTGCTCACATGCTACTGTGACTTGGCTAACATGTCATGAAAGCTTATAGCTACTAGCTAGTGCAAACTGCATGTCTAAGTCATCACACAGCTGCCTCAAACCACATCAAATTGCTAAGTAACCTCAATTTAGAAGCAATAGACCAGCTTTTGTGGTTTCTGACACTGTATGACATGCTGTTGTTCAGGGGCGCTGCAAGGCCTGTTTTAGGAGGGCAGTAACCACACCTAAATGAATGTGCATTATTCATTTAAACTGTACATCATTCATTTAGATTTATTCAGCTTCTCCATCCCATCTCCAAAATTAAAGGAACCCCTTGTCCATAATCCATCCCTAGTCCGCCCTCTTCACCTATGGTCCCCAAAACACCACCAGTTTTGATTTGTAAGGCCTATTTTATTACAAAACCACATTTTGGGTCCCACATTTTTCAAATACTTAGGGAGAACACCCCCCAATAAAGGCTTAGCCCCCTATTTGTTAGTGATTCCCCTGCTGATGTTTATAAAATCAGACTAAATCCAAACTACGGTCAACTATTGTAGCATATTTTAGTTGATTTTTAGTAGATGACTATACGTAAAAGCAGTGGCATAAAGTTAGTCTGCTTAAATTTAATTAAAAATAAACCCTCAGGTTGGTTTAAGGCAGAAGTATGACTGGTGGGGTTTAAGCTTTCATTACACATTAGCCTTGAAGGTCCAGGGCTAAACTAAAGAAGCAAGAATGTCTTCATTGATCAACTACATTTAGATAAAAATTTTGGCCAAATCAACATGTCTGGGAGGAAAAAACAAAACTATAACTGATAGAACTGCTCTCAACGCGCCTGTCAGTAACATTTACGTCCTTTATTCTCTGCAAAGGCAGTTCATTTTTAGTTTTATTAAACTGCTTTTCCTTTTGTCTCCTCATTGCCAGATTGTGCTTGCATTTGCATAAGTCGTCCTGCAGCACGACCTCCCAGCTGCAGCAGCGTGATTATTAGATAAGATTGGCCAATTCAATTAACGTATTCTAATTTGATCATGCCCAGCACTAATTGGCGTCCCTTTGTACACAGATGTTGCATCTATTTGTATGTCTGTGTGTGTCTGTGAGTGTGTGTGTGTGTGTTTGTATGTGTGTCTGCATCTCTGTGTGTGGGTGTGTTTGTGTGGGTGTGTGGGTGTGAGTGTGTCCGTGTGTGTTTGTGTGAGTACGTGTGTGGGTGTGGGTGTGTGTGTGTGTGTGTGTGTGTGGATGTGTATGTCTGTGCCTGTGTGTGTATGTATGTTTGTATGTGTGTCCATGCCTGTGTTTGTGTGTGTGTGTTTGTGTGCGTGTGTGTGTGTGTGTGTGTTTGTGTTTGTGTGCGTGTGTGTGTGTGTGTGTGTGTGTGTGTGTGTGTGTGTGTGTCCCAGTCCTCCCTGTCTTTAATTTAGAGCTGAAATATTTTAGGCTCTTCATTTGCATGCGCCCTTGTGCTCTCATCGCGATCAAAGTGTGAGTCGGTCCTCTCCTCCAGACTTCACCTGCAATACGATCAACTTCTTTCCCCAGGAAGGTACAAAAGTATGGAGAAATCCAGCGTGGGCGAAGCAGAGTGCATCAGGAGGTGTTAATTAGTCAGGCGGCACAACTCGATTTGTGAAATGAGCCTGATTTTGACTTTGTTGGTGTTTATTGGATAGCAATGCGGAAAGTACAAACAGGAAAGGGCTGTTATTATTAGACATGAGAGAGGAAAAAGGACGCAGCTTGTTTTTCCGCGAGAGATGAGATTTCTATGTAAAACAGGAGGTGACTGAAGCTCAAACAGCTCTGAAATACACACTGCATGCAAAATATGATATATTATTGTATATGGTATGTTATTAGGTTTGGTATATTACATAGGGTATAGTGTTGTATATGGTATACTATATATGGAATACTTTTGATGTTTTATATATGTTATATTACTGAATTTGTTAAATGTGGAACTGAACGCTCGTCAATCATACTGGCAAGGCATTTCAATTTCCTGTCACACCCACACCCACACATTTGCACACACACACTTGCACATGCATACTTACTCACACACACACACACACACACACTCCTTTACAAGCACACACAAAACTGCTCACACACTCGCACATGCACACACACTCACACACACAAACACACACACACACACCCACAAATTTGCGTACACACAAACATACACACACGCACTAATTTGCACACACACACTCTCTCATACACACACACACTCAACACAACAAGGATTCTTCATCATGTCGTTTGTAAACACATCTGATCTCTAAAATGTGATAAAGGAGTAGCACAGTGTGTCATACTAAGCACACACCCTCCACAGCGGAGTGAGGTCGTTCCCCGAGTGCCTCCCTCACCACCGGCTGCGTGCTGCGACCTGCTCCTGCCTCATGTTTTATTGATGGAGGCGGTAATGACTCTAACCCGAAATTTTTAACAAGCCTGTTTTACAGTCCACTTTAATGGGCCTCATATTATGCGGCTGCCGCTTGCATGACTGAACATCTCTAGGAGTTCAAAACCGGCTCAGAGTTACTCGTTGGAGTCCACTAAAATGCAGTTTTTTGATCTCCTACAGTTGCTTTTACAATGTGTTTGCAATTTGTTATGTCAAGAAATCAGATTTCGCTTACTGTTCACATTACTAGAAACCCCTGCCTCCACCTTACTCGCCAACAGTTTTCCCATCAGTGGTCAGTTTATGACCCCAGAGCAGCTCTTGGCTGGATATTTTTGGGTGGTGGACCACTTGTGACCTAGCCGTAATGCTAATGTGTGTAAAACCTCTACAACAGCTCTACACACACTTCCATTCCACTCCCATGTCAGCTGCTGCAGTGCGGAGAATGACACACCCGAATCTAGTCAACAGTGGCTCTGTGGTCAGAAACTGGGTTTTGGGGATGAGGACACTACGGGTGGGCCACAGTTTGTAACTGTACTTCTATAGAGTGCACCTGTAAGGTAGGCGGAGCTCATAAAGTGGAGTGTGAGTTATGTGTTTCCAATAAAGTGTCCCATGTGTGGAAGTGCATGGTAGGTGTTTCCAGTAAAGTGACCAGTAAATGGAAGTACGAGGCAGGTGTTTCCAGTAAAGTGGCCTGTGAGCATAAGCACACAGTACAGCGTAGATAATGCACACTTGGGTGGGTGGGTGGGGTAATGTGCGTAACCCTGGGCTTAGAATTCAGTTATCAATCTTCACGTTTATCGTTCAGTAACGACAATTGATAATTTGTCTAGTGAGTGGAAGTACAAGTTGGTGTTTTCTAATGGAATGGATTATAAATGTATGTATCCTGTCTGTATTATTTTCACAGTATTGGCTGGATCCGACAAAAACCCTAGCCGAACATAAAGATCTGATAACAAGTAAGTGCAGCCTCTCCTCCGTGCTATAGATGTTACTGAGTATGAATCAGACCACATGTTCACACTTAAACTGGCCAGAGCTCTCCGTAGCTCGTAGCGCGCCACAGGCAAAAGCATATTGACCCCATGATTAGCCTCTTATCTCTTCCGCTGATTGAAAATTGGTTATCACAGCATGAAATTCACAGATATTTTATGTAAAGGTCCCTGATGAAACTACTATTTCTCCTCATCTTCTAATGAACCGCTTAAGCCAGAGACCCCGCTGGTTCCTGATAATTACGAGCTTAATTGTATGGGTATTTTTGTCTTTATCTGTATACTTAGAGCCAATAGCTGAAAATTGGCTAAAGCAACTGCTGCGTTCGCATGAAACTAAGCGAACGCAACACTAATTAAAAATCAGTAAACCAATTAGACTGAATAATTCGACATTCTCCAACAGTGTAGCTTCTTAAAGTGGGGTTTCACCATGTCTTCTTCGTGTGTAGAGTAAACTAAATATCCTATTGATGGTAGAACCTGCTGATCACCTCATTATAACCTGTTTTAAAAGGTCTGTTTCTCTTTTTGCAGCCGGCCCTCCGTACACCCTCTATTTTGGGGTTAAATTTTACACTGAAGACCCATGTAAGCTAAAAGAGGAGATTACAAGGTGGGTTTTCTGTGTAATGCCTGATATTGCTTTACCTAAAATGCATGTATAATACATTACACTACAGTGGAGCTGCTGTATATATGGGGCCTGTGATTTTATCACTGTAGATTCTAATGGGATACGCTTTGCAACACACTATAATACACTTAATAAATAACATTGATTTCTCCAGTAATTTATGCTTATCATATAATATGATTAGAAAACTAAATGTAGTTGATTTATGCCACTTTTCCAAAAGCCCTCTATTTGCAATGTATAGATCATTTGAACTTTTAGCTTCATTTTGCTTCTTTATGTATTAAAACTTGAAAATATAAACAATATGAAACAAAAGTCAACCAATTTGCTTGTCAGTCCTTGGACAAGACTCATAACGTTATATACACCAATATTTGTAAAGAAGAGCATCTGCATACATTTGATGTAAATGGTCAGGACAATTTTCTGATGGCTAAAAGGCTCATTTGTATTGTGACCCTCAATATTTAAAAGGCCAAAATTGTGACATTGATGAAAAAATGATGTATTGTGCAGTCCTATCTATTAGACATACATGGCTAATTTGATAGCATCTGTATAATGGAATGTATTAGTGGTCTTTTATGCGAGTGAGTGTGTGTTTCACTGACCCGATTCTCTTGTGTCAGGTACCAGTTCTTCCTCCAGGTGAAGCAGGATGTGCTGCAAGGAAGGCTCCCATGTCCCTTTAATATCAGCGCACAGCTGGCAGCTCTGGCCATTCAGTGTAAATTTCAGCCCTTCTGTTTCTCCCTTTTATTTTCCATTAAAACAAATGTAAAAATTAGTGCCATGTATCTTAAAAAAATCTTGAAGTATTGTGATATGCTTTTCCCACTTTAATATGGGTATCATTACCAAGTACCCAGAAATGCTTCGGCTGTTACACAGAATCTCATGAAAAGTGCAGTGTGTTATTTCGTACTCAGTGTGTGTGTGTGTGTGTGTGTGTGTTTGTTTGCTTTGCCCTCAGCTGAGCTCGGAGATTACGACCCGTACAAGCATATGCCAGGCTATGTGTCTGAGTACCGCTTTGTGCCAGACCAGAAAGAAGACTTGGAGGACAACATTGAGCAGATTCACAAGACTCTAATGTAAGCAGAAACTTAACCTTCGCCCTGATCCTCACCACACACTCACAATCTGTAATCCTTAATCCCGCTCATGACGGATTATGGATGATCGCTGAGAGAGTGCTGCTATTGAACAGCAGATAAATGGCAGTTCTGTCTCTCTTTCTCTCTCTCTAAAACGGAATCCCTCTTGACACGGATTATCCATCCGATCTAAAAGAGAACCCCTTTGCGGACCTGGTGCTTGATGCCGACCACCCTAGCAACGCCCCCTTTGACCCAGTGTGTTACCATGTCACAGAATGTACAAATTACTACTGGCATTCCTCCACCTTTAACTTGTGAGACCTGGAATGGCACCTCAGAAATGAGTACCCTGTCATTGTCTGTCCTTTAAAAGCAGTGTTTGAAGACATGCAGAGTGTGGCAACATGTCAACGGCCTCACCATGGAATGGTGCACTGCTGGAATGTTGTTTAAAGTATAAAAAGGAATCCTCCCTCTGGCTGCGCTCCACACCTTTGTAATGGGAGCTGCCAGAGGAGTCTTCTTCGTAGGCCTCAGCTAGGCGCAATCATTGACCTTTGCTGCGTTCATTCATTCATCTGGAGCTCCTCAGAGTATCGCTGGAGGGAGAATGCGTAGACCAGGGCACATCACATGACTGGGAAGAAGGTCAAAGAATGGTCGACGCATGAATGCTGGATGCTTGACCTACTATAATCATTTACCTGGAACTCACTTTGGAGAAATCAGAGACAGTTCTGTTTCTGAGGTTTGGTTTTTGGCCTCTATCCTGCTCTTGTTAGCATTTAGAAGTCTACTCTGAAAAAATATATCCTGGCAGGTGAACTGATCTTGAGACATAAGAGCAGAGCTGCCATAATTCACCCTATAAATTGAACAACCACAAAAATGGTTAGTATGAAGGCATAGGAAGGTATAGTTATCTATCAGAGTGGCCTACTACTTTTAAGACTTATAACCTCAGCTCATAACCTCAGACCGGTTTGTTGGTTGAGTTCTGGCAGTAGATTAAGAGACAAACACTCCTTGCTGCCATTGCTTCTGAAAATCCTGACAGTGATAGATAAAAGTAAATTCACTGACATTACACCCTTCCGACTAAGTGATGTGCGGAAGCTGTATTTAATTGAAAGGCTACAATTGCGCCTTCTATAACAACACACAGCGCATGAGTAGAGCCAAGTAATATATTGGATATATTTGGAACTGCAAAAATTATAAAATTATGGTCAATTGTAAGAAAACTATATACAATTTTAAGTAAACAAGTATTTGAGTAAAACCAATTAAAATACAGTCCGGGGCAACCCTCATAATTACATAATTATATTTGAATAATGTGGCAAAACGACAGTGATAACTCGACATCTGAGGGTTTAAGGAGTTAAACTTCCTCCCCTGCTCTGAGCTCTGATTGAGTCACTGGTTGCCCTCTGCTGTTAGTGTGTGATTCATGACTGTCGCAATCGCTGGCACTGTTGATACTTAAGTTCCCTCTTCACCTGTAAATTGCTTTCAGTTTTGAATCATTACCAGTGAGCTGCTTCTTTACGCGCTGTGGCTGATGGGAAATCGGTCAAGGAGGATTGATTCCTCACCCCACTGTCTCGGTGATGGATGAAGTGGCACTGCGAGGTCTCTCATGAGCTCGGCAGGCTGAGGGAAATGAGAGAGCAGAGACAGGGGTGTGGCCATGAGAATGAGAGGACACCCAGAGATCAAGAACCAGGGTTTTCAGATGTGTGGAAGGAAGAAAGTACAGTGCAGAGATCATATAGTGAAAGTGTGGGTGGTCAAAACCTGAACATAGTTGTGGGCAATGTTATATGAATTTGATTGCACATCAAAATTAATATAAGAAGCACAACAAATAGTAAAATATCGTCATACAGCAAAACAGCTCCTCATAAGGAAGTTCCCACTGTTTGTGTTGATGCTCGAGGTGTCAGACGTCATGCTGAGCTTTGTTTGGTGTTCCGAGCGAAAAACCAGCAATCGGCAAGCGTGTAAGGAGAGCAAACACTGGTTTTAGACTGTTTTACACAGTTTTTATTTGTTAAAATCAGATTATACTAATACACTCTGAGTTCTAAGGGTTAACAGTGAGGAAGCTCAAAACATAAAGAAATGTTTTCAGAATGATGACCCAAATGAGCTGTAGATGAAAACAGTAATATATTTATTATATACTACATGAATCAAATATGTACGCACGGTACGGGCATTGTAGTGGGTAATTCTGTTAAATAGCTGAAACAAAAATGAATAAAAAACAAACTTTTGGACGACAGTGGAACTGAGGCTCGTATTTATTTGCAGCTCAAGACGCCTTGCGCTTCTCCTCACAGTGGAGTGCAAAAGCCAAATAAAAGACCCTGAAGCGGCAGTAAATAACTCCCCGCTGTGCATTTATCACAGGGCATCTGCAATCATCCGCCACTCCGCCCTGCCCTGCGCGGCCTGCGCCAGCCTGCTCCTCATGGGGAATTCACCCTGCGAACAGAGGCGGAGGACGTGATCCGCCCCGCAGGGACTGCCATGCCCACTCGGGCTGGGGAGCAGGGCGGGAGGTGTGGAAGGATGTGTGCGTCATGAACATATATATCACACTTCTGCATTAACACGACACACGGCCCCGATCTGTCCTAACCCGTGTACTTCAAGAGGCTACAGAAGCACTGAGAGGTTTTATACACACGCAGAGAGCATTTAATCTTTTTCCAACAAATTTAAGAACCACAAAGACAGCAAAAGTACAAAATTACATACATGGAATTACAAGAATGAACAGTGTTTGTTATATATTCGTATATATATAAAAAACTCCTGATAGGCCAAATATAATCTAAAACACTATCACTGAATTAAATTTTTAATTAATTAAAAATAGATATATTGATGTTTCTTGCATCAATTTGTCATGCAAGCTTAAAAGAATGTAAATTTTTATGTTAATATGTAAGCTTTATATAAGTTAAGCTTGGATGGCAAACTGACATCAAGGGGCTTCTTTCCCCAGTTAGGAGGGAGATTCTGTCGCTACAAAATGCCTTTTTTTAGTTTTCTTTTATATGCTGTAAAAGTATGTCAGTTTCAGTTTATTTGCCTTAACTATATATATGCATCACCGTACTGTAAATGCTTAAATCAGCCTAACAGAAAATGGATACTATTCTTAAGGGGGACTTTTCCCCTTTTTCCCCACTGTATAGGTTGTATAAACAAATCTTCGAGCATTTTAGCATAAAGAAGAACCTCATAACGGTAACTTTAATGTACGCAAGTGTAACGAGGTTTAGGCGCGGAGACTTGGTCTACATTTGTGTGGGTTAGTGACCCATATCCATCATTAGTGTGAATATGCTTGACACACTCCGGAGAGGTTGCTGGTCCATCATAGAGTCATCATATTACTTGGAACAAAATCTGACTATATTTGTTATATTCTTATCATTTATATTAAAAGGTAGGAAGGTTTTTCCATCTCCTGTGATGTAACAGTCTTGGAGATTTTGCTCATTTTTGCCAATAGGAACGTAAACCTGCCAATAGGAACGTAAACCATTTTTGCCAATAGGAGCGTAAACCTGGAAACCTCAGATGTGTGTCACATTAAGGCCAGAAATGGATTTGTGTTATTTCCACCTGATCATTTTGACACTTTGCTTATCCATTCCTCATTAAACATTCACAGCTTCAGTGTAAAGCAGTGGGTTATGAGGTACTAATATGCTTTTATGTCTTTAAGATAATGAAAATCATGCGTCCAGTCAGGTGTGTCCAAACTTTTGATGGATACTGTGTAAAGAGTGACAATTGATCAGGAAGGTTGTCCAGAGTACGAGTGTCTGCGGTTCTTTGGTGTTCTTGGTAAAGCAGGGCCTTTATTTGAGCGTGTGTTAATAAGTAGCGGGAAGGGGTTCTTTTGCAAACCCACTAGTTACCTGAATATTTCTGAAAGAATGCTAAAAATGCTAGCGCCCACGTTTTCAGAGGGAGAGAATGAGTTAATGATTCACAGCTAAGGAACAAGTTTGAACAAATGTGTTATGTACACATTTTGAAACTAGTGATATGTTTATATCCCCTCCTCTGGTCCTGGAGGGCTTTTGTCCAGCATGGTTTGGTGATTTTTCTGCTCAAACACACCTGGATTGACTCACCTGTTCATTGCCAGGTATAGAGTGTTTTAGGAGGGGAGGTGGTGGACACCAGTCCTCCAGGACCTGATTTTTGGACACCTGGTCTATAATATCTGGTTTCTTGAGATACAGTAGTATTTGTAGGAATTTCATATTATTAGAGGGAGTGTATACATTGGGAAAAGTAGTGGCCCTAAAATAGAACCTTGGGGAACACCAAAGGAAATTGTCAAGCATTTCTATTATCTATAATTTTTAAATGACAAGAACTTGCCCAATCATCAAATATGATTAAAAAAATTCTAAAGCTATGTCTAAGAGGCCTACCAAGTTTTCCAGTGAGGAACAGGATATTGTCAGCTGCACTGGACCATCAGAATAGATTGCAGAACAGATTGCAGATTGTAAAATCATTAACAGTATCAACGATTATACTGTTGATTATACTAATGATTACACTAAGTCGGAATATAGCAAACCTCATCAAAAGTTGATAATAAAGTATGTGTTTATTAACTAAGGAATTCCTGTTTGCAGGGGGCAGACTCCTTCCGAAGCTGAAAATAATTATTTAAGTATTGCCAAAACGCTGGAGATGTATGGAGTGGACCTTCATCCTGTGTTTGTGAGTCAAAACTGCAACATTCCATAGTGACTTGATAATTATTCATATTAACTATTTACCATTAACCATTATACTATAAAAATTATTCCTTTATAATTATGCTGAGTTTGTACTCACATTTTGGCCTGCAGATAAAAATGAAGCTTTTTTTCTTTTCTTCAGGGAGAAAAGCAATCAGAATATTTCCTCGGCCTGACGCCTGTTGGAGTTGTAGTTTACAAAAATAAAACCCAAGTGGGGAAGTATTTCTGGTAGGTGAAGGCGCTGTATTCAGTGGAGCTTCCAGATGTTATGCTTGACTACCTTGGACATTATTTGCATACAGATTTAGCTTGATTTAGCACCATAAATAAGAGCTATGAATCTTAGCATTCAGGGAAATGCCATGGTGAGGTTACCAGGTAGTTCGGCCTTGATTTGCCCTGAGCTTTTTTTACACCGCTCTGGTGCCTGACAGCTTCAAAGCTAGTTCTCATATCTCTGCGAAGGACGATGCAAGCTGAAAGTTGAATAAAAAATTATTTACTTTTTTGTCATTTGTTTGACATTTCAGGCCGAGAATTACAAAAGTGTTTTTCAAGGAAACACAGTTTGAGCTGCGCGTTTTGGGGAAAGACGTAAGTATCCCATTACCGGAAACTGCACAACATTCAAATATGAAGTGTTCCCAACTAGGGCTGCATGATATGGACAATATATCAGTATTGTAATTTTACTGCTACAATTGCAATGAAATTTGATATAGTAAAGGGCCCTATCTTTACTTTTCTGGCCTAGAATATGTAAATATTTGTAAAGTCTGAAGTTGTAAAGAAAACTGTTGAATGGGCAGCCAGTCAGAAAAAAACATCATTTACATATATAAATCTTAAAGGCACAGTAACAAAAGGTATACGTAGAAGTTTTTTGTTGGATTAACTGAAGACCATGATCCATCAGAACACCCAGTAGCCTTTGGCCCATTTTGAACCAGCATTGATACCAAGTATAAGATCAGCACACCTAGCACACATTGTAGCTTTAATGCAATGGCAATGGCATTGTGTTTGCTCTTGGAGAATCATACTACCTTTGTCCTTCTCCCATAACCCACGAGGCAAAGCAGTTTTTGCTCGCTGTGTCTGTGTGTTGAGAGCTTGTATGGGGCACACACATTATGTACCACTGGTTCCATTTGGAAAACTTTCCTTTTTTATAAGGACTCGTCCACACGGACGTTTGAATCTTGGATAAATGAACGCGCTCCGAACGCCATAGTTGTTTTTGTAGCGTTTTGTATCTGCCTTGACTGACATTACACTGGCGTCTGACGCTGTTTAACGCCAGCCTGCAACCCAATGTGTAGTTTCGTGTATTCACCTGTGGGGGCAGTAATTCTTCTCTCCAGATTGTTTACGTGTTGGGATTTGTAGTTTTACATTTTCCTTCAAAACTTGATTTGTCGCGGTTCCCAGAACAATTGAACGATGGGACATATTCAGTCCTCCAGAACGTCAACCGAACGCCATGTAAACGCAGTACAGGCGTCTTCTTCACGTTCGTCAGGATTTCGTCAGAAATTGACGCCAAGAAAACGTTGCATGCAGCGTTTTTTTGACGCCACACAAACGTACAGCTGACCGAGCGCGGGGCTGAACGCCCGTGTGGACGCTTCGATTTGCTCCAATGAGCAGAAAAATGGTCAGTGCTCAGTCCACACTCATCTGGCGCCACGAACAACCGAAAAACGCCTAATTCAGACGTCCGTGTGGACGACGCCTAATACGTTACTATGTAGAGGGACTGGGCCCTCGGGCAGAGGATAATAAGAACTCCATTACTGACCTCAGAGTACCCGCATGCCTGAAAGGAGATTCTCCCATATTCCCCCAAGGGACAATTTACTCTTTAAATTATCTCAAGCCTTCTAATGACCCAGTGCACACGATCTGGTGTGAACATGCTCTCAAACACCGTTTTTCTTTTCTTTTATTTTCCATTTTCGCAGTGCAATGAAACGTCATTCTTCTTCGAAGCACCCAGCAAGACAGCGTGTAAGAACCTTTGGAAGTGCTGCGTGGAATACCACACCTTTTTCAGGTCAGTAAAGTGACCTTTTAACCTCTTAAGCTCCTTTGCATGTCGACATCCAAAGACTTGTTGCTCAGTTACTGCATGGAAAAGAATGTAACGTCGTTCAGTAAGTCATTAGAGTGAGCAGTGGAAGTCTGAATTCTTTGGGTTCATAGAGTTGAAGAGGTTAAGGCACCAATCAGTGGTTGCAGGAGCTAGAACCATTTATGGAACTTTCGAACAAGAACAATAAAGCAAGAGCACCCTTAAACCCCAAATATATGGACTGGTTCCTCAGCCTTACGCTTGTAGTCCTGGGCCAGCCATAATGTAGCCTTATATTGCAGGCAATGTAATATGGACGTTTAGCGGAACATCGCTATGAAAAAAAAGTCCTGCTTCTTGAAGGACATTGCTATGAAATAAGCCCTCCTGAGAGACCATCCATCCTCCCAGAGAGAAAAAGGCCAGTTATTCTCTCTAGGACTACCAGCCACTGGAATCACCAGGCCTTGAACTGGCCATCTCCCAATGATGGGCCCAGTATGCCAAGGATGCAAGTAGAGTGCCAGGCTGTCATTCAAGTGGACTGAAAACTGCACTCTTTCGAATTGTGATTTCAATGCAATAATGAATAATTGTTCAGCCCAAGTTCCTCAGAAACAAGTCCTCTTTCTTGAAGGTCATTGCAATGAGATAAGTCCTCCTTCTTGATTTGCTCTTTTTGTGGACTGATAAGGACGGAACCATCTCAGCTAACGGCAGATTTCATAGATTTCCACTGTGAAAATTTCCAGGAATTGGCCATCATTGTGCAATTGGAATTAGTAATGATACAGTTCTGGCCATTGAGGAATTTAAAAGCTCAGAGAGTTGACCTTTTAAATGAAGCATGAAAGGAGACCACTTCAAACATTTTCACTGCCTATATTCGCTCCTTATCACAGTTGTTTTAGGTCAAAGATCAAAGAAAGCCAGCATAAACTGTAATTCTCCCTAATTATACCAGCCCTACATTTTGTACCAGCTCAGTCTTCTTTGAGAAGGTTTTTTAGGTCTCACAGATGTACATGTAGAACACTCCTGAGCTGTAGGATTCATCAGCTATGTCTTTTTTAAACTATTTACAAATGAGTAAATGAAGCATTTCTCTAGATCCTTCCTGGACCTTTCCTTTGAGTGAATGTTGACTTTTGGGAAACACTCACTGCAAACCCCCTCCCCAACCCTTTCCCCAAGTGGCCCCTGCTGTTTGTTTAATCGGACCAGACTAATGCTGTTCCCCAAGAGCCTTAGTGGCCACAGACATGAGGCTCAGGGCTTTTCTTTGGTAATCCGCGTGTGAAACCCTGGCTCCAGGAAGCTGAGAGCCGAAGGGTCAGGAAACAGGGATACTGGGACAGGTTGCTCCTCCGGAAGCTGGCCCCTGTTTAAGGATGACACATTCAGAGCATTCTCTGTTTTTAGACAAACGTTTTTAGACAAAAGACCGACTTTGTTTTTAGACAAAAGACAGTTTGTCAGTCATAAACTCACCCTTTGCCACTGATTTCAGTGAATCTTGACAGATACCAGTGCATGGCAATAACCACAGTTACGCTTTATTGTTTACAAAATTCACTAGAGGACAGAATGTATTCTGATGTAACCATGTGTCAACCAACAAGAGATATCTTGTGAGGTTATGGTCCGTTGGTTATGGTGCTAGGGTGAGACCATCCATCCTCCCAGAAAGAACAAGGCCACTTACACTTCCAGAATCCCAGTCACTGCAATCACCAGGCTTTGTACTGGCCGTCTCCCAGTGATGAGGCCAATGTGCATAACGTTCCACTCCAGAACATACACTGAAGACTGCAAGTAGGGTGCCAGACTGCCATTCAAGTGGAGTGAAAAAAGGCCCTCTCACATACTGCGATTTCTATATAACAACAGCACGTCAAATTGCTCAGTCATTCCTCGAATTAGCTTTTAACTCTTAACTTCTTTTATTGTTGTACTATCTGGGGTCAGTCTGAGGAGGATAGGTCCATCCTTTGAGTCTAGTTCTTATCAAGGTTTCTTCCTTTCACTCAGAGAGAGTTTCTGCTTTCTCAGTGGGGCCTGGATTTCTGGAGATCTACTCATTGTCAAAATCATTTTACTAATGTACAGATACAGTAGAACTGCATTGCATTCTTTGTGTTGATGGCATTAACATCACAACTGGGTCAGTTCATGTTGGATTAAAAATGCGCTCATGTTGCTAGGTTCCTCTTGGTGGGGAAACTTGTTTTTCGGATCAGACTGTGAAAAGCTGCATAGCTCTCCAAGGAAAAGATCAGATGCATGTCAGATATGGAGGGATGAAACTTGACTACTTGTCTGAAGCTTTTTTGACACAAAACTGTTGGGATCGATGTGAGCAGTTCCTTCATATGCCTTTCCTGAAAACCTCTGAAGATTTCAGATGACTAGCTTTGAAATGCACACAGTGGAGAGAGCAGAGAAGACAGCCCTGAAGAAAATGCTTCCACTGAATATTGCTGATATAGTAGATAACAGTGGATGAAGGCAGGTATTCATTAATGCCAATAGGCTACTATTGATTATGAACATGGTTAACATTGTTGCTTTGACCACTTTTTGCTGGTTCTGCATTCACAGCATCTGCATGCTCCTGATACACTAGCGGTAATGTAATCTATGCAGACTACATATCTGAGTTCTTCATCACTTGTAGGCTTTTAATGTTTCTGCTGCGTGCTCGAGCAGCACTTCTTTTGCAGAGGTGCACTTTAAAGCTATGAATTTTAATAAGAGCCAAAAGCGCTCTTTAGTATGTTTTTCAGTCTATAATTCGCCTCATTAAAATAAACTTCTGAAAAGATGGGCCTCGCCTCAGAAGCACAGAGCGACTAGAAGGAATTACATTATATTATTTTGCCCAGCAATGCATTTTAAAGACAGAAATATGTGCAATGAATGCTAAAACCTACCGTCAATACAGCCATAATGTATTGTTTTTGTTTGAAGCTAGTTTGTTTGAAGTTTTTCTCATTGATTTCAAACACTGATTTTCAAATACTTCACCTATTCATAAGAAATTTGGGGTGCTTGTAGCCCCACATGGCTGATACGGAATAAGAGATTTGTGTCCCTTGATTGGTGTGTCCCTTCACGCTAGTGCCCCTGAAAGTTGTGTAGGCACAAAGTACTTCTTGGGCAATAGCTTGACAAGCGTTTGGCAAGTTAGTCTCTAGGGAGCACATGCCGTTAGCTCATTGTAACTCATTTGTGATGTAGCGCCACCTAGTGAATCATTTCAATGCAAAAATCTTATGCTTTACTAGCCAATATCTGGTGATATAAACTTCACAAATTTTGACATGCAGCATCATTACCACGTTCTTTGAATGACCACCAAATTTCATGAAATCCATAGGGCACACCACAACTGATGCATTTCAATATCTCAAGCAAAAATTTAGAAATTTGATGTTCTTACACTCGACTACATTTGCTCACATCTCCTACATGTCCGTTTGGCTCATGCAACAAAATGGCCGCCAATTAAATTTCAGCAACCAATACATGCCTGTGTAAATGGCCAATGTTAATAATTGGCTGCTTGGGCCAGTTAGCTCTTTCTGCTTGGACCCCACTGATTGCTGTTTACTCTCACAACTTCTGCGGTGATCAGACCATGCATTTTGTTGCTACTGAGTCTGTTATTAAATAAGTATTTATATATTAGTTGTGCTGCTTCAGTGCTATATCAGAAATGAACTTCATGGTTTAAAGCCCCCCTTTGGTTCTTGATTACACATCTAGAAAGCGCCTTTCATAATTAAAATGGATTGATTTAGTCCTATCACAGTCCTGTTGTGTAAGTCAATAATTAATTATTAACAATTATGCCCAAACAGTGACAATATAAAGTCTAATTAAAGAAACTTCTATGAATTATGTCCTCAAACACCAAGGCCTTTTAGAATATTTTACACTGAGCTGTTGTTGCACTAAATTATTAAATGTGTTTTTCAGAATGCCGGAGAATGACTCCAGCACATTGACAAGAAAGCTGTCGAAACTCGGCTCTCTGGGTTCCAGACATCGTTACAGGTCAGTGACCTCCATGTTTCTTGCCACATGTGGACTACGGTGCTCATCAGGCAGCAAAACTGAAGGGAGGGGAACATCTAACCTCCTTCATTGGTTAAATTAGTTCATAATTAATAACTAGATTGCATTTCTGCAAGAAAATGCGAAGTGGGATTGTGTGGTTGCTGTAAAATCAGTTTATAGAGATACCCAACATTGATTTTATGGCCAAAAAACAAACTGTGCTCACAGCGGTGTATCGAAGCAACACGTTTTATAACTCTCTTCGCTGAGCCACGGAGGAGGGAGTTAACTCACTGTCTATTACCAAGCTGGTTATGGTTAAGTACGGCTGAAAATGGGATGGAGCAAAAAATTGGTGGGATAAGTGCACATAGCCATGTTCATGGCCTGATTACTTTTAATTAAACCACAACAAACAGCGACACATATCTTTTTCATAACAGAACTGAGCTTCAGTGTTTTGAAGTCTGCGGTGTCTTATCCCAGAAGACTGATTTGTTGCTCTACGATGTGTCGCTTTCCAGCCACCATAGCCGTGACATTGAGACTCTCTCTCTGCTACACTTTTATGGCAGCCGGCCCCTCCACTCTCTCTCTCCCCATACATTACAGAGTCGAATTATTAAACAATCAATGCTTGGTCCCTAATCAACCAAATCTGAATTTACAAGCACTACACTAGATATTAAAGAATGTTTTGGCTTTGGAAATTAGCAAAATTCAATACAGGCTCAGACAAGAGGCGACGCCAAATTCCAGCCACAGGAAAGTGAGGATAGGTAGCTTAATCTTAAAATAACTAAATCATGGCAAATCAAAATTTCCCCACTTTTTTAAACAAAGGTGTGTGTGCCCAGGCCATTCACAATGAAGTTACATGGAGTGTTACAGTCCAGACCACATTTCGAATGAGTCACAATACAGAGCAACCAGTCAAAACAGAGGTGGCTTGCTTTTATCAGTCACAAGCACAGAAATAAAACACTTTGACCTTGTAGCTCAAAAATAAAGTGGCAAACTTGAGACCACAAACATGTCTTGACCAATCAGCTATGTTTAGGGTAAGACGAGTTTCATTCCTTTTAAAAAATGAAGACATTCCCAGGAACAGCTTGAAAAGGTCTGACATGTTCGACACTCCTTTTCTCAGTGGGAGGACGGTCCTGCAGATGGGGAAGGAACAGGCTGTGTGTTTGCCCAGGCCGGACCTGGAGGTGGTGCGGACCCGCAGTAAGACCTACCCCAAGAGGAGCACTCAGCCCACGGGTGAGCATGCCTGCAGGATATCAGTCTTCTCCGACGTCCTGCTAAAGCAGGCTGGCTGGTATTCCTAGCTGTGGACAGTGGCCTGCTTGTTGTGTCTGACCACAGCCAGCATAGCTGTGCAGGTTATGAACAGTGAACGCACAAGAATTCTACCAAAAGGCCAAACAAAGTTTAGTTTGACAAGTTGCATCTGACACAGGTTTGCAGTAATCCTGTTACTTGGAACCTGCTGGAAGTCGTTCCAGTTCCACCCAAGTTAATTATATCAGTTGTGAGATTAGGTTCACTTCAGCTACTCGCAGGCACGTGCAGAGATGAACATTCTCGCTACCTGGCAGGGCAGCAGAAAGCTTGTGTAATGAGGAATGAACATCTAGGAACTTCATGCATGACAGGAGAGTCTGAAAACAAGCCAGGTGAAAAAGAAGGGCTGATGGATGGCCTTAAGGCTGCGTCTTGAGTCAAGTTATGTGTCCTTCGGTGTTCTAAGTGAATAAACCTAAATATGGCATTTTGGAAAAAATGGGCCACATAAAATATGCCATAACTTTTTCACAGGATGCATTCACACATGAACAGTAAATGCATAAAAGCATTTAGAAGTGTGTTCCCAGTAGGCTGTGTGTACATGTCTAATGAACATTGAAGCTGGATGTATATGCAAGTAAAATGAACTTTTCTAGATGAGCCACAACACTAAATAAACACAATCTAACAAACAAGACTGAGGAAAATAAGCATGACCTGGATAAACGGATAAAATAAAGATTATAAAGAAATGCAGGGTGAGTTAGACAGAGATCAGACCAGTGGGCAAAACACTTGCCTGTGGACCCAATGACCACAATGTTGCAGGTTCAAATCCTCACTTTCTTCCATTGTGTCCTTGAGCAAGACACTTAACCCTCAGTTGCTTTAGGGGGACTGTCCCTGTGACTAATGATTGTAAGTCGCTCTGGAAAAGGGCATCTGCCAAAACCCCCTTTACCACAGACAGAAACACAAAGGACTGGGGCAGAGACCAAGACAGAACAAAAGCAGACGGACAAAGCAAATGGAAAATGGAACAAAGACACAAATTAAAGCATGAGGACAAAACGTACTTACCCTTTCTGAGAAGTGTCCATACTTATACACACAACTGTACATTTTCAGAAAAAATAGTCTGAGATGTCAAATTTACTGCAAGTGTATTTGATTAGCCGAGATATATTTACTATCTAATCAGTAATGGAGGCTTATGCACTTACTTGTAACATTTTGACATCAATATACCCTAACTTTGTTAAGGTACCTAAAACTAGACTTTCTCTTATCTATAAAAATGCTAAACAAAAGAACCTGGTTTTGGAAATAAAGCCTGCCTGAGGTTGATTTTGCCAGAGTGATACTATAAGGGAGGCTGGCCTTGACCGGCCTTCATTTGTTTCTGTTTTAAATCGGGCTCATTTGGATATGAAGGAAATTTCAGTCTGAAAAATAGGGTACATTTGACTCGCTGCTCATAATCAACTTGATTTTCCTACTCAGTGCTACTTTAATTGGCCCAGTGATTTAGTGCTCCAGTAATCTATGAGTGGACCAGTGCTCACACGCCTTTAATGTGTCTTCTAGGAATGAACAATGTGAGCAGATCGGTCACAAAGGCAGGAAATTCCCAGAGTGAAGGCCAGGCTAAAAACACCACTCTCTCTCCAGCTAAGAGGTAGCAACCCAGTCTGCACTGATAAACAGTAACCTCATGTCATTGTTTGCCATTTTGTACAAAAGACTGATCTGAAAGACATTTTCCGTTTATTCAAGCCCCAAAGCACCCAAGACAGACGTGGGTTCAGAGGAGCAGCCTAGCAAACCCACGGCACCCTGGGACGAGACCGCACCGCAGAGGTACTGTGTTTGAGGACGGATACAGGTGGTAACTTTGGCTGACTGTACGCAAACATGTCCAAATACGCTCTCACACTTACACACACACACGTCTACTGTATGCCGCAAGCTGTGTCGAGACAGGGATCAAGAGCAAGGTCAAGTGGATTTTCGCTATAAACTGTTTCAAAACAACAGTAGGATAAATTCCTTAGTAAATGGGTTAAATGCAGAGAAAGAATATCACATTGTTCACGCTTTGTGCTGTGCTGCATTGTGTTCATACATGACTATAATGGGACACTTTAAAGGGTAAATACACCCATTTATATGTATATCTGTATAATTCAAATGCTAAGGTGGAAACATGGTCATTTTGAGTGGTGTGATGCTCAAATTTTTTCACAGCATTGGTGATTGGAAGCAGACATCTGAGCTTAAAGCTCACAGCAGGTAGTTTGCCTGAGATTCTGGCCTAAAGTTTGGGCCTAAAATGTATTTTTATCAGTGCTGGGCACGTTAACGTGTTATTACCGCGAAAACTACATACAGGTACATTGTGAACTCGCATTATTCATAACTCAGAAAGTTAACATGATTGGGTGAAAGCATTATTTAATTAATGCCAACAATTATTTTATCGCAGATTTTTTTCACTACTCTTATTCAGAAAGTTCCTTTGTCTGTGCTCGACCGCTTCACCTCACTTTAACAGGGACACTCGCTACTGAACATACTGACCGCTTCTGCTGTTCCCTGATAAAAGAAAAAGGTTTCTGCTGGTACCTTGCTGTTGCTCAGAAGGTGCCTGATATAATGTTCTGGTGTCTCTGGACCTGGATTATTTATGCTGCCTTGTCGAAAAATGCTCCCTTTAAGTTCATACAGTTCATACAGTTTGTAGTCAGTTTATAACACTGATAATGATAAGAAATAGACAAATAATATGCATAATCCGAGCATTATTATGGGGATTATAATGGTTAAAAAGCTAAAATGGTTCTGCTGCCCATGCTCTGGACTCTAAAGAGGAACTTGTTTTTCTATAACAAACTAGATAAAACATGAATGCCCTGCAGTGGCAAATAGCTTTGGTTTTATATTTGATTTGATTACATTAATGTTTAAGTTTAGATTTACAGAAGTATTTGAACTGCAGCTGTGTAACTGGAACACTGCTGTTAAAAAGGTCCTTATTTGTTTAAAATATTTGCAAACCATATGTTATTGCATTTTTGTTCATATAGCAGTATTTTTTTGAAGTGCACAATACACTACTTTTGAATTCATTATTGAATTTTGCCTATAAACATACAATTAATCGCGATTAAAATCATTGCCCAGCATTAATTTTTCTATTAATGGTACATATATGGATTTCTAAGTAAATACAGTACCCAACATTTTCTTTATGTCACCAGTATAACTACTATGAATGTAAAATGTAATATTAGTATAGTAATTATTATTGTATTTTTTTTATGTATAATATTTTAATATTGGTATAAAATGACTACATTTTTGTCATTGCCATGTTGCCAAATTCTGACTCAATATTTTTCTTTACAGTGAACCATTTCGCACCAGATCCCTCTGAATGACTCTTTTTTTCTTTACATCTCAACTGAATTATGCAAAAATATGGGAAAAAATCTGCAGAATTTTAACTTTAATGTTAGATGATGACTTACATTAGCACAACTTGTCCCTCAGTCCATACACAGACATTAAGCTGCAAAACCCCTTTACATTTTGTCATGGCTGTGATGTCACAACCATGAACACATGACCCACACTTTTGAAATGAGCAGCTGAATGGACCAAGTTTTCAGCATTTCAACAGCAAATGCTTTTGATGCATAAATGGTCTAAGAAATCAAATCCCGTACAAATGTGGAGTATTGGCCCTTTAATTCCCTACACTTTCCTTCTGACTTGGCTTTCTGTGACAGCCCTCTGTTCACTCAGCCCGCAGGCTGGACAAGCAGCTCAAGTTCTGTCTTTGTTTTATTTTTCACAGCGGACTCTACAACTCAGCCAGCGAACGAAACAAGTCCCCCAAATTCCCAAACGCCCGCCGACGCTCACCTTCAGGCGGCAGTGAGAACGAGGTCTCCCAGACAGCCAGGCACAGGTGACCTGTGTGGTTATGTCCTCTGGAAAAGACAGGATGCATTTTAATTTTCTTTAAATTTAAATTTCAGTCATTTTAATCAAATATGAAAAATTAAGATGTGAACAAATGAAAAAAAAAAACCCGGAATAAATCAAAAAAAGAAAAAATAGGAAAAATGAAAATGACAAAAATAGGAAAAATACTTGTGAGCAAAGGACAGAAATATGGAAAACGAAAATGTGAACATATGACAAAAATGAAAAATATATACAACTGTATCATAAACATAATTAATGATGTATTACTTATGAGCTTAATTTTACACTGTAAAGATCTGAGCAACCTAAAACATTAAATAAGATAGGAATAAATTCTTTTAAAAATCCTTAAAAACATTTGTCAGTTTATTGCTTTTAAAGATTCATTTTCAGTCCAACCCTCATACAAAAGTGTCAGAAAGGCTCTGTGCCCATCAAAGGGTCTAAAGGCTCTGTGCTAATTAAAGGATACTCGTTTATAAATCCAGTTCTTTGAAGAACTCATCAGGGAATCAAAAGTGGTTCTTCAATATGGCTGCTCTGAGAACCCTTTTTTGGCACTTTTTAATAAATTCTGGCAATAACTGGAGGATGCAATATGCATATGAGTTTATTCTTGGAGAAGTGCGGGGCTATAGGGGTCTGATCATTAGACTGCTCCCATCTGTAGGAATGAACCAGAAGTGCATGGTCTCCCTCTAGTGAGAAACCACTGTAATAGAGTTTAAACTGGAAAGCAGAAAATCTGAGGTGACTGTTCCCGTCGGCAAATATCACAGAAATCACATTTGAATGCAAACTTGACATTATGTCACGTTCAGCTTTCTGTAAAGGAGGTTGGGTGGAGCTATTTTACACTTGCTGACCACATCATTCATCATTTTTATGCTGTTTTCATTCCAAATCCGCCACTTCTCGCTGCTTTTCAGCCCGTGACTCTCAGTCTGGAAAGGGCAGGACTCTTAGTAATGAATTTCCTGAAGCTTGGCACCAGTGAGAGAGCCAAAAAGGATCGCCCCCCCCAGGCCAAGCGATAATGAAAGAAAGCTTCCGAATAAATAAATAGCGATAAACCTTCAAAGCGTCTGGGGAAACGCTGAACGAATGCAAGATGATGCTTGTAGGGAAGATTAAACATGTTGGAAGCCCCCAGCGTTAAGATGAATGTTTCTCTGTAGAACCTGATTAAAGGAGCCCGTGTTTCTTTGTATGTTCCGCAGGAGAGGCCAGAGCAGTGAGGACCCGGCTAGCAAACAGCACCGGAGAAGGTGGGTCACTTTGTCCACATCAAAGAGAAGACCAAGAAGTGTTTTAAAATCTAGGAGTGTCTTTTAATAGTAGCAAAGAGTTTTTAGAGTGACTGCACAGGTTCTTTGACAGTTGCAGAACCCTTTTATTATAATTTTATTTGAAAAGTGCCTTTCAAAACACTCAAGGACACTGTACACAACAAAATGGTAAAGAGAACAAGCATAAGAGCAGACAATTTACAGACTCTATGTAAAATAATACAAAATAATATGGTAGAGTGGAGATGATTATGTTGAATTAGCTGTTTTGAACAGGTGAGTTTTAAGTCTAGATTTAATAATAATATTAAAAATAATACATTTTATTTATAGTGCCCGTTTCATCATAAGATCTCAGGCATTAATAAATAGAAAGATTATTAAACAACAAAAATGTCTTAAGACGTTTTTCAAAACAGTCGGTTGTGGATCCCCCAGGACGTCCACGGCAAGAACCCCGTGAGTGACAACCGAAGTAACCGGGACCTTAAGCACAGTTACTTTAAGCCGCGCTCTGCAGATACGGCAGGCCAGCTGAATATCTTTAGGCATGATGGTGACTCTCTTGGTGTGGATGGTGCACAGGTTCGTGTCCTTGAACAGACCCACCACTTTTCCATGCTATGTAAATCCATTTTGAAGAAGGTTGTTTAGAGCCACAGCCATGTTCCATCCTTGGGAAGAACCATTCAACCAAGCAAAGAAGCATTTATGCGTTCAGATGGCTCTTTGATTGTTCACAGTTCTGGGTGAGACCAAGACTCCTGTAGAATCTTCACTATATAAATGTAATGTGTGAGTTATATACTTCATGATGGGCACATTGGGAGTGATGTCATTTCACAGCAAGAAAGTCCTGCGTTCGATTTCCAGGTTCCTTTCTGTGTGGAATGTGCATGTTCTCCCAGAGTGAGTTTCTTCTCCCACAGTCCAAAGACATACACCTGAGTTGGCCTGGAGATGTGTAATTGTCCCTAGATACATATTTAATATTGAAAACTGTAAACATTTGAACAGGAGTGTATATGTTACTATTTTTCAAATTGTGTCTGTGTGTGTCTGTGTGTGTGTGTGTTCAGCACCCCCACCCCCACTGGTAATGGTTTGGATAATTAAATAATGAAGACTTCATTATATAGTTACTCCCATTTCGGCTGGAGCTGTTCCCGGTTCAGAAGCAAAGACTAAACGCAGAGGCTTTTTACTGCTTCACACCTGAAATCTTCCACCATTTTGCTCTTTCGTGTTGTACCTTATTATTTTCCATCTCTCTCCAACCTTTTAACCCCCTTGGTGTTGCCCCCTCAGGTCACGTTCCCGTGGCAACACCAGCAGTGGCAGCGAGTCGGAGAATTCCAACAGGGAGCATCGCAAAAAGAGGAACCGGTGAGAAACTCTCCAGACTCTAAAGACAGTGAGGACAAAGGCAAAGCAAGCGCCTCTCTTGGTGGTCTCCTTATAGAGATCAATGTAAATGATGTACAGTGCTTCAGAACTGGGTTTTAGAAAAGAGCCGCCGAGGTCAGAGTGTGAGGAAAGACACTGAACCTGCTTATGCAAACGTCAGATGATTCAGTGTTTGATCTCACTGGCTGCACGTCATCAGCTTTTATTAGGTGCTGGCACTACTGTTCAAAAGTCTGAAAGTAATAATGAATACAGTGTGGATGAACATAATATATACTAGATATCCAAAGATACTTTACATTTAATTTAAAATGCATGTTTTTGGGTGGAGGTCAATTATACCCAATAGTAATAATATTAGTATATACTAGAGTGATAAATCATATGGAATGTGCACCAATCTCTACTTAGATCTGATGAGATTTAAAATATGTGGCAGTTATTTCTTGATGCTTTATAGCTGTCTCAGGGATTATGGAATTAGTCATCATTTGGGACACATCAAGAATTTCTTACAATTTTAAATCTTCCCACAGATTATTTGGAAATATTGATGTTGCAGAGTAGACCCATCATATTGGAGGCATTGTGTGTTAGTTTAATATTTAACACAAACAGTTTTGAGCAGTTTTGAGCAGCAGTGTTTATGGATCTGCTATTCTACAATTTTGTGTGTGCGCGCGTGTGCACTTGCTATAGGTCTCGTCAGGAGAATGAGATGGTAGACTCAGGCCCTCAGTGGGAGGCTGTGCTCCGGAGGCAGAAGGAGAAAACCCCAAATGACCCCAATCATCGGCGCTCACGCCATCGCTCCAGATCGTTAGTATCTTTGATCTCTCCTGGGCTACAAAAGTCTTGAGCCAACCCTCAATTTTGCTTCCAAAGATCCAGACTTGTATTTTTAATGTAGTCTTTCAAAGACTCTCATTTTCAGTCCAGTCCCTGAACCTGACCAGTTTCAGAGGAATGTTTTTTGTTTGTTACGCCACACAGTGACCTACAAATAATTCATTCAAGCAGAACGAAGCACTTCTCACTTAAGTCCTGAGCCAGTATACTGGTGGTGCTGAATGCTGGTTGGAACAGCTTTATCTAGACACCTTGTTTCTATAGGCACTAAGGCAGTAAAACATGTGTTTCTATGTCTTTGTTTCGGTCTACTCAATTTTCCAAAGAAAAGTGAGTTTGACAGGCAGAAAATAGTATTTTTGCACCAACAAGGTGATTCAAAGCTAAATAAAAAGAAATTGGGGTGGCTCGTGGCTTTTGCACAGTACTGTATTTACAGCATTGTGTAGTATGAGACTAAAATAGATGCCATAAAGGAAAAGTTGGCAAAAAATGAACAATAATCTACTGACCCCAGATGTATTCAATCTGCCAAGACGTGTAGTGTTGGAATTTTGCTTGGTTAGGAACTGAAGACACAAGGCTCAGAAACACTTGATGTCAATTGCCAAACTGTAAAAATGCATCACCAGTGCTTACGAGTGGCGCAGCATTGGCCCTGTCACCAAGTTTGATCTCCGGTGGTGCTAAACATGGCCAGGAGTCCAAGAGAGCACAACTGGTTACACTCTCTCTAGACTGTTAAGATGGCCCTCCCTCCCCCATCACTCAGTGTGATGCTAGCCATACAACAGAATTGGTGGTCAGTGTTCTCCTCCAAGCATGTTGAGGCTGTCCTTTGCATTAACAGCAGTTAGAAAAGATGCAGTGGAGCTCACACGTGCAACCCCCAGCGTCAGTGGTATCATTTGAATGGGGGACTCCTAATTAGTGGGGAGAATTGAAGACGACCACATGGGGCAGAAAATCAGGAAAAAAAATGAATCATTTCTCAGCCCCGTTTAACCATTAAAGTGTTGTAGAATTGTGGATGTGCTCTTGAGGTGACTTGTGAAATGGCTGCTGGCACTGTGAAATTTTGCACATTTTAGTAACCCATAGTAAGTCATACTATGCCCAAAACCACATCAACCAAGCCTGCACCACGTTGGAACGTCATGGCTTCACTATCTTAGGATGCAAAATTTGTACCTCAGACATGATTTGTCTGGTCGACTACATCCTGGGTGAGTGGAATATTGGATGAATTAGATCTTTTACTTTAATTCCAGCAACAATATTGTTTATTTCATTATTTATCTATTATTTTTGTAGACGAAGCCCTGATGTGCAGGCCAAGGAGCAGTTATGGAAACATATTCAGTAAGTCCTGATAATTTTACAAAGCTCAAAAACCCATTCTTTCTTCTTCCCAAGACTTGAAATTATATGCAACAGTAAAAGTATGCAATAGTGTCCTAACATTTTCTACCTAAGAGTCAGTCAGTCTACAAAATGAAATCTCTTCTGCAGAATTGATGTTAAGTCCAGCTGGACTGCTGTGTTGTGTTCAGTATATTTTGTCATGGGTGTAATGATATGTTTGTGTGCAGGAAAGAGCTGGTGGATCCATCTGGCCTCACTGAAGAACAGCTGAAGGAGATTCCATATAAGAAAGTAGAGTGAGTGAAGCAATAGCAATGTCTTGCATGCCTCAGCACAACTGCAGCATTTTGCAAGTACTTTATTTTGGTATTTGATTTGTGTACTCATTCTCAAAATCATCCACAAAAAAATGTAATTTGAGCATTTTTATTACTGTAGTTCAGAATGTAACCAATAAGGGAAATAGTGCATTAATAGGTGCTGAAGCCCAGCTGATTATGCACTTTGTTTCTGCAGAAGTCGCATATAGTAGCCTCTGCTACAAACACAACACAAATTTCCTTCAAAGTTTTATTAAAACTTTTATACCACATAGATGCCAAGAAATACAACCATTTATTGCTGTTGGGATTTTAGTTTTTAGTGATGAATGCTCAAATGTTAGAATTATGTAGGCCCTCCAGGTTAAGTATAAAAAAAGCTAAATAAACACAAGCCAAATAAACACAGATTATCAGATTTAGAAAACTTTATTGATCCTGGAAGAAATTGCTTATGCATGGTAGCAGTGATGCCTAGGAACCATCTAGAAGCGTTTATACCCCACTCACTCTCTGTATTGTCAGATAGAAGTGTGAAAGCATTTGCTTTCATATAGGGGTGCTTGAAAATGTGTGAACCCTTTAGAATTTTTTATATTTCTGCAAATTACCTCAACATCATCAGATTTTAATAATAAATAAAGGGCACAATAATATTTTTCTTATTTTTTATTGGGTTCTGTTTATCAACTTTTAGGACTTTTGTCTGAAATCGGGTGATGTTTTTAGGTCCTGTTTATGTAGAGATATGGAAATTTTCAGCGCTCAAACATTACAGTAGATTGTATGGTTGTCGTTTTGAATGCAAAATATGGCAAAAAAAAAAAATTCACTTCCACTATTATGATTTGAAATTTTTAATATGCATCTCTGAACAGGACGTCTTGTCTTAAATGGTGCATCCCCATTGCTAAACTGGGTCATCTCTTCTTCCTCTTTGTATTCTTCACCACGCAAAGGTGTTCATAATACATCATAAATAATTCAAGATTCTGCACCTCCAGAGCGGTCCCTGGTGGGACATGCTATAAAAATGAAATGCTCGAACAGCTTCTTGGTCTATAGATGCATCTGCACATCAGGGTACGCAGAGAATTTGCACTGAACTGCTCAGGAGACCTGGCAGGCTAAGCCCCTGTGCGGATCTCATTGCAGAACCCAAGGTGATCCGATCCGTATCCGGCACTCACACTCTCCCCGGAGCTTCCGGCAGTACCGGCGCTCACACTGCTCCGACGGCGAGAGGTCTGTCCTCTCAGAGGTCAAGTACGTACATGTTTGTCCAAAGATCACATTTCCCCTCCACAGGTCACTGCCAAACACACTGATCCCGTGAGACAAAGAGTGTTTGAACTCATTCCCACCACTGTGATTTTTCTGTTTGTGTTTTGGGTTTATTTTGGTAACATTTTGACCCCACTCCGACCCTCACTCCTTTATAGCTCTCGGACCGATCTGGTGCCCCCACTCCCTGTTACCCGCACCGCAGATGTGCCAGGGTCCAACACCTCCACCCCTCAGGTCAGTCACACCCCATTCTGTTTTCAGCCCTGTTCCTGGAGCCCCTCTGGCCACATTTCTGTCACTGTGCAAGCCCGCCCAAGAAATGACCACATTTATTAGCTTTTTCAAAAAAGATCCCTCTAGTGATGTAGGTTCAGGGTTCAAGCTTACTTGATTGTCATTCGCAGCTGTGAACACGTACACAGTGTGACATTCAACAAACTGCAAGTTACAACAGAAACAATACAATAAATAGACAACACCACAGCAGTGTAACAGTATAGTGTGAACGGGATATAAATCTGAGACAATACAATAAATAGACAACGATGTAACAGTAATGTGATGTACCGTGTAGTGTGACGGGATGGAAACCTTCCAGACTGACTAGTGTTACACCGTAAGTTTGATTATTGCACATGAGGCAGTTAGCAGCTCTGAACAAAGTTCAAGGTACGACAGAAACAATACAATAAACTGACAATACAGCAGTGTAACAGTATCGTGTGCAAAGGATGTAAACCTTCCAGAATGACTAAGTCTGTAACTAGTCACTCTGAATGTATCTCTGAGATGTTTGGTGAATATCAGCCTGGGTGGTCTCTTAGATCAGTGGTTCTTAACCATTTCAACATTAAGACCCACCTGTCTGTTGCCCACCCGGCATGTTGCCAAGGCCCACTCAGCCACATTAGATGATTTTAAATAGCCAATTGCGGACCAATGGCCTGTCTCGATTTTACATTCGCGGCCCAATCAAAAGCCTTTGCAGGACAGTGGTTGAGAAACCTGGTTTTAGATCATGGAGCCCAGATCAGAATCAAACCAGGATGAAATTGCCTTTAGTCACCATGTGGCCCACTGCTGGAACCAGATCACCATGGAGATCAGAACATTTATCTGGTTTCTTTTATATTGCTTTAGTTATGTTTGTGTAACAATCTTAAATCCCACTGTTATTTCATATTTATTTTGATTACTTTTATTGGTTTTCTTTTTAGGCTTTAATGCTTATTTTCTCTGCAAAGCACAAAAAATGACCTCTGTGTGTGATAATGTGTTATACAAATAAACTTGCGTTGCCTTGCTTAATGGTCCTGGACCGAAACCAAAAGAGATCTCCAAACACGACCCATTCATAAAATCCATTCGAAACCTTGGCTGTTGTGCAGTTGAAAAAGGCTGAATGTAAATGCCACTGTTTTGCTGCAACCAACCTTTGCAATGCAGCATTAATGTAGTACATAAAGCTCAATTTTTACTTCACATTGGGTTTGCAGTTTTAGGAAAACCCTTTAATTTGTATAGAACTTTAAGATTAGATGGAGGTTGGATAATCAACCTTAGAACACAGACATCGTTTCTGAAAACTGTTCTTTAAAGGAAAGGTTCACTGAAAAATACCATTTACATATAATCGATCCTGATGTAGCTGATCAAAAACATGTCTGGAGTCCAGATTTTGCTTCTTAAGTTCTTAACTCCTGGAGTTTTAAGACTAAAGTTGCCAAAAAAAAAAAAACCCCACAAAAATCTTTTCTAAAAGTACATCGACAAAACTTCTCTCAGCCAAGATGGTCAAGGTGGAGCGGACTTGTTAATGTGGTTTAGGACACAGTATGACCTACTATGATCTACAAAATGAGCATAACGTATCTGCTACAGACAGACATTTCAGATAACACTAGATTTTCCTTGTTAATAATGGTCGCTGCTACAGAAACTGATTCTAGATCAGCAATACTATTCTTGAGGTGGTTTGTGAAAACAGACCCTGTTGTCTAAAAAATGCTGCTCCCAGCATTCAGCTACATTTTCATCTAATATTCATTCATAAACCACATCCACAAGTCTGCTCCACCTGAATAACGGCCTGAATGCAGTTTGAGTGGGTTGAGAGCAATTTTGGTGGTGTTTTTACACTGAAAATGTTTGGGTGACCATTGAGTGGTCTGTTTTTTTCTTCCTGCAGAAGAAGAACAGCTCCAAAGACGACCTGTCAGAGAGTTCGGGGCAGGAGACAAAGAGCAGCGCCAAGATGGTGAAGACTGCACACGGGCCTCGGACGAAAAACGAAACATGACCTCTTTTCTTCAAAGGTCAGGAGGAGAAAGGGACAGAGAGTCCAGTGTTGTAGGCCTGTACAAAGACCCAGAAGCATTCAAGAGGTTTTAAGAGGTTTCAAGCAGAGCTCCTTTGTACAACGAAACACCATAAGCCTGCATAAAGACTCAGAAGACACTGGGTTCTTGGGGTCTTGTCAATACAACTAAGAGCATATTTATAACCAATCAAGAGTTTGTCAAAACCATCCATTCTGACAATCAAATGAAGGATAATGGACCACTTGTACAGCACCACACAGTCTTTATGGTGTTACATTGGCAGTGTTGATGCCGATTTTTTTACAGTATTAAATATTCTCAGACTCACTATAGTATATGTGGATAGTATGGTGGAAAGACCTTGCGTTACTACATTTGTGTCCAGATGTTAGAATGACTTCTCTCTGCTGTAGGAAATGTTGCTGCTGTTTTCCTTTGTATTGTTTTTGCACAGTTACACTCGTGTCTTTCTCTGCTGTTAAGAAAAAAAAAAACACTGAACATGATTTTCTGTAGCTGAGTTGGACACTTGATTCTGGTCAATAAAGATCCTTGACAACAGCAGTTTTGCTTCATCTTCATTGTTACCACAGTTCAAGGCTACGTGCAGCTATCCACCAGTAGAGGGCATCCCAAAACTTGCTAAGGCCATCCTCTCAGACCAGACGGGGCTCTAAGTGCTCTTTAGCAATTGCTGACTTACTCAATGGTCTTAAGAGGCCACTCGCAAATGCAGGAAACATCTAAACATCTCTTACCAGAGATCCCTTCCCTAACAGAGGGAGAGTAATGTATTGTAGAGAAAAGACTGTCACACAATACATGAATTTTATCATTATAGCTAGAATTAAGTGTGAATATTTGTTTTATTTGAAGACTTTTCATTATAAGTCTCTGGGATTCTCAGTTCAAAAGGTTCAGCCATGATCATTCATTCATTCATTATCTGAGCCACAGGTTGTGCTGGAGCCTATCCCACAGTCCCCATACAGCGACCTATGATACAAACGTTTGACATTATACAGCAATTTGATGTAATTCCTTAAGGTTGAATTCCACTTTAATTAAACTCCACTTTACTTAAACTCCACTGTCTACATTATGTACTGGTAAAGATGTAAACAAAGTCATTCTAAGTGGCTTGGTGTGAAACAGTCCATTCTAGAGAAACTTGCTGAGTCAAAGTTTTTCAAAGTAGTAGTGAATGGAACCAGATGTCCCAACCATGTAATGCCTGTAGCGGCACCACAGGATGCTAATTCTTATTAAAGCACGGCATGATGCCTACAACATTAATTCACTACTTTTGAGAAATTTTTGACCCAAAATGTATTGCTAATATATATAAGGAGCAGCAATACATGCAGGGTGTTCTAAGGCAAAATAGCACCAACAGAAAACACATTTACCACTATTTTACCATGATCAGAATACATACAAAAGATATAGAAGACTCAGAAGGGTCACTGGTAGTTATGGGTGGTAAATAACACACATCTTAAAGACTTACCACTGTATCACTACCA
The DNA here is from genome assembly GCA_037974365.1 of Hydrocynus forskahlii. Classification (NCBI taxonomy): domain Eukaryota; kingdom Metazoa; phylum Chordata; class Actinopteri; order Characiformes; family Alestidae; genus Hydrocynus; species Hydrocynus forskahlii. The sequence goes on from JBBPCX010000035.1 coordinate 14,412,134, forward strand.
CTGTATAGGTCACGTTCCGTGACTCTTGAATGGCATTATTTACGTCTCAGTGACTGAATTATGCAGAAATGTAAAAAAATCAGTGGAATTCCTATATAAGTGCTGGATATGTGTCTCCTATTAAAGTACAAGCTACTATACAGTAGCATCAAACGAATGTATGCAAACATCTCAGTACAAACCAAATACCATAATCTCAGGCTCATTACATGGTGTAACGTAATTGCTCACTCATTGTGTGGCAACAGAGCTTTGTTTCAAAAAGGTCTCTGGTTGCTGTTTACTTTTGTGCAAGCTTTGTCCTCATCTCAACTTTACCGAGCACAAACTCAACGTCCTTCCCTTTACCATAGGAACGTATTTGGTCTGGCAAAGTGAATGCATAAGGTTTCCTAGAGATGGCCACGAAGGTGTGTCGTCCCAAGGACCACAGCTGGCAGTAGCAGTTTTGTCTGTGATTCCCTGTTGGTCCACCTCCCTGAACCCACTGCACTGCCTACATCTGTAGCAAAGCTACATAAGCATTGCAATTCTGTGAGCTGTGGCAGGTTGCCAAGAGAAAAAAAAAAGTATGCCAGATGCACTCGCTCACCTCGAAGGATTTTGCAGGAGAGGAGTGGAAGGGAGGGGAGGGGAGGGGAGGGTTGCGGGCTGGGCCGGGCTGAGCAGCATGGCTGTGAAACTTTGCTATGTGTACAATGGGCAGGACATTTTCTCCCTCACGTGTAGAGCTTGTGATGTTGATCAAAAGCAAATCTGGCCTTCCCCATGGCCCAGGCTCTATAATCCAAACCTTAGAAGACTGGCAGTTGAAAGATCTTGCATTAATTCAAGCGCAGCCTTTCTTGGGCATATTAACAACACTGTGCTAGACATTTTTTTATTTTTTCTGGAGAATGAACGTCATAAACCTTGAAGCTATAACAGTTTACAGATGGTTGTAGCGTGGAAGACTCCGAGTTTAACCCTGTTTTCAGAGCAGTGTTTCTGTCTGTAAATACATTTGGGAATGCAAACAATTTTATCTGCATCTGATGACCTGGAAACATCCTGTGGGTCTTTGAGGACAACGACCTTCACTGTAGGCCCTCGTGTAAACAGGATACCGTCTCTTCCTGTGAGAAGCCCTCTTATCAAATTAGTGAACAGAATGCTCATCGTTCATATTGTCTTAAAGGGCTTCTCGTTCTGGAGTCACATTACTCTACAATTTGGCATTATCTGCAGTGTATGACACCCATCATTACTGGTCCAACTCCATCATTACTGGTCCAACTCCTTAGATCATTATAAAACCCTACATGGATGCACAACTTCTCAAACACACCCACTACACCTGACAATCAACAGATGACTTGGACCAGGTGGGTTTGAGCAGGGACATCACCAAACCGTACTGGATGTCAAGCCTCCAACACCAGAGCTGTGCACCCCTGACCTTCATCATTTTAAAAGAAGCAGGGAAAACACTAACGAGTGTCCTCCTGTACGTCTACAGGACTGAAAACAAGGAACCAAGGTGTAGGAACACTTTACTGATCCATTTTGAAATGGACATTGGGCATTTTTCCCCATTTATGACCAGCACAGCATTGCCAGCAAATGTACCGGGGTACCTGTCAGTCGTAGGATTTGACCTTGCTATCTTCTAGTTGTTGATTCAAATCCCCTATAACCAGACTACCAGGTTTTCCCAGGCTTAGTCTGAGGACTGTATACTTTAGATCACTGCTTCTCAAACGACCCCCAGATGGTCTTCATTGGTCTACTGGCAGTCCTTGAGGACCAGTTTGAGAAACGCTGCTCCATTTGGATCATGAATTGGAGCAGGAATTACCTGAAACTGTACATGGCAGTCCTTTAGGACTAGAGTTAAGAACGCTTGCTTTGAAACAAGGCTGCCTAACCCTGCTAAAAAAAAAAAAGATCTAGTGCCGAGTCCTGGTCCTGGAGATCTCAATCCCTAATCTAATGCACCAGATCCAGATAATGAAGGCTGTCAGATGTATTGAAAAAATAGGGCCAAGCGTGTTTGATCTGAACTCCAAATGGTGGTAGATCTCCGGACCAGGACTGAACTAAATGTTACCCCCAATCTGCTGTGCTTCAGCTCTAACCCCCAGTTCCATCCTAAATATCTAATCAGCATATACACTAATCCACTGGTCACCAACCTTCCTCCTGGAGATCCATCATCCTGCACACTTAATCCATTACATATGACCCAACCCGTTTCTTTAGTAGGTCCTGATCAGATGGATCAGGTGTAGTACCTCAGAACTTTAAGGAAGGTTGATGGAGGGCTAATCAAGAGTTATGGCCACCCTTGCATTACAATCGTTCTCCTATATAGCATATTGGTGTCTTTTCTAATGTATAAAATTTTAACCAAGGATTAATCAAATCAACAAGCTGAAGTAGGAGTATTGGAGCAGGAAACACACTAAAATGTGAAGGACAGGGGTAACTCCAGGATCAAGGATAGGAACTGGTTTAGATTGTTTGATCCAATGTGCTCAACAAGATATCCTTAGAACCTTGCTGTATCTTTCAACAGCTCCTCAACCTATGAAAAAGAGAGTAAAAATATGTTACAAACTGAAGTTTGTTGTGTAAGGTTTTCAGCAAGGCCCTCATTACACTGATTACTCCTTTCAGTTGTTAGGGGATGTGCATCTGGTTAAAACGAATCATCTGTATTCCTTAAAAACAGACTTTCCAGCTATTGGCAAAGAACACCACCAAGCTTAAGAGTCCATTAAAGCCTCAGGCTGCAGCAAGGGATGTGGTTTTATGTTGTTGCTTGAGGTTCTGGTGATCATATATGAATGAAGATCAGCTGTTCACCAGTGCTGTTTCTGTGCCCCTGCTTGGAGATGACGTGGACCCCTCCCCAGCGCTCACAATTTCGTACCCTTTCATCAAGGCTCTTACTGCCGCAACCAAAAGTGGCCGATTTTGTTTAGCCTTTGGCTCAGTGTTTGCTCGCAGAGGACCATTAACTGAGAAATGGACACCTTATTAATTCCTCCTCAACTTGGTTAAAAGCATTAATGTTACGTGAGCATCTAACAAACAACTGGCAACACATTGCTAGTGAAAGGCCTTTTTGTGGAGGCAGCAGATGTTGGAGTAAACCGAGAAGCAAGGGAACAAGTCAGATTTTAACCAAGAAAGCAAAGTAACATGGATTAGGTCAAATCAGGCAGTGAGTACAGTGGAATTTAGAGTCAGTCATTTAAATATCCTACTCAAATCTGTTGAGATCCTTAATGGCAAATGAACCAAAGCACAGACCTCAATTCAAATGGGGCATTATGGCCTAAAATTATGACTTAGTATGTGTTTTTAGTATCAGGTTACATAAATTTTGTAGCTCTACATTGCCTAAACCGTTGGGCAGATTTCATAAATTGGTAGCCTTTTTACATTTTCGTCCATGTTTTCTTTGTCCAGCAGGGGGTTCACTAATCCTTCAACCAACCATTGGAAATCCCCCCACTGATAAATATGGACATATTTGGCTTCTGAGCAATAATATTGACTGTGAATTTCTTCTGCATCAGTAAACTAGCTGGGAAAAATTCAAACAGCATACCCTAAATCTCGTGTTTGGAAAGGGGTGGGGGGTCCTAGTCTTTAAACTTCTGTGGCACCATTGTAGGCATGCCTACAACAGATGTATTAATGGTAACTTCTTTTTTTTGCTAATGTTCGGTTGTTTGAGTGCCCCTTTTACTCTTGAACGCGGGGTGTATGTGATGGAATGAAGCCAAATATGTTAATGAATAGTGGCATTTTCCAAACATGTATAATGACATCTGTGGAAAATGTGAAAGAGCGGGGTGCCTGTGTAAACAACTAGTTTTTAGAGTTCCAAGCCCGAGCAGTTTTGAGGTCAGCAAGGCATTGCCCAACTAAAATTTCCTTTGCAACAGTTTCCATGTGATTACAGCTGTGAATGGGTTCTTTTCCAGCAGAGATTCGCCACAAAGAGGTTTGTCTAATGAAAGTGATACTTAATTATGGTTTTCATTTTCCACCGTCCACCACGAGGCCCCAACGTCTACCATATGACAGACCATGAGTTGGATATTATACAAGATCTAAGGATTTGCTGAAATGGTTGCATGGTATTATTAGCTTTCCTTGAAGTCAAAGCCAAGACACTAGAGTAACGAAAAAAAGACGCAATCTTGAGAGCTTGCATATTTATTCTACTGGTTAAATTGCCGAAAATCGTGTACAATACAGAGTGAATCATTATCAATCACAAGCTGACTTTTTTTTTTTTAAACACACCAATAGTTATTACATAGTATTTCCTACATCAGACCCTGCCTAAGCTACTCGCTATTTACAAGACAGCTGGCACACCTAGTCTATATGAGGAAACGCAAACAGAATTAGTATCAAGATGAATAACAAACAAAAACAAAACGTGGAAAGCATGCTGTTGATATGCCATCAGCACTAGGGAAGGTCTAGAGCAAGCTGGGAAGGTCCCCACTATAGTGGAAAAAAATGGAAGACAAAGAAACTAATGTGGGCTTTCAAGTTGGTCACTGAATTAGGATTGTTCAAAAGTATGTTAACTGGAAGCAAAGACAAAACTGCAAATACTGCAGGACAGTACTTGGCTACTAAACTGAACTACCTAAAAAGAATAAATATAAAGCTTTTTGGTTCCTTTCCTCAAGACGACTTCCTTCACAAACTCATTCCTTAAAAATGTCAATGAGACTATCAGTGCTACATTATCGGTTTTTTTTTTACTTGGAAAAGAGCATGATCAGATTGTGTACTGAGTGGCTGGGGGTCTCGAGCGCTGAGGATGCCCAGAACCACAAGAAACATCCAGTAATTACCAGCTGGTGAAGTGTGTGCAGCAAAGTGGTAACCCTGAACCAATCTATCCCAGGAGGTCTTTCCACCAAACAAGGTTTTTCAGTCTGATTGGCCAACGTTTAGGCCGTCCACCACTGTGTACCTTCTACAGCTGTTGGACAGTCAAGCCACCTGGTCAACTGACAAACCCAGCATGGCGGAATCACCCGCAGGAAGACACAACAGACATTGCTGTTTCCCTGGGTAAACGGGCAATTTTTCACCTTAAACAAGAGAAAAGAGATGCCTCAAGAGAAATCACCCTCAAACGATTTTCTTCCATTGAAACTCGGCAAATAAAAATCATACAGCAACAACATCTACGTATGCAGTGATGTTTTTTTGCGGATTTCCTGTGTAATCAATTGAAGTAATTAACTGCTAGATTGTGCACATACATTCCTAGAGACAAATCCTTGACCCTACGACATCAAGGAGGAAGAGCTCACAGATGGTTGGCTATTTCGCTATATTGCCAAAACGACTAGTGCCAAGTGTAACTACCTCTCCATTTTGGCTCTCAACCTTAAAGGGAAAACATTGTTTAAATTGCAGTTTTGTGATTGCTCCCGCTGACTTTACTATTAATTTGTATGCAAGAGATCGTCTCCTCAGAGAAAACTGTTCCACTTGTGGGACACTTTTGTTAATGTCCATCCTTTGAAATCCAATGAGAAAGCCGCACAGAAACAACAGGGGGGGAGGGGTGGGGGGTGGGGGTGGAGTCCATCCAGACCAAAAGTTACAATAACCATACGACAAAGAACCAACGCCTCCTCCGAACGTGAATATATGAAATAAAACCATCTCGGCTACCTTACCAAGGAGCAGATTAAAGTCCAAAATAGCACCATTCATCAGTGTCTCAAATCCGTGGCAGCATCTCAATCACTTACCACAAGGAAACAATGCGTTTTCTACAGCTACTTCTATATCACAACGCACATGATTACACTTTAATATACTGGCAAAGCAAAAGAAACAAAAAGGAAGCAAAAAACGAGGTTTAAAATAAAACCCAACAACAGCAACAACAAAAAGAGATCTATGTACTACAAAGCGTCTAGTAACTGCATGGAAATCGGGGACTCTTAGCCTCAGTAAATACTGTAGAGTATGAGAATATCGGCGTTGTATCTGCAGTTTAGTGTGTGGAGACAGATCAGTTGCTGTAGTGTGGAGACATGGGTGGAACCAAACGGGAAGGATGAAATCCAGGTCTGGCAGACGGTGGGTCCTGGGATGTGCACTGGAAGAGAAGGTTTACTTGGCTCGTGAACGTATTTGCCCATAGTTGTGTTACTGTAAATATTTAGGAGAGGAAATTTGTATGAGGGGGAAGGGAGTGTGAAGTCAAACGTCTTTGGTGGGTCCGCGAGGAAACGTAATGGTACAAACACTGTAATAAAAAACAAAAAAATAATAATAAAAGGATTCTACTTCATGGGGAAGTGGACAAGTGGATGACATGCTGCTGCACGTTCTCCCGACCCTGAGGGGGCCACCTGTGGAGGTTGTAAACATCACAGACGTGTGGGTCTTTACAGCTCCAATCTGTCAGGTCTGTCGCATGGTGCTTTGTGTCATTTGGCGTTACTCCGGCTCCTCCAAAGGACGTGAACATATCATCAAGGCTTAGAGTCCCAAGCATTTCTAACGTATTATTAAATCACACAGATGGGGACGGTGTCCCCAGAGTCATAATTCGTCTTCATCACAAACCATAAAAAATAAGGATATACACAATTTAGGAAATGAACAAAAATACACAAGGGGAAACCCCCCGCCCTTCCCTCACTCGGTGTTAATGGAGAGACCATTTCTATCCCACATCAGTTGGAAGGAATGTTGACTTTTCTCTGCGGCTCCCCTTCGGCCAGGTCAGCGCAGGGACCCTTTCCACCCTGAGAGGGATAAGAAGGAATGAGGGCATAATAACTTTTTTAAAAAATCAGTTTACTTTCCAATGACTCGCCAACCTTGAGACTGCATGCTCACAGTGCACACCTCACCAACACATACATATATTTAAAAACCTAATTTTGCCATACTGTTTTTGTGCTTCTCTTTCTGATGACATTTCAGAATCTCTGAAAGACTACTCATTGTTTGTCCATTCGTATTGCTCATTCACCAAGTATGTAACTTAAACATTATATCTGCATGCTTTATAAATCTGGGTTTCATTTATTAGAGGGAACTATTTGCACTCTTGTCACATTGAAAAGCCACTCCAGTAAAATCTCACTTATGCAAGGATGTTCGTAGATACACTACAGCTAGCTTGGTACTAAAATAATGCACAAATGCAAAGTAGAGCTACCAGAAATCTGTATCATATTTGCAGTAGCAATCAGTACTTATATTTTGAAGATTTCTACACTGAGTGCTCCCATTTAATGACTAATTAAAGAAAGCCTAAAAGATTTCACAAAATTGCATTAAAAGTTACTTAAACCGTTAAATTGATTGCTGATAGACAAAAACACCCTAACCATGTATATCTGAAATATAATTTCTCCTATTCTCTCACATTACCAATAATATAGACTTCTCCTCATATACAGTACTGTGCAAAAGTCTTGAGCCACCCCTAATTCCTTTATCTTTTGCTTCAAATCACCTTGTGCAAAAATGCTATTTGATGCCCATTAAACCTGAACAGATTAAATGACATAAATGAGAACAAATGTTTTACTGTGACAGGCTACAAAATACCTAAAGTTAAAGGTGCCTTGATAAAGCCTGAAGAACCGTTCCTCATATTTATTTAATGCATTGTCAATATTGAAAAATCAACCATTGAAGCACAATTCCCACTAAAATCATGGTGCCAGCCCTAGAAGGAAACGAGCCAATGGCATTTATTAGTGCTAGGCGGTATACCGGTTCAAACTGAAAACCTGTTATTGTTATGATAGGAATTTTTCTTATACCACAGTACCCGTTTAAATAGCCCAAAGAACGTTCGGAAAGTGGTGCAGCTGGAAACTGTACGAGTGGGGACCTTTTTCACTGCTGCACCGCTACGGGAAAGGAAACTTTACATTTGAAAGAGTGCTGAAGCTCCGTGTTCAGAGTCACGATATGTCAGATAAACAGCGAGTAGTTACTTTAAGGGAGTGCGTTTTTGTGCACTTCGTGTTTTTAGTTTCTCAAAAAATACTTTAATATACAGTAATATTAATATACCTCCAATTTAGTTTGAAGTCGTCTGATTCTGACGATATGTGAACGAGTCTGTACATCAAAGGGATCAAACGGGACAAAAATAGACCAAACTACGGGCTAAATAATCCCAAAAGTAGGTTTTATCACAACATTACGAAGAAACATGCATGTGTTTAGCCTTTAGCGGTTAGCTTTAGCCCGGCAGAGTGGATACATTAGCAAAAGATATTTTAGCCAAGTAATAATAATATTCAGGAGATACCATCAGAGTGCGGCTCAGAGTACTTCATATGGACCCCATGCCAATATAGAACACAGCAAACCATACAAAGAAAATAAAAATACCATTCTAACACTCCCTGGTTCAGCTCCTGAATGGAGTTGTTCTGCTGTGCGACGACCATTTATTGAAGATCTGTGCAGCTGAAGGTCCAATACCGTCCTATACCGTGAAATGGGTATCAGTCTGAAACATTTTTGGTTTTACCGCCCAGCTCTAGCATTTGCTATGCAAACTTCAACCTAATGCATTTTATGCACTGCCTCGATGCTGGAACGTACCTTGGGGGATCCACCATCGCTCCAGCTAGTTTCGTTCAGAGGCAGAAACCTTGATGGGGAAAGAGCACAATGTGAATGAGTAAAGGAACCTGGAATGCAGTGTTACCCACTACAACACTACACGGCTGGGATGCATGACATCATCCCTCTGCTGCAAAAGTGATGCAGCGATGCATGTCAATCACTTTCATCATTTGGGAAAATGACCATTTGGGAAAATGACAAACAAACAAATACATAAATAAATGGTTTAATGCCCAATGCATTTGGCATGTGGTGGGTATTCTTCTGTCACGACTGTCAAATTACAAACTCTAATCATTTGAGCTTTTAATGAACAAAATCAGACCCAGAGTCTGGGTCTGCAGCTTCCTCCCATCAGCGGACGGTATAACCGTCCCAACCAATCCAGCTGACTGGGCACGGCTCGGGAGAATGCATTCATTCCCGAGACGAACATGCACGGCCACAATGGCCGGGCCAGGCACCTGCTCAAATCCCTTCTATTCCACTTCCCTGACTGCAGCTTGGAGCGCCTCCAAGTCCAGTCAAACGAGGTCACATTTTTCCCCCGCCTCAACCCGCCGCTGTGAGCGCGCCCGAACCCGATGAACCCTCAGCCTGCTGCAGCGCAGACGGACTCTGGAAAACACGCCCCTACTGACACAGCTCCAGCTGAGCGAGGAGGCTGAGCTGAGCGCCGGCGCCGACACAAAAAAGATCGACACTACCTGGTACAGCTGCAGACCCAGACTGGAACAGAGAGCACATCACATCCTAACAAATGGGTGTATAATTTGACAGCACTACATGAGAGTGTATGTCCAAATTAACTAAAGGACATAAATATCAATGCATCTCAAACAATTGCACGACATATTAACAATGATGACAACTGCACGTAAATATTGCATTCTTGCGCATTTTAACACTGAATATCAATGCAAAAGACAGCAGGGAGATGCTTACCATGATTGTCTGCTCAGGCAGCTTTTGCACTGCAGTGGATTAAAGGAGAGAACACTGCCAGACACAAAAAGAGAGAGAGAGTGAGAGAGAGAGAGAGAGAGGCTCATGAAATGGCTGGAAACTGAAGTGAAGGAGAGAGACTATGCAGAGGTTTCAAGGCATGCCCTTGGTGTGTGCATTGAGCATTTTAAAATGGGGGGGGGGAGGCTGCAAAAAAAGAAAGAGAAAAAGAAAAGGGGGACATGGCAGTTTTGCAGACAGGATGCATGACTTCATCTGTCCCTGTGGCTGCCTAAATTTAGGACGGTGCAACCGACAGACAGCTGCAGGACTTTTTTGCAAGAAAACCGGCAACCACGACGAGCCTCTCTGTAATAGAGGTAGAGAGGTTTTCCTGCAAAAATAGCCCTTTTCTGTTTCGGCCTCTAAAATCATTTTAACACCCCAGACATCCTCTCCTTCCTATAAAACCTCCTCAAATTCGCCTAAAACTGAGGAGAACACCGTGTGCTCGACTGCCTCCTGGTGTGAAACCCTCCTGTCTGGCACATTTTTAGCCTCACTTTCCACTTTTCTCTAACTTACACGACACTAAGCGTCTATAGAATCTACAAAAAGCCCAAAGGTCAATTTTAGTTCCCCTTTGACAAGAATTGGGGCTTTCTGGGGGGACTTGCTAGCTGCTAGCTACGACGCTAAGCTAGCACTTTGCAAATTTTGTCGTTTTTAACGGGTAAAATAGGGGGGAAATACTTTTTTCGCTCCGAAAGTCTACTTTAAGACAGATTAAGTGTTCTGGTTGCACCAGCTGAAGCTCAAAGAGACGAAATTTCGCTTCGAGACGAGATTCAGGAACAAAGAAGAGGCTAGCTTTTTTGCTAACTAGGCTAGGTGACGGTTGGAGAAGGGATATTAAGTTGGAGCTCGAGTTGGAGGACTGGTCGTGAGGACAAAGCGAGTTAAACTGAGTGTTTAGGGGCTTTAAAAGTGTGTCGGCTGGTTGTGTCTGTGTTCAGAGAGCCGGCTAGCGTCGATAAAGCGAGAAAGCCGGTGCCTGGCTCGACTGGACATCGAGTTGAGCGAGTTCTCCGGCTGAGTTGTGGCTGAAACTCGGCAGAGCCTCTCTCGCCTCATTTGACCCACAGGGAGCCGAGCCACACAGCCCAACCCGGTTAATCAGTAACCTGCGAGGGGTAGCTCGCCCCAAGCGTTTTACCCTCTATTCTCTGGTTCGTGCGTGCAGTTTCACATGCGGTCGTGCACTTACAGTCCAAAGCATTAGTTGTCCTCGTTTTTCGCCCGGAGTTTTCACCGGCAGACCTGCACGGCGAGCCGCCTCCACCGAGGGGGCTTTAGGAAAGTGCCCCGGGAGTAACGGGAGTTACTAACCGGAGCCCGCACCAAGCTGCACGGCCACCCGGTCTGTGAGCAACCCCCGCCGCCCTGCGTGCCCACTTGGCGACTAACTACATTCAACAATGAGCTAATTTTGACTAGTACGGGTGGCACGGGGCCAAGCCCCCCATTTCGGGGACACTGCAGCCGGAGCGAGACTGCTTAGTCGACAGTCGGCGGTGGGCAGGATTGCCTCTGTCCCCCTCCGCCTGGAGGCGAGGAATGTAACATCAGTAACCAATCAGATCTCGGCATTTCTAACGGAACGTAATTTGATTGGACGTTTCTTTCTCATTCCAGCCAGTGGTAACACAAAGGGGGGGGGCTGTTCTTTACTATTGGCTAAACCCGAAATCCTACTGACCAATTGTCTTTCTCCAAAAATGAACGTTCGATATTTGCATAGTTTATGAAGTAATTTAAAATAATGTAAATTAATGATGTAAATTAATAGTAAAATAATGATTTTAATTCATTCAACTGCGTTCTGTTTGTTGAAAGATTTATTTCATTCGAATAATCCCGGAGTGTTACAGAAATACATTTAAGTCTATCTACATTTTGCAAGCTGTGGAATTATTCTCCGTATATCATGTATGTGTTTAACTAATACAGGCATCAATACTTATTTTTTTATCTGATCTATTAATACATTGTTAATGTGTAATAACTGATGTGTAAACAACACAATGCATGTGTTTATTCTTTCTGTGTTTCCGTTCTTCAGTGTGTCTGAGCAGTGAGATCACGTCAGACCATATATGTGAGTAGACAGTACAATGTCAGATAAAAAAACTAGGTTATTCCAGTAAGGGATTTCTCTGCAAACGCGCCTCCCCAAGTCCATTAATCTGTATTTCTCACTAGTAGTAAGAGCACGCTTTCGACTCCAAACTGCCACCTGCAGTCTGCTGCTGGACTTACACACAACGTCTCCAAGTACAGGGTCAAATGAGGTAGCTTAGGTACATACAGTACTGTACAGAAGTCTTAAACCTCCGCATTTCTTTATATTTTGCTTTGAATCACTGTGTTCGTGCAAAAATATTATTTTCTTAATATTATATTCTGTCTTATCTTTGACAAACTGAGTAGACTAAATTAAAGAAATGGCGACATGTTTTAATGTGACAGACTGCAAAGTGCCTAAAGATACAAGGAGCCTAGCTAAAGGAGTTCCAACCACTCAGCATTCAGCACCACCAGTATACTGATCACCGCCTGATCATCTGTAATCATCTGCACCTGTTTCTTCACTGGTTCAGAACCTCAGTTAGATGGTCTTCATTCTGCTTGAATGATGCATTCAAAAAACATTCCTCTGAAACTGGTCAGGTTTAGGGACTGGACTGAAAATAGGAGATTTTGAAAGTCCTTCAGGAAGCCTGGAGAACTGTTCCTCAAGACTACATTAAAAATACTAGTATGTCTGGTTTCTTAAGAGCAACATATGAAGGGTTGCTCAAGACTATCATTTCACTATCATCCATACGTATGTAAATATCCTTTTGTATGTATATGTATTTAAATGTCTTTATATGTAAATTTGTTTATTTGTTTTTCTGTAAAGTGACCTTGAGAGTTGTGAAAGGTGCTTATAAATAATTGTATTATTATTATTATTATTATTATTATTATTATTATTATATGTGGGCCCCCACTTCAGACTAGCCTCATATTTAAATAACTGACATTTTACATTTCACAGCCATCCCTGAAAAATGGATAGTATTTTATACACAAAACATTGTCAAAAGGATTTCCATTACATTTTCAAATTCTCTGCCTAATTAAATGGTTAAGAGGTAAAGGTCACCCAGAGAAACTAGACATCAAATGCTCTATTCAGAGAAATTTACCAATAATTGTTCACAGTGGTGGTGAATGGAGCCAGATGTCCGGGTGTCTCTAAAATCTCCCTCTCAGAGAGTTATTTTACACCAAATTACTGTATATCAGAGACACTGATGGTAGTTTTGCAACGAGGTTTTATAAAACACATCCATGGTGGAGTGGCCTCCATAAAACAAAAACTCCAAAAAAAGTCTCCAAAGACTGTTTTTTTAACATTAACCATAAGTTACTCATTATTAATATTGCAGTTAAACACCCAGAAGACTGATTAGGTGTACTGGTCATTTTGGATAGTAAATAAAATGGCTGTATTTGTGTTGCACCGCTCTGAATGACTGTTTACATCCCAGTTACTGAAATGTGTGATTAATAACTGAATAATAAGTCAGTTTAAGGGGTAAAAATAGATCACTAGCTGCCATTCAGAACAGAAAGCCTTAATGAGGTTTGTGACATATTGGACAAGATGTGTGTTCTTGTTACCAATGTGTGAGCAAAAGCATCCTCCTACACACACGGGCACACAAGCACTTGCTAAACACTGAATGTCCTATTGCACATTAGAATTAGTGCAGAGGCTGGTATTTCTGAGTCACGAAAGAAATGGTTTTTTTTTTCATTTTTAAATGAAATGTTGGGTTTTTTTTGCTATAATGTTAAAAAGTCCTTAAACCAACTCCATAATCTGGTTATCCACAAATTGACTCCAAGTTCTGCCAAGTACTGGACCTCAGGGGTGAGCATTTTTCGGCAGATCGCTCTGTACTCCTGGTCAATGTTGGTCCTCAGATTGTATCCTAAAATAGAGCTTTCTCCCAGTGGCTGCCAGGGCTTCATGCTTTCGTCCCGTATGTCTCCCTCCTCCACTGCCGTCCCACCGTCAATACAGATGGCCGACATCTCCGTGTTCCTCCTGCGCAGTTCCCGCACGTCCCGCTCTATCCGCTTCCTGCCGTAGGCGTCCACCTTGGCCCATAATGTGGCGTTAAAGTGGCGGTACAGCTTCCAGTCCGCGCCATTCCAGTCCCGGGCCTTGGCTCTCAGTTCAGGCATGGCCTGGGATACACTCGCATCTCTACGGACGTTCAGCTTGAAGAACAGTAGGTCGTCCATCTGCCAGCAAAGGGCGTCCTTGAGCAGAATGAGAGACTCCTCAAAATATTCTGTAATCAAAACCAGCTGGAAGTGCTCAGAAATGGCCTGGATGGCTTGGTCCACTGCCGGGTCTTGTGGCTCCAAAGTGTTGTCAAAGCCTAGGTCAAAAAGTTGCAAGTTTCTAAGATAAAAGGAGTTGAACCCGTCTGACGTGAAGTAACGCAAGGGCTCTTTCAAAAAGGTGCTCAGTTTGTCCTCTCCATGAATCCTCCAGGTGAGGGGCACCACACTCTTGTAGTAGTGGAAGGACGACTCGAACACCAGTGCTGGATCTCTGAGGATGGTGAAGAAGAAGGCATCTTGTGGAAGGAGCGCCTCAACCTCTGGCGCGTTGAAGCGCATGTGGTTGCAGACCATGTTGAAGCAGGCGCCTGGCCTGTAGCCATTCACTTGCGTGCGATCAAAAGGAACTGGGTAGAAGAAGTCGTTGCGACTGTTGGGGAATGCAAACTTCAGCTGGTTTCTCTGCCCGAAGCGGAGGAGGATGTTCAGAATGGTGCTGCTCGCCGTCTTGTGGGTCTTCAGGAACATCAGGCTCTTTTTCGGCGTGCAGCACTTTGCCTCCCCGTTGCTCCTTGACATGCGAGAGACCTTCTGTCCTTGCATTGTTGGTGTGTGATGAGTACATGTAGCAGCCACTGGAAGTCTGAGGGAGACAGATTACAGGGTTGCTGTTTACTGTTTGTGAAGGTCGTGAGTCATCCAGCTCAATGATGTAGTCTAGTTTCTGAACTCTAGTGCTGGAGGCACCCTGTCCAGCACCCTTCAGTGTTTTCAGTGCTTCCAACACTCATCAGCTCATTAACAAGCCCTCACTGAGCTGAAGTGGGTGTGTTATTGCTAGGAAAACATTAAACTGAGTAGGGCATGGTGCCTCCAGGACCAAGGTTGAGAAGCACTGGTGTAGAACAGTGGTTCCCCATAATCCTGATCCTGGAGAAATCCTGTCCTGGGGTCTTTCCAGCTCTAATTACAGCAGGTAAAACTTCAAATAAGCAGGTCAGGGGTGACCAGAACTATTAACCACTGACCTACTCTCCTAAAAATAAAGGCTACAATATGGCTTCTGGATGTACTGTATGAGGAAAACCTTGGTATAAGGTATAACACCTGTGTTTTAAACTCTTCAAAAACATTTTTGACTAGTACCATAGAATAACTGCTCGGTTCTCTAAAGAACCATATTTGAAATTTGTGAGTGTGAACATTTTAAATGTTTTAAGAATCCAGTTTCTAGGTTTAATACCAAATTAGGGTAAACCCATGCAGTCAGAAACAATGATTGTGCTCTTGTCAATCACTGTTCAGGTTTATGGACATACTTTTTCATAAACTGTAATCATAACATTTTCAAGAAGTGTTTATTCAATGAATGTCCATTTACATTCTACTGTTATGAAGGTTTAGCTACACCCTCAGTTGGCATAACTATGTTGTTTCTTCACTGAGAAGCTCATTTCTTCTAAAATATGGAATACTCACATATATTTCTTTTAAACTGATGCAGACAGCTATGCACACTAATGGTGAGATCTTGCTGGGTGATGCAGTTGGTAAATAGTATGTAAATCATTCAGATGTATGCATATTGATAAAGATAACCTCTCATCTGCATATTCAAATATTCAAACCTCCCATACAATAATACTTGTAAGAATGTCAGTCAACTGACAAAGATTAATTGTTTGTGAAATGGCCAGATTCGCTTAAATGTTCTAGCTAGAAGTCCTTCAGAAAGTTTAAAATTGTTCTTCAGATGCATCTTGGTTACAAACATTTCATTATAACAGCAGCATAATTATTCCAGTTTAACTGAGCCCATTCATGCAGATTGCGAAAGCCCAGATGGTAAAATGTACAATAAAACTGTTATTAATTCATAAATAATGATTAAAAAGTACTTTTAAAAGTGACCCTACTGGTTCTTTTGCGGTTAGACCAAACCTGAGAAGGCTAAATATTGTGAATGATTTATTGAATGATTTTCTGACTGGCTGTTTTGGGCTCTAAAACTGGTTCCTCTATGGCATTGCTTCAAAGAACCATATCTGGCAGCTTTACTGGAGCAGTATATCAAGGCTGGTTGTGGTATTGTCTTGAAGACGTTTTGCGACTGACACAACACGTTCAAATCACTCTCTCCTCCACACGTTCTTTTCATTTTTTCAAAAACGTTGTTGCATTTCAGGAATAATTTTCATCTGCATGTTCCTTTCTTTTCTGACTTTTCGGCGGAGCTGACTGTCGTACCTCTGCATGTCAGCCTGGAGAGGAGGTGTAGAAAAGCAGTACAGAACCATCGTGATGCAGATGAAGAGAAAGCCCAGGATCCACTTTTGTGCTGCTGATCTGGGCAGGTGATGGGACATGTTTTCTCCTTCAGATTCCTAGAAGTCTCTTGACACAGAAACAAACAAATCATTTCAGGAACAATGTAAAGCCGCCGTCATAGACTGCAAGTCCTGTCACGACCTCAGAAATGTGGAACGCAGAATATTCTAACTGACTTTGACGGAGGTGGGAAGAGGTTTAACAGGAAAGAGCTTCAGCTTAATTTTAAGGGCGCCAGTGAGTGAGTGCTTATTGAACATGGGTAAATGGGGCAGCTAAAAAGACAAACAGCCTTTCTAACAGGAATTTTCTTTAATTCTGGAAAGCAGAAAAATGTATTAGATAATAAAACGTAGCAATATGTTTCTATTTTGCCACAGTAAACAGATTTTTTTTTATCCCAGAGGAAATGGCTTATGTAATGACTGCAAAGACGCACAAAGACATCAACAATATAAAAAAATAAAGTCTAAATACAGTCTAAATAAAATATCTGTAGAAAAAGCCTCAATATGAAATATACACTATGCCCTATACAGAAATGCTGGGTATAAATACTAAATATAATAATACAGTTGAGTGAAATCTACGAACACAACTGGTAGTTAGGAGTATGTTATTGCACTTAGTAGAGATCAGTAGTAATATTAAGTAATAAAAATGAATACTGACTTAAGTAGTGATATTGCACATGAAGACTATTGCACATAAGATGTAATTAAGTGATTCAGCATCCCTTTAGAAAGCTATTCAGTAGCACAATTCGACTGGTTTTACAATAACTGTAGAGCCAATAACATAATCCAGTTGGTTCTAGAACCAACATCACAATCCAATTGGTTATAGAACCAATAGCACAATCTGACTGGTTCTACAATAACTGTAGAACCAGCACCAGAGTTCAAGTAACAGTTGTTGTAGAACCAATTGGATTGTGCTACTGGATCTCATTGGTTTCTGCTATTGGTCCTTCAGTTATTGTAGAACCAATAGCAAAATCCAACTGGTCCTATAGTTTTTGTAGAACTAATCAGATTTTACTCTTTCATTGTCAATTTCTAAAGCAAACAACTATAACACAACAGATCAAGATAAGTCTGAAAAACAGCCATCAGTAAATCATAGGCAGTGATGAAACCCAGACTAAACCCAGGTTAAACTCACACCCCTGAGACGTCATGAAACCTAACAGGTGATTGTCTTGTTCTGATCCCGATCTGGTCCTCCCAGTGCAAAGCCAGCGTGGTGTTGACACAGTAAAGTCCGATTCATCCTTTTGTGCAAGTCACCATAGTCCTTAATTAAGACTCAATATGTTTCAGAGTGCAAAACCAGGTGTCCTACATTAAAGACGACCTCTTTAAACCCCCGCCAGACATAAAATAGTCAATACTCGAAAGCAGCTGGAATGCAAATGTCAAATGGATGAAAGAGAAGACGGGTTAAAGGGGAAGTACAATCTGTTTACACAGTAAACATGCTGAGTAATGGAGGATGAGCTGTAGTTTGTCATATTATTCAACACGCCTTTCTGATGGCATGTGATTGGTTCAAAGGGGATCTTGTGCTTTGTGATAAAAGCCCTTTTCGCAATAACTCAGCAGCAGCTGCTACGAAAAAGAGTTCAGCATCATCAGTTTTGTATTACATTATTATTATATTAATAATGTATGACGATAACGCAGACTAACTTGTAGGACACAACACAAGTTAGTATAGAACAATAAAATATTATCCTTTCACGCTGCACTGGTTTGTTTCTAGACATACAGTACTGTGCAAAAGTTTTAGGACAATTTTCTCAGCCAGCAAAGTTTACATTAGAATAAATACAAACAAACAGGAAAGCAGTGAAAAGTTTCAAGATTTGTTTTGTTTGTAAAAGTAGTTGATATTGTGTGAGCTGCTGAGGAGAACACTGGTTCGGTTCCAGATTCCCCCTCCGTTCCTCCAGCCATTATTTGGATTTGTGCAATTCCATCAGCAGCTCCTGACTGATTGAGTCAAACAAGGTTTCTGATGGAAACTACAAGTAAAACTGGGCTTCTTGTACATAAAACCTTCTGTATAATGTTATTTATATTTATTCTTTTTAGTCTTATTTAGTATATTTCATTATGTTAATGTGAAAAATACTCTCTAAACAAGTTTCAAATATTATTTTCGCAGGTGCCTAAGACTTGCGCAGTGCTGTGGCAAATAGCAGGGGACGCATTATGAGATTTCTGACACGTCTTTGGTTGCAAGATCATGACAACAGTCACCTTTTAACCTCACAGTGCGAAGTAGGACCACCGTTTTGGAGTTAAAACCAAAGATATCTCCAAATCGGTCTTCTTCCATCTGGGACAACCCAAAATTTGAGTGTTCACCATCATAAGAATTGCTTTACAGTGCAGATGTATCCAGTAAAACCTGAAAAGGCTGAGCTGATCTTGACATTGCTACAGCTTCTGGGTTTTATCTGTAATGCAAAAAGCTCTACTTTCCTGGAAAAAGAAATCATCAACATTAAAGCACATAAAATCAGAGCTTCTTTGCTTTACTTTGCCCAAATCTGGTTCTGGTCCCGGTAGTTCCATGCCTTAAACACACTCACTAAACCGGCATGAAACAGGGAAATCCCCAAACCAGACCTTCAGGACCGGATTTGCCACAGAAGCTCATGTGATTCTTTGTATCTTCCATGAGTGCTTCTGACTCATACCCTTATTGAAGACTTTGCATGCAAACACGTTCTCATCAAGCGTTCATGTTCAAAAGACGTTACTATTGGTTGAATAATGTTTATGTTAGGTTATACAGAAATACTCATCTAAAGCACAAAATATGGAAAAAATGAGAGAATTGGCCAAAAAACTAATGACCAGGTCATTTTGCTCACATTTGTCCAAAAATCTTTCCTGCTGTTTTGGGCCCAACAAGAACTCGAGAAATGGATTCTCATTCTTTCGAGTCTGAGAATCTCAAAATGAGATGCCACTGGTGAATTGAAGAGCAAATTTCCAAAACTCACTCAGTCAATTTTTTGTGATTTTTTAGGCATATTTTTACATGACTTCTTTATGTGCAATAGTATAACCAACCAAAACTCACTCAGTCCTGCATAATACACGGTACAAGATTAGGTGAATTTCCAAAACTCAATCAGTTGGTACTTAGTAGTACTGGTAGACATTTTTATGCACTTAGCTGTCATTGACTCTATGCTGTGTGATGCAGTAGGATATAAATAAAATTAAACTTGTATAAAACATTTCAATTTCTAGCTACACATGTTTCTTTTGGAAGTTTTATATGATCAGATGACATTCATAAATGCAAATTAGAAGTAATCTACTTCAATATGTATAATAAAAATAAAGTTTTTGAATCTTATTGTGTTGTTTAATCAAGACAGCAACATGTGCTGTATCATAAAACAGTTTAGCATGAAATACAGCTTTTAGCAAGAGTGTAACCATAAAATCCATCTTTTGAACAATGTATTAGAAAATCCTTCATTACAAGGTCAGGTATGAACACAGTTGACTTTAGGTTTTGTAGAAGCTGAGATCTTTGGTTCTGATTTTGGTGGACGGACCTCAAACTTCAACAGCCAGTGGAATCTTTGAGAAGATGCAAAGATCATGTCAATATATCAAAGGAAATAGGCAGTGATTCTAATCTGATTGTGCAGAGTGTACCTGGAGCTAGGCCTTCATTAATGGCGCAAACTTTTGGGAAACGTTCTGCACTTCAGGAATGAAGCTGAGCCGCTACTGGTGTGCAAGAACAACAAGATATGAGATCAGAGGTCAGCTTGCAATGGAGGCCAAAAGTCAGAGGCCCTTCTGTTTTTTTTTAATGTACTGCAGAAGTTTTTTCTGTACAAATATTATCTGACAGTTTATTAAAACGTTATTAAACAATTTGATCATGAATAGAACTCAAACTCCACAAGTGTTTGAGGAGCACATCAGCTCCACCTGAGAGTCTGAACACACACTTTAGAGGGCAGGAGACCCACACACACACACTGACCTGTTGTCACAGATCTGCTTGATTCAAACTGTGTTCCTGTTGTTTTTCTAGGTTTAAATGAAAGAAAGCCCAGATTTTATATGTGGTCTCAATGCTACAGATCTATGAGATATTTTGGTTTCTTGCCTCCCAACCATCTGCCAGATTCAGTTCAGGTTTTACCCTCAGCCTGCTCTGTGAACCTGTTCTACCAGAAATTACACGTCTTTTCAGTCTCATACGTTTTCCATAGGTTCAGCTGTATAAAGGAAATGGTTAAATGAGGGGAAATCCAAGAATAGTCATGTGATTCACCATGAATCTCCAACTCACGCTCTCGATCACTTTCTGTAACCACTTATTCCTCACTAGAATTGTGGGTACCTGGAGTTGAGGCGGGGACTCACCCTGGGTGGGACGCCAGCCCACCACATTCACTCATTTAGAAACCCAACTTAAAACCACTTTAGAAAATATGTGATTCTCCCAGTACCACCAGAAACTCAAGACCACCTGATTCCCTTATGCAAGGGAGAAACTTATTACTAATAAATAATAATTAAGTGGGGAAAATAACCTGCCTCCCACCAAACACACAGACACAAAAAGTGGAAACATTAAGAATAATAACTGTATTTCATTTACACACACACGCAAACACACATCAAGGGAGAACATTATCTCGTCATCAGTGTTTCTCATATAACAGTTCATTGGTGTGTTCCTTATAAATAAGCTGATATCGAATTAAGCTATTAGGGGATAGGCAAAACTTACTTAAAATCCCATTTAAATGATTTTATAACAGAGGTATTTTCATTTGTAGTAGAATTTTGTTATTCAGAAGTTTTAAATTTTAATGTTTAAAGATATTTCAGAGATTCCTTTCTGTACTTCTAGACTGACCAACTTGAGAACCAGCAATGTAGCACATGAAACAGAAAAAAAAAGTTATGATGATTCTTAATCAAATTTGATATTATCACCCTAGGTTAGTGCATGTACTGCTCATTATAAATTCCTTTAACACTGATAAACAACATAATTGCATGTCAGCATCATGGTGCACCTTTATGGGCCCTGTATTACATGCATAACCCTCTGGCCCTTCTGTGGGCCATTTGTGTCCACTTCACTCGCTTTTTTTTAACCATTTTAGCTGGGTTAATGCATATGGAATGAAATTTCCCAAGGTTTTGGAATGTTTTCAGATCTTTTAATTTTTAACTTCAACTATATATCAATAATATGCTCCATACATCCAGTTGTAACATTCGACTCCCTCATGGCCACTTTTGGCCAATTGAAACCCATGAAAACTACATTTTTTATTTCCTTGTTATTTACACTGTAAAATCATACAGTTTAGGTTAAAATGCTTTCATTCTAAACTCAACACTTGAGAAATGTAGTTTTTAGTGTTTTCTACCAGATAATGTCATTTATACATTTTTGACCAAGCAAACAATTTTATATAATAATCTTAGTTTCCAATAGGGGAGTATGATGGCTTGCTGCATTCCAATGGAACAAATGAATGACACAGTTTTGACATAGGTGTGACCTTAAGGATGTCAGATAATGAAAAAATTCAGTGTTGCTGTTAATCAGTTACATATTTCAGATTTGTTCCTTTTTTGGCCCCAGCAGCACTGAGAATATAGAAAATGGCCGTTTTTGAGGTTGTTTACTAACAAGTGCATTGTGCAAACAAACTGGTATCTGAAGGATTAAAAAAAAAACAACACTAGCAAAAAAGTATATAACAATATATAAAAATTATATATAAATATATGGACATTATATAAAATATTATATAAAATTGCTCGCTTGGCCAAAAATGGATAAATGACATAATCTGGAAGAAAACACTAAAAACTACATTTCTCAAGTGTTGAGTTTAGCATTTTAACCTAAATTGTATGATTCAACAGTGTGAATAACAAGGAATTTAAAAATGTAGTTTTCATGGGTTTCCATTGGCCAAAATTGGCCACGAGGACGCTGAATGTATAGTAAAAACAAGGAGGGCCAGAGGGTTAATATGTAGGATGTTGTTCAGAATAGTAAATAAAAAAGCCTAACTTGTTGTCCAATTAAGTCAAATGTACAAATATACCCTCAAAACAAAACATTTAAGGGGCCTGTTTCAGTGAAAAACAAATCTTCCACACGTCTAAAATAAAAGAGTGTGATGTGATGTAACATTTTTACAGTTTCAAAACACACTATACAATCCATGTAGTGACAACTAAGCGGCAAAAATTGTTCTGACTTCTTTGTTTTGTTTTTGTGATGTCACATACATAGTCTACAGCAGTATAGCTCCGCCCATTCAAACTGAATATATACAGTGTATATACCTCACAACCTGGAATTAAAATGGATTGTTTGAGAGTTTGCACCATTTCATTTGCAGAACATGCCTACATGTGTGTGTGTGTGTGTGTGTGTGTGTGTGTGTGTGTGTGTATATACATCTCCGAAAAAACATAAGAAACCCCTGTCCTCT
>JBBPCX010000035.1:14436665-14468266 GCA_037974365.1 Hydrocynus forskahlii
TGCCAGTGTCTGTTAAATTCCTACACAAGTACCTCATTCTGCTTCATGAGGGACTGATTAGTGATCACCTGAATCACGTCTTATTTAATGGGGAAAAGTATAAAAACACTGCTGTAATCGACACTCTCCTCTCGCAATTTGACCAGTTGGATGGTAAAACACTACTAGAAGTTCGTCAAAGGCAATTATTGCCATTTTGTTTAAGAATGAACAAGAGATTTGTTTTCTTTGAATTATTCAAGTTCTGTAAACACTGCATCATTTCTCTTGTTTGGAAATTATATTGTCAGCAATAAAATACCAAAAAAAGTCCACAATCAAGTGTCCTCAAAGAGCAAGAAGGACTCTTCATGAATGGAAAACATGCATCTCAGTTCATGAGTTTACAGAATGCATGAGGAAACCTGAGACTAAAGCATGTCGGGTTGTGTAAGAGCGTTCTAAGTCACAGTGTCTCCCCTGCTCCACCCGTTGCTCTGCAAGGTAGACTGGGACAAAAACATGAACACAAACACTACAGTCTCACTGAGCGCATCGTTAAGCAATGAAGGCTTAACTTGTTTACTGAAAATTGTTTTGAGCATAGCAGCCCTGCGTTCATGTCTGAGTCAATACAGCACAACTGCATTAGCCTTCCACTGTGAACGTGACTGTTTAAACTGTACAAACCTCCAGACAATCCAGCCCTCAGGCAATGGAAAGTAGAAACACTGTTGTAAATGACAATCTGTTGTAAAACGAATACTCTCTGTTTATGTATATTGGTCATACTTTCAGTCTCATGTCTCATTTTGCACTTTTCTGTCCTCTTTATTAAGCCTGTAAGTTGGATGTCCAGTAATGTAGAACAAAACCTTCCATCTCTGAAACAGCAGCTTAACAGGAAAGGCAAAATCCCTCTTCACTTAATTTTTGTCCAGTTCATTTTGGACCATTTCTGCTGATTAAATCATAATATAAAGGTCAGCGGACATTTACAAATTATGTAAAAAAGGAAAAAGATCACATACACACCCACCAACATACCCACATATTTTTATATACATATATATATATACATACAAATGTACATGCTTTATCTAATGCATATATATATACACATAACTGTGAATGTGAATGACTGGGATGCTTCCTACCTGATTAATTTGCACGTTGGTCAAAGCAAACGCGATGCCGTCCTGAAGAAATGAAGAAATGCTTAAAATCCTGTGGATAAGCTGGAGATCTCCAGCATTCTGGTGTAAAGTTGACATGCTGATCATGCTTCACCTGCATCGCATGACAGCTCGACAGGCCCTACTCTCAGAGAACCTGTTCTGTTTCACGTGACACTTTCTCTCTCTCTCTCTCTCTCTCTCTCTCTCTCACTCTCTCTCACTCTTATTCTTACTCTTACTCTCTGTCTCTCTATCTTACTCTATATCTCTATCACTCATGCTCTATCTCACTCTCTATCTCTCACGCTCTATCTCACTCTATATCTCTATCTCTTTCACACTCTTTCAATCTCTGTTTCTCTCTCTCTTCTTCTCTCTCTCTCTCTCTCTCTCTCTCACACACACACACTCTGTCTCACTCTCTCTCAGATAGGTGTGTGTGTGTGTATGTGTGTGTGTTTGTGTGTGTGTGTGTGTGTGAGTGTGCTTTATACTAAAATGGGCTGACCTACTCTGAGAGTCAACCAACCATAAGCTCTGTTCTTGCAAAAACATTCAAAATGATCCATGGCAGAAACCACAACAGCAGTCACGATACAGAGCAAACAGACATTACTCTTCACGCCCCGGCAGGGTATTCACATATCAGGCATCACGGTTTGTACAGGTCATGAATGAGGTGGTAATAAAGACCATTCAGGTTTGTGTTAATACCAAACCTCTAAAAACATGTTTGATTAGTATATCTGGATTTGACCACTGAAGCTGTGAATAAGATCACAGATTAGTGTTGAAACCGCAGAGCTCATCCTAACATTTACATGCGGTCACTTAGTCACACGCGACTTGCAATACAAAGTACATAAAGTCAAGACAGTGGAGATCAGAGCCACAAACTAGCTGGTATAAAGTAATAGATGTCGAAAACCTGAGGACCACAAACTGAGGACAATGAGTTAGGGGACAACTCCTCCAGTTTCTGAATAATTTCTACCCAATTCAACAGTCTAGAAACGTGTAGAGTCATACTTCTTAACAATGCTGGTGAATGGAACCTGAGGTCTCAACATAAATACGGTCATTTTATTTACTACCCAAACCCACCAGAGAACCTACACTACACTATATATAATATGACAATAGAATATATAGTAAATAAAATCTAAATAAAAATCTGTAGAAAGAAAAAAGCTCAATGTGAATAGACTATGCTACATATAGAATTATTTGGTATAAATACTATATATAAGTAACACAGCTGAGTGAAAAACTACTGACACAAATGGTAGTTTGGAGTAGTTATTGCACTTATTAGAAAATCAGTAGTAATATTAAGTAATGAAAATTATTGACCAAAGTAGTAATATTGCATGTCAAGACTATTACACATAAGATATTGCATGTAATTAAATTATTTAGCAGCAAATATATTTCAATGCACACAAATGTCCATATTTATATTTTTTATTATTTGTATAGTGTACTTTTTATACATACTGTTTATTCTTTTGTTTTTTGCTGCTCTTACCTTCGTTCTGTCCACTTTCTGCCGTAACAATGCAAGTTTCCCTCACGTGGAACTAAAAAAGGTTTATCTTATCTCATCCAGCCTCCATGAATAGATTTTTAGGCCAGAATACATTCTTAAAACAACCACTCAGACATAGGCAGTGTGTTCATAACCATTTCTTGTAATAATGTTTTGTTAGGTAGGTTTTAGAGGTATTAAACGCTCTGCCTGGTTCCATTCACCGCCACTGTAAACAACTCTGACACAGCTAGTTGCCCTAGAATGAATGGAACTACCTCATTCATTTACTCCCACACGCTCTTTACATTCATCCTGATACTAGCCTGCTTAATGTCCCCAGATTTCGTCTGAGTCTTCAATGGGTGGCAGATCTTTTAGCGTGGTGTCTCTCAACAAAAATGTTGGGATACGCCTCTCCATTACTGAATTCGGGTGGCCCCTTACTTCCAGTTAAGGCCTTAACCTTAATGCTTTAGCAGACCGAGGCATTCTGGACAACGCCATGCTTCCAACTTTGTGGACACAGTTTGGGGGAGAACCTTTTCTATTCCAGCCTGACTGTGCCCCAGTACACAAAGCAAGCTCCATAAAGACGTGGCTGGATGAGTTCAGTGTGGAAGAACTTGACTGGCCCGCACAGAGCCCTGACCTCAACCCCATCCACCTTTGGGATGAACTCGTCCAACATCAGTGCCTGGCCTCATAAATGCTCTACAGAATGAATAGGCACAAATTCCCACAGAAACTCCAAAATCTTATGGAAAGCCTTCCAAGAAGAGTGGAATCTTTAAAGCTGCGGACGGGGACCAACTCCATAGTAAAAACTACGTAGTTGAATGCAACGTCATTAAGGTAACTGTTGGTGTAATGGTCAATACTTTTGTTCTTATAGAATATATACATATATGTGGCTAACAAAATATTATATATACATACACATCCATAAAAATGTGGTAATGTATATAATCCAAATCAAGTGTGAAACGTTTTATTTGATTTAATATTATTTCTTACTGTGGGCGGGGCTTATATGCAGTGGGCGGGGTCTGAGGGCTGTGTACACTTCCCCGTCCGGAGGAAGCGGCGGGTCTGCTAGCTTTAGCGGCTAACGGAAGCGTCCGGGTCCAGACAAGTCCAGGTACGTCCCGTCTTCACTCTTCATGGCTTTCTGCACATTTAATTCTGGCCAGCTCGCAAAGAGAGGCCCCACACTCGCAGCCACTTCAGGCTTGACCGTCCTCTGCCCTAATAAAGCGAGAGATAGTGTATGAGCCGGGCTAGCGTGCTGTGCTAACAAAGGGAGGCTAACAGAGCTAACCGGCTCAGGGACCGAGGTGGTGCAGGAGCTCGCGTAAAATACTGCAAAACATTATTAATAATTTACACACTGAGTCATATAATAAACAGTGACTTATAAATGTCACTGTGTAGTACTTTAGTGAATGCTAAGCTAAGCTATGGCTAACTAGCTGACGCAGCTAGCCAGCCTCTCTGTCAGTGCTGGGCGATCAGACTCCACCAGTTCGGTGTGCTCACACAAACATGTTATTTACAGTCACTCACAACACCTGGCTAGTGGAGCTGCTCGATATGGACAAAATATCATTGTTGTGATTATATTTCTACACATTACGATATCTACCAATGCATAGAAGGCCCATATAATCACTTTTCTGTAATTAAAGAGCCTTCAAGTGTGTAAATAAGGGCTGCAAAGATATGGACGGATTATTAGTACTGTGATTATGCTGGTACAACTTGCAAGTTTCAGTATATTAAAGTACTCATTTTATTATCACTGGGGCAGCTGGTAGAGTGATGGTTAGGAAGATGCCCCTTAGGTCAGAAGGTCGTGGGTTCGAATTGCAGGTCTGCTAGTGGCACCACTAAGGTACCCTTGAGCAAGGTACCGTCCCCACACATTGCGTCCTGTGTTCCTGACTGCCTGTTGCTTCTCTTGGTGAATGGATTAAACGCAGAGAACAATTTAGTGCTGTTCACACTGCAAAACAGCCAGTTTTCCAGTCAGCTTTTGTGATGTCACAAATCTCACATATTTCCATTTGTCACCTTATTCAGCCTACAGCAGTCTAGCCCACCCATTCAGGATGCAGTTCAAAGGAGTGTTTCAACCCCAAGCTGTCTTTTGAATAAGCTGCATCACAGGACAGCCAATCAGAAAAGAGATCAGTTACATATTTTAGCAGGGTAACAAAAACAGCCTTTTTGTTACCGTGGGTTGGAACATGGCCATGTAAGAATGAATTTTGACAAATTGTGAAATCTTTTTGGTACACAAACCCATGAGACAAAATGAAAAAATGATTATTACTAAGAAAAGACTGTGTACATAGATATGTTTTTTGATTTTTTTTGTGTATGTAATGCAATCCAATTGACGTATTCCAATTGCTGGATGCAATCCAATTGACGTAAATTTTGTAAATTCATAGTAAATGTCAATTTATTAGAGTGTTTTTGTGGCACTACTGGTGCATGGTATGTGTTGTGTATCATGAAAATGTCTTCTAATGTACTATATATAGCCCCACCTCAACCCATTTATTTTTAAGTGTCTGTTCTTTAATGAATAAACAACAATTATTTATATACTGAATTATCCTTTTCAGTAAGTGGTCAGTTGCTGGTATAAATCCTCTCAGGCCCTTTGGCTTTCTAAATGTAGATTGTGACACACTGAAACTGTGTGAAGGATCTTGCTGGTAGTTGCTACAAAGATAGAGGCAGACAAAGGCTTTTTCTGAAAGTAGAATTGTATTCATTTGTATTGTGTTTTGAACAGAAATGTGATGAATTCTCCTGGACAAAAATGACTCATTCATTGTCCTGTGTTTTTAAGTTCCCAGAGTCTGGTGAGGTCTCGGAGAGGTCCTGTGGTGTATTACTAGAGCTCATCATGTACCACTACTTCTACTGATCTTCCAAGACTTTAGAGTTTTAATTAAGACCCTTTTAAGAGGACGGACTAGAATTGGGATTGTCGTTCAACACCATTTTGTGGAACCCTGTATTCTCCTCGAAGGCTGCTGGTCCACTGAGTTTGCTTTAGGCCCGTTTAAGCTATGGCGGACGGGAGGATCTATGTGGGGAACCTTCCCATGGATGTGCAGGAGAGGGACATTGAGGATCTCTTCTTCAAATATGGAAAAATACGGGAAATCGAGCTGAAGAACAACCGAGGCACCATCCCGTTTGCCTTTGTTCGTTTTGAGGACCCACGGTGAGTTCCAGGGCTGATGTTTCATTTTCACCATCACTGACTGACATCAGGAAACACATGGAGGACACATTTCTCAAGTGTCCCTCAGTAGAAAGAAAGTTAGGAGCACTTTACTCTCTTCCCATAGGGATGCGGAGGATGCTGTCTATGGAAGGAATGGATATGGATTTGGAGACTGTAAGCTGCGTGTGGAATATCCTCGATCCTCAGGATCCAAATTTAGTGGACCTGTTGGAGGAGGACCAAGGGGAAGGTTTGGGCCTCCATCACGCAGATCTGAGTTCCGGGTTATTGTGACTGGTAGGTCAAAAGGTCTCATGTCTTCAGTGTACCCCATTTGATCAAATTCATCATTTCTACCACATAGAAATTATTCAATTCTGTTCTTTATTGATGCATCAGAAATTAAGGAATGGCTGAAAATGTAATGTTTTGCTTTTATAAAACATTTCAAAGGCTTAGTGTTTGAATCTAATGTTCTAGCCACAGGCTATTATGTTACCCCAGGGAACACACAAGCTAGATTTGATACTTGAGTACAACCAATACAGTATAATGTTGCATCTCTAATGGAGAATATTTCTGTTTGCCAGGTTCTGTTTTGGGTGTTTGAATCTTATGCTTGCGCTTGCAGGTCTTCCTCCTACTGGCAGCTGGCAGGACCTCAAAGATCACATGAGGGAGGCAGGAGACGTATGTTTTGCTGATGTCCAAAGGGACGGTGAAGGAGTGGTGGAGTTCCTTCGACGGGAAGATATGGAGTATGCCCTGCGTCGACTGGATGGGACAGAGTTCAGATCCCATCAGGTTAATTTTAAGACCTAATTTTAATAGCTCAGTCAGGGTCAGAAAACTTCTAGGTTCTGGAGGAAATCACTTATGCCACAACAGCACAGAGACAAGAACAAGTCAAAATAAAGTTCCAAGTGATTAGTAGTAATAGTAACTGTGCAGCTATTATGCAGTTGGAGATCATCATTGTGATTGAGGAAGCAATCACATTATTGTTAAGTTTTATGATTTTTATTCAACCTGTTTTTTCCTCATCGGAGCACATTCTAATGCTAACATTCTTTAAAATCCGGTGTAGTGCGAGTTTATTCAGATTTGTTGATCAGGGGCAGAGTATTGATCCTTTAAAAAGAAAGTTGCCTTGAAAGTGTGTACCAGAGAAGTGGTCTGATGTCACAGCTATGGTGGCCAGAAAGCAACAAAACGTGGAACAACAAATCAGTCTTGCAGAGCTAAACACACAAAACTCAAACAAATTTCAAGACACGAAAGCTGGGGTCAGTTATAAAAAAAAAAAAATGTCACTCTTGGTTGTGGTATAATTAAAGATAAGCAGCCTGTGACTACAGCTATGTGCTCATTTCCCACCCATTTTTGTGCGAGAGCGGCTCGCTCCAGTCATTTTCAGCCATCCTCCATGGTTCAGCAGTAAAACACGGCATGCTGAATGAAGAGTCAGAAAAGATGATTTGATTCCATTCTGGTTTTTAACAAACCTTTTTTTGTCCATAAAAACAGTGTTTGAGTGTCTCCAAATACTGGTTTGATAGCAACCACACAATTACACTGCATTTTTTCACAAGAGAATAAGATTTATAAAATAAGATTTATAGAGAAACGTTTTTTCTAAATGCCTTTTTAATGTTTCTCTGTTGGTGTGCAGGGGGAGACTGCCTACATCAGGGTCCTGGAGGAGAGGGGAACCAGCTGGGGCCGTTCACGTTCCCGGTCCAGGTCTCGTGGGCGTTACTCACCACCCTATCAGAGCAGAGGGTCCCCGCCTCCTCGCTACCGCTCCCCTCCACGTCATGTGTCTCGTCATAGCCCTCCTCCCCGACGAGCCCCACCTCAGCACCACAGCCCGCCCCCCCGCCACTATCGGTAAAGAGCCAAGAAACACCAGAGCTGGTGAAGCTGTCATCCTCCCCCTCCACCTTTGATTTCCCACTGTTAATTTTTTTTTAAATTTTATAATTTACATTCCGTCATTCAGGCACCCCCAAAGACCTCCACTGTACAAAAACAAAATTATTCCTCCTCTGGTTAACAATAGCTACATAACTTCATTTCCAGAAAGGCCGAACAGATATTTCAGAGCAGATTTTTCTGTGACTCTAGGTTTTTCTGAGAGCTTTTACTCTTGCGTTTAGAATAGTCACCTCAGTTTTGACGTACGATCACCTTGGATTTTGGGACAGGATGTGCTGTAATTGGATAAATCTCAACAGGATCTTTTTAAATTGTTTCTCTGTGTGTGTGTGTGTGTGTGTTCCCCATGCCTGTTTTGTATCATGTAATGGATGTATGCAAAGTGTGTTTGTTTTTTTTGTTTTTCTTTTTCAATTAAAGCATTGAATCATGATGATGTTCTCCCAAATCTTGGTAATGTGTCATTATTGGTGATCAGTAAGGGTAAACAATAATTTGGATTTTTTGCCACCTTGTCTGTGTTTATAGCAAAGGTATTATAATGTATTCCATTTTATGTTCTTGTATTCTTAGAATTTGAAAGCAAAAAACACCCTCACACATACTATGCAAAAAATAGCCATAGTCTGGATGTGTGTTAACAATATCTGCATATTATTCCAGTTATCCAATAATTAAAACATTCATTAAAATAATACCATTGTTCACCAGGTACCTATTTCCTGCAGGCTCAAAAGCACTGCCGGTAATTAGTTAAGCAAATCATTAACAAAAGTAGAGCATTTTCATGAAGCTTAAAACATCAAATTAGTAATGAGGTTCTACAACACACTGCCCATTGGGTTCGTCCCCATACTCAAGAATGTCCTCAGAAGCGAGTCTTTGTATTTAGTGCTCCCTGATGATGCCGGCGCCAACAGAGCAATGCAACGTCCCTGACCATCAGGCAGTTGAGTCTTTATTAAAGTCTTCCATCTTTCAGTTCCATCAACTGCCAGGCTTCTCTTTGTTGGGCCCCATGAACTCCACGCCGTCAATAGGGATGTCCTTTTCTTTGATGGCTTTCTATAAGGAAAAAAAAAAAGGTTATCTAATTGGTCCCTAAATTAGTTATTCTAAAAGCATGTAAAGCCATTTAAGGAACAGTTTACAAAAATTTTTTTGAATTTCTCTCACTGCAAATAAAGCAGACCATCCAAGTGGTGTATTAAATTTGTACTGACGTGGTTTTGCACCAGAGTCACACAGCTTTTAGAAATCTATTCTTTTTGGCTGCATTAGCCTTACAACTCCAGTGCAAAACTAAAAAGACCAACACTCTAACCATCCCTGCCCAAAGTAAACATTGTAAATGGTTTTTTAGGTAAATTGTTAGGCTACACAATTCCAAAATATGTCTACAAAACGTATGGCCCTTGATACATTTTTAGGAAGAACTAAGGTTACGCATTGTCCTTTTTTTAGTAATAAGTAGGGCTGAACAATATTTAATCTGTTAATATCGCAGAAGTCCACAATATGTAAACGAGCCTGTAACTATTCACAGTATTTCTGACAGGGTGACCAATCACAGCTCCAGGTGTGTTACTGTGTGTTCTGATGAATTGAGGTCTTCATGTAATCCAACAAAAGTCTAATTTTAACTGTTAAAGGTCTTGTTGAACTCGTGCAATAATGGGCGGGGCTAAACTGCTGTAGCCAGAATAAGGAGACATATTTGTGTTGGTTTTGTGACAACACAAAAACTCATTTGAAAACATTGATTTTTTTTTCATAGATTATTTTCCATATATGGACTGTATGGATAAATGTACCATTTGAAACAATATTTAGAGACTTTAATCCTTTTTAGTCACAGAAAAGTGATATGGACCCTTAATCTCCTGAAAGGCTTTGGAATCGCAATTGTACTTTATAGCACTCCTAGTACTGGTATTATGTCCATATTGTGCAGCTCTAATGATGCATTCAGCTTGCTTCTTTGGGTTTGCACCAGAGCTACGAATAAAGTAGCTCCTTACAGTCAGGCGTAAACGCACCACAGCACACAGTGTGAATATATGCGAGTGTGTGTAAAGAGTCCGTTTGTCATGGGTGAATACAGCACACAGTGTGAACAGAGTGAAATTCCTCCTCTGTATTTAACCCATTCACCAAGTGAAGCAGTGGGCAGCCAGGAACACAGCGCCCGGGGAGCAGTGTGTGGGGGCGGTCCCTTCGCGGAAACCCCCGCACATTCGCAGCAACCGCTGATATCCTCCGCATTTGTTTTGCTTTTGTGGCGTCCTGCTGGTTCTTTATGTTTGAGCGCGGCGGTTAGAAAGGCAATCGGACGCCTGAACAGAATGAGCCTCCACTGCTCAGCGCTGCCCCACACATAAACAACCAGCACGAGGACAAGGGGGGCTAAATATATAATTTTATAATTAATATATAATTATGAAGTAAAATATAATGTACTAATTTTGTAACATGAATATTAACGTAAATTCAGCTACATTTCCTTTTTTAAGTGAAAGTGACCATTCTGTCATATGAGAACACACACCATGAACAGCATACAGTGTGAACAGCAGGAAACATCCTCTGTATTTAACCCATTCACCAAGTGAAGCTGCGGGTAGCCAGGAACACAGCGCCCGGGGAGCAGTGTGTGGGGACAGTACCTTGCTTAGAGCACCTCAGAGGTGCTTAGCGGTCTTGGGAATCGAACCCACGACTTCCTGATTGCAGAGTGAACGCCCTAACCACTACGATACCAACTATATAGTTTTTGGTACTCCCCAGAGAACGCAAAGTAAGCACGTCTTGGAATGGTGAAATACCGCTGTACTCAGAGGCGGGAGGTTTGACAGTAGCCAATCCGAGAACGTTATTTCTCCTTGCTGCTGATTGGCTGCTACCCTGTGACGCATCTCTCGTGGAGTTCTCGAGTATTCTCGTGTTTTTCAATTTGTTCTTCTTAAAGCCCTGTATTTTCATTACTGTAAATTAAATTATTACGGTATTTACCTGCTTATACCAAAGAAAACGCACGTGCATGAATTACAGTACAGTCTATTCAGGGGTAACATCGGTATTTTACACTCATGCACTGCGTGTCTTCAGTGTAAACTGTACAGTACAGATACGGGTTTACCTTTACATTTTTTAAAGGGTAATGTATTAAGATGTGTTTAAAATGAAATTAAAGTGTTTTGGTGCATATTTGCGGCATATTTAGGGCTTACACTATAAAAACAGCCAATTTTTTACCACAATACATATTCACAGTTTTTCACTATACATTAGCCTTATAATTTTAGTGCAAAACCGAAAAAGCAAAGCACACCAAACATCCTTGGACGATCAGTTAGGTTTGGGATGAGCAAAAAAATGTATATCACAAATTGTGGAATCATTACACCACACGACTCAAAAAACATGACCCGCCCACTGTCAACAACTAGACCACGCCCCCTTGATACGTTTTTCAGGACTGAGGTTACAGGACTGTAGGTTTTTAATAATTAGTCAAATAAAATTGCAGGTTATTTGTCATCTACAATCAACAAAACAAGTCATATAAACACAAAATAGGAATCACAGAGAAATGCATGAAACCTAAGCACACTGGAGATGTGGAGAAACTGAAAATGAGCTTCTGGTTGGGCAATGTGTGCTGATCAGGGTTTGAAGCTCTGAAAGAAACTTGAACATGTTTAGGTGTAAATCAGATCTAATCAGGCCTGGTTTAAGGGTTCAGACACAGATGCCTGGAGGCCAGCAGGTCAGGGTCAGCTGAGGGCCTGGCTAGGAGCCTGGAGCTCCTCTCTACAGTGTGAGAGGAGAACACCTCTGGAGAAGCTCAGAAGGCTGTACCTGAACGCAGGACTGGTACTTCTTGAACATCTCCGTGCACGGGTCTCCGCTCCGGTCACCCTTCAGGAACTTCTCCGCGAACCAGCGGTTGAAGCACTGATCATACTCCCGCTTGAGCTCCGTGCAGCCCTCCCCCACACTGTTCATCTCTGACCTGGAGGAACAACCTTCAGAAGACCCGATCTGCTCTCCCACCCCTGTTCCTGGTTCTCCTGGTACTGCTGGTGCTCCGTGGTTTGTCCCCCAGGACTCTGCCTGAACCACGTGGTCACGGAACGGGCCGGGCGCAAGAATGTGACGTCAGCAAACATAATAAAATATAAAAGAATGCGTAAATAAAGAACAAGTAAATATAAAACCAAAGCAATACATAAAGAAATAATAAATACATAAAATTATCTCTTAATATTTTACTCAATATTTCTTTTTTCTTGTATTTTTTTTCTTTTTATGTATTTCTGTATGTATGTGTTTGAACTAAAAATAAAGTAATACAAATATAATAAGATTAGAGAAATATGATTTATCTGGAACGTTGTGGTCTTGGAGGAATGCGGCATGGTTCCACTATTTTACTGTGAAGATGGTTGACTTTCACTAAAGCGTGTTGTCAGACTCTCATATGGTGGATCTTGGTCCAATCGTCATTAAAGCAGAAGGGCAACACTAAGAAACTTGGACATATTTTCAAATAGCATGAAAATATAATTTATAAAGTAAAGAGGCCCCTTATAGTCCCGTCTAAACACACCACAACACAATGTGAACAGTGTGAAATTCTCTCACTGTATTTAATCCATTCACCAAGTGAAACAGTTGGCAGCCACCAGTGAGGGGCGCCCGGGGCGAGGTGTGTGGGGATGGTATCATGGTCAAGGGTACATCAGTGGTGCCACCACCATGCCTGGGATTCAGATCGCAGAGGCAACTCCTTAACCACCAGGCCACCAGCTGCCCCAATAATAATGAACCTTTTGTCAAAATAGAAAGCAATTCAAATTAGGAGGATTTTCACTGGTGGTCTCAGACTTTTGGCCCACACTGAAGTTATACAGCACATTTATCAAAGTTTACATATTAAACCAAACAAAAAAATACATTCAGTTTTCTCTGATACAGGCCCTTTAAGCAGTTCACAGTTATAAACCAGGCCAGTAAAACCTGCTTACTGTCCACTGGACTTCTGGTTTCATAAATACACTCAAGTTCAATGAGCCACTTAAGTCACTTAACAGTGAAGGGCAAAAAAACACGAGTGCTCATCACAGTTCACATTTATTCCATATTACGATACAGATCATCGTTAGTGGCACAATGTTCTGACGATATACTATATGTCGTTACACAGATTACAATTAAAAATATATAAGCATTGAGCAGAATCGTTTTACCATGTTTTGGCCCTCATAAATAAAATCACTTCCAAATACAACACTTTGTACATTTCACAAATAATTTCTCATTTCTCATTTCATTCAATATTTTTATATATATATATATATATATTTCTTTTATACTGTGATCTATTATTTTATGAAGTCTAGTGTATACAGAGCAGTTAAGAAATGGAAACACGTACAGATAAAGATGGAAATGCCATGTGGGTGAAGGTTAGTGTTGATAACACTGGCACTTGAAACACTTGGTTTGAATTACGAGATCTGAGTAGATTCCTACAATCACATCGAATCCAGTGCTAAAAGTATGAGACAACCATACAAAATTCTGGTTGCTGGTAGTTCTGAGCATACACACACACACACACACACACACACACATGCGCACGCGCGCACACACAAACACACACACACACACATACACTTTACGCAGTCCTCATGTATATGTTATATATGCCAACTACAGTTGTGTATGAGCGGGTCTCACATATAATGGCTTCAGTCGACCCACATTCTGATGCAGAGACGCAGTAAATCTGCCTCTGAATCCATGATGTCATTCTGTTTTGGGCCTCATGCACATTTTAGGAACTCCAGGTCTGAGCTGTTTTTTTAATGAGTTTGTGTACAAAAATATCATAAAACCAATTTTTTTGTTGTGCAGGCATTAGCCCATACCGCCCCCCCTCCCCACTGGTCACTGGATCCTCTGATCAATGAGCACCACCACTGAATGTCACTGGACCCTCTGAAGTAGGAATAGGACTGCTGTTTTGGGTGGGTGGTCCTGAGCCTTAAATTTCATTCCAGTGAGGCCAATGGCTACAAAAAGGCATTAAAGGGCCCAATACAGGACAGCCAATCAGAATAATCAGATAATTTACATTTATCAGTCTTAAAGGTATAGTAACAAAAACAGCCTGTTTAAAATCTAATGGATTAAGAGAGGTTGGTAAATTGTAATATTTAAAAGGAATGATGGCTGTTTTAGTATATATAACAATGTAAACATATCACAAGCAGATCTCGAGTAAATGAATAAAACAGAATAAAAACAAAACACCTGTTTCACTCAGAACAGGGAAAATGTTTTTGAAAACCTTTTGTTTCTTTATTTTTAAGCCTTGCATATGTAAAAATCTCCCCTGTACTTTATCCTATTCAAAAGACTGCTTGGGGCTGAAACACCCCTTGGAACTTCAGCATGATTGGCTGGGCTAAATTCCTACAGGCTGAATAAGGAGATATGTAAATGTGTGGGTTTTGTGACATCACAAAAACTGTGATTGAAAAACTGTGATTGTTTTTGCAGCTCAGTTTCTATACATGGACTGTATTGGTGGGTAAATGTTAACAATATTTATACACTTCAAGGCTTTTTAAGGCTCCTTAAATATTCTGAAATAATAATTGGCACAATAATCGCAATACTGATATATTGTCCATGTGGTGGTACCCCATTTCAAAGAAGTTACATTTTTGTTATTAATTAATAGGGGTTGAACTAATAATAAAAGGGAATGGACCGAGACCCCTGGGCCCAATCATACACCTGCCAATCATTACAAGCTGGGCATATCGGCATTACTGCCTGCAGTTTAACTGAACTGTACACTGACACTGTGTGACTGGCAACCTCACCAAAGGTACCCCTCGGAAACCAGTGCAATTTGCCAATAGGGTACAGTTTGAGTGGTTGGTGTCAGTGTCTTTAGTTTAATAGTCATGTTATGTCATTTCTGTGCACATATAAACAGCATGGCTTTAACTTTATTCATTTTTGACTGCTATAAATTACCTCAGAAATAACAGAATATAGTGACATTTGGAGAGAAAACATACGCAGGACAGAATATCATCTTAGGAGCATTTTGTTGTCCACAGGACGGCTTTCATTAACACTTTACAAGAAAAAAAGTTCAGACCTGGAGTTGCTAAAACGGAAACGACGCTACCGCAGAGAGACTCACGACTGCAGAGGTCGACCGGCCTTGTGGTTTTAATAATCACTGAGCAGAAACAAGCTCACGGCACTTGTCCCTAAAGGAAGGAACTTAAGGCAAAAAAGACTGCTAAAAAATAAACACATCTCCAAGATTATAGATATATAGATCACCGATCGATTGTTTCCGAGTAAGGTTGGTTCGCTGAGTGAGGTAAATAATTGTGTAGCAGCTCAACATGTGACAAAGTCACTGGGGGGCAGAAAGCTTGAGTAATAATTACAAAAATTATTATTTTTCACTTATAATACAAGTTCAGTAACACCTGAAAATAGAAAGGTGTGCTGACATAGACAAAGGTTTTTCTGTGCAAATGTTGTGATGTCATGAACAAGCAATACTCAACAAACCGGTCTGTAACCAATGAGCCCTCCTCCTCCCCCCAGGATATCATAGTTTGTTTCTAATTTGCACGCCATGATTTCAATAATTTGTGCTTATCAAAGAATCTACATTGGTTGAGGAAACGCATCGTTTGGTCTCCATCACCACTGTTGGCGTATTGACTCTTTTCAGTCCTGCATTTTGCGAATTATGGTAATGATGATCAATGCATCTGATTGGCCACTATAGTGTCAAACCTACCAATGATTACAAAATCTAGGACTGCAAAGGTCCAGATTCAAAGACCTTGGGTCTGTCGTCTTGTCTGATCTTGAACAAAATTGGACTTTCTTTTGCAAAGGACTGTAATGTCCCATATTTTTCAATTCTGGGTCTTATTGCTCACCAGCATTTCATTTTTGGGCCATCTCTTGCTTTTTTTACCTGGCATAGAGCCTGCGCTCAGCAGTGCCCCGTGGAGGTCAAGAGGAAGGTGGGATCTAACAGCAGGGTATAAATGTATGACAGGCAGAAAAAATATGCAATAGTCTTCTTCGTTAGACAGTGGAGAGCCGAGGAAGATGCTGAATCACTTGTTCTCTATGAGGATCTGCACCTTGTGGACCAAGTCTCGGGCCATCACAATAAGTTTTGGGACGTCGTGTCTTTCAGCCATTTCTGAAATGAAGCATAATTGGGGTGAAAAAGACTGTAATTATTGAGAGCCTTCAAAATAGCCCAGTACAAATGCATGACTGGTCATGGTGCCATCCAAGCTACTATTAAAACACACTAATATAGGGATCTTACCATTGAAGAACTTGATAATGTCAGTGAAATCCATGTTGTTCTCCAGAATGATATCTCTGTATAGCTCAACCAGCGCCAGGGCAATGAAGAGCACAAAGTGTCCAGAGGAGATGGTGCGGGCTGCCCAGATGGTCTCCCATACGGAGAACACGTCATCGTACACCATTTCTTCAGAGGAACACACAATCAACAACTTTGTGGTATCTGTAACCTCAGTGTTACTATTGTACTGGAATTGTCTTATAGTGGAATTCCACTAATTTTTAGAGTTTTTGATGTAAACAAAGCCAGTCATAGTGGGTTCAATGTCAAATGGTTCATACATATCAATAATTCAGATTTCTTTACAGTGGTAGCGATGGGATCCGGTGACTATATCAATTATACTGCCAATATATTTACCCTCCAAAATCATTAGAGCACCTGCAAGCGTCTTCTGAGGTTTTATGTGCAAAGTTGATGATGGAAAATACAAACAGGTATGCAGTGTGCTATAAGGGAAGACATTTTTGGACAGCTACACAACATGAAAAAAAACATTTTAGGCCACAAACATTTTTAGAATGAACAATGACTTAAGCATCAGGCAGTGTATTTAGAACCATAAGCCTAAATATAAACCCTAAACTTTCCATGAGCAAACGTTTAAAGGCATTAGACGTCTGGCTGCCTTCACCACCACTGTGAACAATTCTGACATGGTCAGTTTCACATCACCAAATCACTCTCAGTGACGCTGTGTATATCTTAATTTAATGTTGCAGAAGTTTAAATATACTGTAGGGTGCACCTACATATATAATATTTAAAAACTTGATGAGCAGTGAGTGTTTTTTTCACATTAATGCTATTAAATATGCTAAATAAAACAAAAAACAATAAATACAGTGTATATGGTATACAGTAAATAGTGATTTAATATACAGTATATCAGTGTGTTCCTTGTGGAAGCTCAGTTTTACTTGTAGTTTCCATCAGAAACCTGGTTTGACTGAGTCAGTCCTTCATTAAATTCAGTCAGAAGCTACTGATGGAATTTCAAGCATAAAATTATTTCTTACATTTTTTATTGATATGAAAACTGGCTTCAAGACAATTCAGTGAGTTATCTGTGTTGGCCCGCCATGATATAAATGAAGTATTCTAACTGTTTGAACTGCTTTTGAGCATCATGGGGAGTACAAATGATCTTACCTCTCTTAAAGTCTAGGAGGAACCACCGGTAACAGAAGTAAAAGTGGGTGTAGTCTCCATTCTGCTGCATAAGCTCAAAGAGTTCAGAGTCAAGAATCTGCAAAACATAGAAGAAAACACTTTCAGAAAAGAGTAAAATCAGAATCTCTGCTGAAGAAATGGGTTTCATGCGGTCGTACTTGAATAAGGGAACGCATGTTGGCGAAGTGGGTGTCCATCGCTCCTCCATGAGGGAAGTTCTGGTTCATTCTTTTCATGAGTTCTGTAAAGCAGCTAAAAGCCATGGCCTCTAACAGAGAAGGAAGGGACCGATGAGCAAAACCGTGGGTCAGAGAATAAAGTTATAATAAATAATAATAATAAAGAGGACACTTTTTAAATGAAATGATATAAAAAATCAGTATTCACTTTTATTCATATTCTTAGTCAACACACTGTCAAAAAGAATGTGTCATACAGGTATATTTTTATCAGTTTGAGTTTGTTGAGTTTGTGTTGAGGTTTTGTTAAAAAAAAAAGTTGGCAAAGTAAGTTAATTGACAAATAAATTTCAGCCTACCAGCTGATCTTTCTTAAGCATGTTCATTCTTTTGGAAAGCAATACATTAATTCTGTATGTTCTGACGTACAATATTTAATCTTACTTTGGTGACTAATTTAAAATTGGGGTTGTTTTCCAAAATTGTATTTGAAATATTTGAGTAAAATATCAATTCAAATAAAAAATGCCTAAAACTTAATAGTAAAAGATACTATCATTTACACTGTACATTCACTTTCCCACAGCAGTCGACCATCCAAAAGTATGAGATATTTTCAATTATATAAAACCAAAGTGATTGCAGATACATGTATAAAATGAGTATAATATGCATATCCTGTGCACTTTCATAATTAGTAGAACATTTAGAATATAAACATTTTCAGAATTATCTGAGCTCAGCTAAAGATAATAGGAAAGCATAGATTAGCATTGAGATGTCTTAAACTAATATCTAGAATTCATCATCTTTCATAACACTGACAGTCTCTGACAACTTGGCATAACATCACATGTAAACATTTTAAAGCATTTTATAACCTAATAAATTCTTGTTCACGTACCTCTTGAACTGTTGCATAAAACATAAAAAACCTTATGCTAAATATTTAAATGTACATTGTGTAAGGCGATACTATACTACGTATCTTATTCGTATCTTGAGTTACTGTTTAAATAGAAAGATAAAATACAAAGCATTGAATGAAGAAAACTGCACTGCAATAGAATATGGTAAAGTTATGTTCTCCAACTACCCTTGCGGGTGCCATGTACCCCAATGGTACAATGTTCACCAGTCCTGGTCCTGGAGATCAACTGTCTGTAGAGTCTAGTTCCAGCCATAGTCTGTCATACTTCCTCCAGCCAGTTATGTTCCTCTTAATTGGCTGGACCAGATTAGTGTTAGGATGGGGAACAGCATGTTAGAGTGAAGTTGGAACTAAACTCTGCATTAATCCTTGGAACTCAGAGCGTATTAGTAAAATCTGACTTCATCAGATAAAAGCACCCTCCGGCTCCTCTCCCTCTGCAGGTTTTCCCCACTCACTTGTGGGTGCAAACTATCCTAAAAGTTCAAACATCTTGCATTTTTTTTCAGTTTGTTTTAAAGACCTAAAATAAAAGAATATTTTTTCGGAAACCTCAAGAGGATTTGTGTGAACTTACCGTCATCAAGAATAACCAGAAGAGGTGCAAGTAAGTCACACATTCCCTGCACGTAGCCGATATCTAGGTGCTGCCAGACGTAGCTATTTGGAGAAATAAAGCAATAAGCAAAAGTGACCTTTTGAATGCGTTGGTATGTAGTTTTTGATTTCAGTGTTTCAGATTCACCTGCACATGATGTTGCGCAGCTTCTCTAAGTTGACGGTGGTGAAGTACCAGTAGTTCCTGTCACATCGTTGGACGTCTTTGTCAATACGGTGCAGATTGAGGGTGTACAAGTCTAGCAGCTCTTGCTGTAGAGCCCAAGAACAACAGACCTTATGCCCACTCTGAAAGTACACAAGAGACTTTAAGAGAGAGGGAGAGCCTTTGAGATGAAAAACTCACCGAATAAGTTGTTCCAATAGAAGAAACTGGAGATGCAATGTCGTTTTTATGATCTCCGCCAACGGCTAGGGAGTCTGGTTTGGGGAACAGGCTCTCCATCTCTGGCTCCTCCTCAGACAGGGCTGATTCGGTGCCCTCTGGGCTGGTATTCGGGCCTGTCTCCATGCACAGCTCCAGAGCAGGCATACCTGTTGCGGTCTTTTCTGGTGGGATTGTCAAAGCCAAAGGAGGACCCACTGTAATGGAAGTCTTAGCCAGGCTGTCCTCTGCAGGCATATAAACCAAAGCGGCAGGGATCTCTTCCATTTCGAGAGCAGATGGCGAGTCATCAGACATATCTGGTGAATGCTTTGATAAAGACATGATTGACATGCAGCTCTCAGGTGCAGGTTCAGTCATTTGCTTGATCAGTGCCTTGTTTCTGCACTGATTAGAGTCCCAGGTCATTCCAGTTTGGAGATTCTCAGCATCAGATGCATTGTTAATGAGCAACTCCATGTGTGGTGCTTCAGTTAGAGGCTCAGGAGGCTTCACTTCATTTTCAGATATTTTTACACAAGGTTCACTTGTTACCTCAGACGCTGTGAGTTTGTCCTGCTCAGGGTCGCTTGTATCTACGGTTTTAGGTTCATCCACAGAAAACTGTTTAGTCAGCGGTCTGTGATGATCACATTTGGTGGGTGTTTTTTGGTTAACTTGCACTTCTGAATCTATGGCTGACTTTGTTGTATCTACATCAGACTCCGTGTTTTCCTGTGGTTCATTCACCACTTCTGAGTCCCTGATTCCCTCCAAGGATTCAGTCCTCTCTTCAGTAGAAGCCTCTGATGACTGAATCACTTGCTCATTGTCGTCGGAAGCTTTTGTGTCCTCTGTTTCAAGCTTATGCTGTTTTTCAGACAATGTGCTTTCCACTTTTTCAGCAACACTGACCTCAGATGTTTCATTTAAATCCACTGTCTCCTTCTGAGATTCCTGTGAGTCAGCCTTGCTAATGTCTTTGGCGTCCGAATCCAGCTTTTGATTTTCCTGAGCTTTGATCATTTCATCTTCTGATGCAAGGTCTCCCGTGTGTACTTTCACAAGATCTTTCTTCCCGGCATCCACAGCCGGTGTGCTCTGCTCTGTTGGTTCTTCATTGATCTTATTTTCAAGGCTAGAGCTGGTTGGAGGTGCTACAGAAACCTCAGAAGTGGCTGCTGATGGATCCTGTGCCAGGATTTTAGATCCGGACTCTTGCGTGGAAGCATCCTCTGTGCTTGGGGAGCAATCTGAGAGTCCAGACGTGACAGAGAAGTTGCGAGAGGATGGATGTCCAGAGTCTGGAGAGCTGGTGCAGTTCGGAAGGGTACCATTTGGAATTTTGGGCTG
Organism: Hydrocynus forskahlii; assembly: GCA_037974365.1. Classification (NCBI taxonomy): domain Eukaryota; kingdom Metazoa; phylum Chordata; class Actinopteri; order Characiformes; family Alestidae; genus Hydrocynus; species Hydrocynus forskahlii. The sequence goes on from JBBPCX010000035.1 coordinate 14,457,591, forward strand.
TGGCTTCTCGTCTTTCGGCTTCGGCTCAGATTCAATTGGGTCAACCTCATCCACAGACCCAAACACCTGTGAGACAAGACATTTATAGGAGAGGAAAAATGCCAGTGGAACTTTCCTGGTAAAAACCTCAAAGTGTGCATCTTGGTGCTCACCTGAGTGCTACTGTTTGAGTCACTCTGTGAACAGGTATGGCTCTGCTTCTCTGAGCTGCTGCTCTGGGAAGACTAGATACCAAAATATTGACAAGGATGCATCATTATTTAATTTTCTCAGCCATTTATTATTCTTCCCGCTATTTATATAAACAGATGTGTATGTTTAAATATGACTCCCAATACCCAATGCTGACATAATAATTTACCACAATGAGTAATGTTATTTATACTTGGACCTATGATTAGCAGGGATTCCTGAAATAATGGTAGAATGGTTATCCAGCATTGGAAAATTGTAGATTTTCCCACCCTTGACTGTCAGTAGCAACAAAATTCACCACACAAGGACCAAGATTAGCAGCTGTGTAAAGTGATTTCTTTGTCACACGTGGGCACCCCACAGCACAGCATGACATGGCACAGCACAGCACAGTGTGAACAGTATAAAATAGCCCTCTGCATTTAACCAGTTCACCCAAGTGAAGCAGTGGCAACCAGTGTGTGGGAACTGCACCTTGCTCAAGGGTACCTCAGTAGTGCCACTAGCAGTCCTGGGATTCAAATACACAACCTTCCAATCACAGGGCCAACTGCCTAACCACCAGGCCACCAGCTGCCCCACATGCCCTCAAACACTCTTTTGGCAAAGAGCATGTGACCCTTAAAATGGGAATTTCCCCTTTAATTAAGTAGCTGTAGTGTTTTGGCAAAAAGCATATCACCCTTAATGATATTGCAATACTGCCTAATCATTCCCTGGTATCTACGGCTTTGTTCATACTGCAAGGCAGACCAGATTTCTTTCTTAATTCCAAATTTGTAGTGCTGTTTCCATGGCCAGCACTGAACTTGAGCTGCCTGTCTGAACTAGCTAGCTAGTACTGGTCAAAGATCTCTTGACAATGACAATGGCAGTGTTTCTTACATCAGTGCTGATAGTGGAGTCCTGCCTAAGACTTTGATCCACGCTGGCACCAGAGGCACACTTGGCAAGGGCAGCGGCATGCTGCTCCTTCTCACGTTGCCTCACAATGGCCTCACAACCCAGCCATTCACTCATAGTTTGCTCATAACAGGCTCGCACCTGCTCATCCACCTGCAGAGACAGGACACTGGTTTCGTACCCCAAAACATCTTATTCTGTCAATCATGAAAGAACTGGCCTTCACTGTACCTCCTTTCTCTCGTTAGGAGTCATGGTGAAGTGGTAGTGGCCAAGCAGGAAAGGCCACACCTCCTTCCGCAGGGTGGGTTCTACACCACCATAGTACACCAGCCGGAGAAGCTCTGCTTCTTCATAAGCCTGCCAGAGAGAGAGAGAGAGAGAGAGAGAGGTTAATAGATGCAAGCAAAGCTAAGTTATAGTTTGGAGTCTTCAAAAGTGTGGGCAGGTCTTGCTTACAGAACTATCCTGAAGAAACATCTTCCATACTTCTGCGGAGAGCCCACCTTTGGCGTCATAGGGACTGTCAGGCTCAATGATGGCGGGATTAACAAGAGCCGACAGGTGCGTACGGACTGTGGACAGATGACGGCAGTAGGCCAACCCTAAACAGCAAAAATACAAATGAGAACTTTGCGTACTTTTTAAAACTAACCAGACATTGACTTTGGAAACACTACATACAGCCATAGAAAGCTCGAGAAATGATCTGGTACTTCATGGTCTCGCAAAGCAACTTCAGAGGTGCCCTGCAGAAGAAAACATATTTAGCTGTACAGTTTGGTCATTTTTGCAAACTGTATATGTGTGTGTGTATCAAAGTAAACAATAGGGCACCGCTACGTGCCATACTAGCCTGTCATGATTGCACCCATTGGGAAGTCCACCATCAGAAGAACCGTTCTGAGAGCAGGAGGAACAGGAAGACTTTCTTGGAGTGGGCTGCCACATGCTCATGCTCTGGTCCATCAGCTCTGGGCCAACTGCATCATTACGAGAGCATCCTAAATATCACCACCTGGTACATCTCTCTCACCACCATCACCATCATTATCACCCACACCTTCAGAAACTACGCCATAGTTCAGTTCAGTTAAGAACTATGGCTCTAAAGAATGAGCAGGTGGAATTGAACAGGGACGGATCGAGATCAGAGACCACCTTCTCTCTCTCTCTCTCTCCACCAAAAAACAGAGCAAATGGAGGTGTAGAGGAATGAGGGGATGTTCATGCCTGGTCTGATGAGGTGGGGATGATGGGATGCTGTGGCACCTTCATAACCTAAAGAAACAGGAATGGTTTTCACAAGACAGGGTAGAGGGTCCAGGCTAGATGGGGAAGAGGAAAACCAACACAATGACAGACCATGTCACAGCAGGGCATACAGATCAACAGTACAGGATACAACTGGATTGAGCCACATACCAAACTCCTGACTGCCTGGATATATTATCCGAAACACATAATCCGTCGCCTCGTCATCGTCCTTATCAGAGAAGGACTCACAGGAACCATGTGGACTTCTTTTTCGCAATTTTGGGAAAACTTTTCCCTGTTAAACAACAAAAAGCCTCATTCGACCAGTGTTTGTATCTTAAACCAGCAAGTACTGTGTTGTTTAGCCACTGCACATGCAAAAGACTGGTTCACATCAGACGTACCTTCCCCCTTTGAGACCACAGGGGAGGATCAAGTTGTCCGTGTGGAAGGAGCCCAGTCTCCAGACATGTGAGGAACTGCAGCAGGTGACCTCCTTTGGGGAAGCGGAATGGGGGTCTCTGGATCCCATCCTGGCTCACCAACACCACAGTGCCTCCACTGTCCACTGCAGACACATGACATTTTGGGAAAACCTTTCAATCACATATATACGCAGGAATGTACGTGTACATGCATGTATACACCACACTCGCCTGCACTATAGACATTTTGTAAATACTTGCTAACACTGTCTACTGCACCTTTTCATTTTACTATTAATTTTACAAGAATAAGACTTTTAGTATTTCGCTAGTGTGCAAACATGAGGAGGCTCTGAGTTCAAGCTTTTAATTACATAGTAATGATGTTCCATTGTTTATCTGTATATGACAATAAATTTAATTGTGATGCATCTGCATAATGTGAGCCAAGTCGTTCAGAGTGGTGTGATGTGCAATGACATTTCAGACTTCTTTACAGTGGTGATGATTGGAACCAGGGTTCAGTGTAAATACACACTCACTGTCCAAAAAGACCAGTGAAGCTGCATGTGTCTTCTGTGTTTTATGTGTTGATCACGGTAAAATGTTGATTCATCTGCAATGTGCTTTCTTTGGGTAATACTTTATTTTATAATGTCTTGTATGTTCGTACCTCTATGCCATGAATGTATTTAAACTGATCAGTGTTATGACAAAATACTGTCTTGGGCATCAAGCTGAATATTCCTTAACATGTTATGAAATAACTTTCTGCAAGGGGCTTTCAGAGACTTGTGTTGGGCCAGATTTTAGAACTTTTGAGTTTTGTGTGGGTTTTTTTTGTATAGCCCAAACTCTAATAATATGTGTGATGCCCTCTTTTTCCCCTGTCATCTAGTGTGCCACCCTCATTAAAAATTCTATAAAATAATTTTTTTGGTGATGTTTTCAAAATCTGTTTTAAAAGTCATATAGTGTACACCCACCTTTAAAGATGTCTGGTTTCTATAACCAGGACTGTGTGCAATTCTATACGTTTCTGTAGAAACTTTGATATTTAAACCACTCCAAATTATTTTACATCTTTACCATTAAATTATACTGTTTTTTTAATTAGTGGAATTCCCCTTTAGTTTAACGAGGGCCTTGCATAGCGATATATAATTGAAATTTCTGTAGATTTTACCTTGTTGATGGCAGTGCAAATAGACAATTTCTTCTAAGCGGATGGTCATTGCATAATCCCAGTAGACACTAATAAAAGAAAAAACAAGTAACAGGCAACTCAGCAACAAACCACACTAGTCGACAATGATGCCCCTCTCACATCTATTTTTCAGTAATCCTGAGATATTTACCTAATAAAATTCCAGTCAAAAGTTTTTGCACATCAGGTTTTTGCCACTTATCCATTTATTTCATAAACTGCACATTTTTATTCGTGTTAAACACTGGAAAGTTGTTGGGTGAGGAACTATAACTGAAAATGTCAAATAACACAAGTTTCCTTCAGAAGATAAAAGAATCTGTAACAGTGCATGTCTGACTCCTATTAACTGGTTGTATGGTGATGCAGAGTCCAATTCTAGACTTCAGCACTTAATAGCTCGTTAAATATCTAACACTTGTCTGGTGATCCATATTATAGTTTTTGTAAGTCAGTACTGATGAATAATAAAAATAACATGACATTGGGACAACAGGACTGAAAACTTTTCTTTTTCGTAGAGCTTTCGGTTTTTAATCTTTACTTGTACTGTTTTTTTTTTTACCCTTTTCTAATCTTGTTTTTAGCATGTTTTAGTCTATGTAACAATTTATTTATATCTCCTTATATCTCTCTTTTTTCAAATTCTGTAGGCACTTTGAGATTTGGATAATGTAAAGTGCAGCATGAATAAAATGTATTATTATTATTATTAGTGCACCTTCTTTCATAATCAAATTCTCCCATGTTGCCATTCATCAGCTGGTTTGGTGTCCACTTCAGTGTCATGAGCTCCGCAGTCTGATGGAGGGAGAGGTATCCTGGGATGGCCTCCATATCATCTGTCTAAAGGAGCAGACAAGAACTATGGAGACACACGTCTTTGTTCATTCAGGCCTCCTCAGTGAGGTTATGAAGGTCAATTCTGGGGTAAAATGAAAAGATCACGCACCGGCTGGACCAGGACATTGTTCTTGCCAAACAGTAACGTGGCCCTGGAGTTCTGATGGAGGGACTCCACGTAGTCCCGAGCCCACAGGGAGGGCCTGTCGTCCATACTGCCGCTCGACTGCCTCTTCTGGATCTACACGAACAATTACACATGGACTGTGGTGACCTGCCCATTCAAGTAGATCATGTTCTACATTTTTTACCACATTCTGCCCGAGTAAAGACTGAGCAGTACTAACAAGAGCAGGACGTTTGGTGGGAGAGTCCTGCCGGCAGTGGCCACTGTGGATCCGGTGCCTCTGCACCAACTCATCAGCTGAAGGATCCGTCCAGAAGTGGTTAGCCGTCTTTGCCTTAGTGTATTCCAGCGCACAGGGACCAACTAGAAAAGCCAAAGTGGGACAGATACACACTTAAAGACAGCCAATGTGGCTAACAGTTAATGAAAACTAATCTGGAGCATTTTGTCCAAAGATACGTAAACCAGAAGGAATTGTGTGATGAACAGAGTGATCTTTTTTTTCATGATCCAACACAAAGTTAAGGTCTGTACACTAAAGACAGACCCGACATGTCTCTTCCAAACGAATAGCTTGAGCCTTGGTGGCTAAATAATGTATTACTAAAGACCAAACAGTTTTGAAAACCAGTTATTTACATATTTCTAATGTTTTCTTGTAATGAAATGTTAAGTTATGCATCATTATCATTATTTTCTTAATGGGCCCAAACTTCTGATCGGTAGTGTAAGGTTCGGAACCACTGCTCTTTTCCAGCAAAGGCACTTCAGCTGAAATTCATCCAAAATTTGAAATTAGGGTTTCAAATTAGGGCTTATACCCTCAGTTTTTTTAACTGTGCATGTAAACAGGTTTTATGGACCACACTAAACTTGTGAAACAACATTGTGCTTCATACCCAGTAGAGATGCAAGGATTGGACCATCGACAGGATCCCTCAGCAAGGCTTCCCTCTCATAGAATTTACTACAATTAAGCCAGACAATACAACAGTTAACCCACAAAGTTAATGATTAAGTATGGATTTAAACCCAGACGGAATCGTAGCTTCTCAACCTGCTGTTCTCCACCAAATACAGAACGATTTTGTCTAGCACTTTCTCGGTCAGTGCTGTGCGGATCCACAGGTGTTTGATGGCCTGCGGCGAGAGGTTGGCGACTCGCGGCTGCTTACGTATGCTGTCCTGGCTTGTCTGAGACTGGCTCTGTCTGGCGCTGCAAAATTGGGCAAACACATGAACACCCTTCAAAAAAAGAGCAAACATATACAGTACCTTACAAATGACTATGCAAATTCTTTAAAGCCGTTTTTCTCAGAATGTGATAATTAACGTGTCTTTCTGCGAGAGAAGTTAACATTAGAATAAATGCACACAAACAAGAGAGCAGTAAAAAGGATCAAGATTTGTTTTGTTTGTAAATAAAGTAGTTGATTTTTTGTGACTTCCACAAGGAACACACTGATATACTGAACATAAAATCACTATTTACTGTGCTAATTGTATTTATTCTTTTTAGCTTTATTTAGTATATTTAGTAATATTCACGTGAAAAAAAACAGTCACTGCGTCTCTAAACATTTTTTAAATATTATTGTCACAGGTGCCTAAGACATGCACAGTGCCGTATCTCAAGATAGCATGCATTCAATCTTGCCTCAAGCCTAGAAACAGATATATTTGCCAGTATGAGGTTCTTACTTGTTTTCGATTATCTGTTCCAGCTCCTGCACCTTCTTGCACAGGTCCTCAGCAGGAGTAAAGATTTTCCCCACCTTCGTGAAGAGCGCTGCCAACTTGTTACTACGCAGGAAGCCTGCGGCCCGCCTCTTCAGCCCGTGCAGCACGCAGGCTTCCACCACAGCTGAGAAAACATCATGTGTACATTACTATAAACAAAGACTCCTCAAGGGTTCTTGCCTTAAACATATGGTTCTTTGAGAAACCACAGTATAAAAGCTTTACGTTTACTTGTGGAAGGGTCTTTTAAGTACCACAAAAAATGTTTTTTCACACTTTGAAGATGGTTCTTCAAAGAGGAAAGAAAGATTCAACATGGCAGCAGTTCTCTACCCTGGTCCTCGTGCCTTCAGTAATGCATCCTTGTTTTCTTTCCTTCCATATTTTCCTTGTGTCGTTGCTTCTCCCCAAGCAAATGCAAACAAGAGATGTAAAGCTATGATAAGAGGATGGTAAAACTACACAAAATGAGACATCCATTACTCAGTTGTCTGTTGCTGTTACTGTTACGGAGCTTATTATATTTATAATATATATTGTGGTAATAAATGTTGATCGTTTTATCAGAGGGGAACCCTGAAGGCCTTCTAGAGAGAAACCTTAATGAGTTCTGTGAAAAAAAACAAGTATTTTTGTGGTATCTGAACTAGCTTTGCTATTAATTAGGTCTGCTGGATCTGAATGAAAGGTCTAATGTGTCTGATTCACCAGGAAATCAGGAAATCACACTTGTTGTATAATGGATGGGATCAATACAGGTCTTCTAGCTATGTCACTATTTCGACCAGGTTTCATCTAGTTGTCAGAAACTTAAAGTCGTAGCTCTGAGCCAGCTTCAATACTGAAGGAGTCACTGTAAAATTGCTACATGGTAAACTATAAGTTAATGTCTGTTACTCGTGTTAATTAAACCTAGAATGTCTTTTACAAGCTTTATATGTATTTGTTTAATCTGGAACAGCAATAAATGGTCATGTGCAAAGCATATAATTCCATGGGGCCACCAATGATAACTGATACGTCTGTAAAGGTGGCAAATTTCAATCTGTATTCCAGTTCATACCGGAGGACGCAGGAGTGTGGAAACACACACGATTCCACTCATCAGCTAACTAACAAGTCCTTCCTGAGATGAAGTGGAAGTGTTAGAGCAGGAAAAACAAAAATGTGTGCAGAAGAGGGGTCTCCAGGACCAGGACTGAGCCTCTACATGAAGCCTCTTGGAAATATATAGTTCTGGTCCTTCTTCAGTGAGGAACCCTAAAGGTTCTTTAGACCTTCAGAGAAAATATACATGTAAAACATATGAAATGTATTGTACAAACTTCAGACACCCATGTTTTATGCAGAACAGACATGTTCTTCAGCATTAGCACTAACATACTATAAGAAATCCCACGGGGCTTCTAGCAGAAAACCCCCTTATAAAGGTGTTTTTGTTCTCGCTCTTTGACATTTACGGCTGAGCAGAAGGCCCAGCTATGATAATTACTGTTCTCCAAATGTGTTCGAATGGATTTTGTAAACAAAGAAATACACTAATTAGCACACTGTTGCTGATGATACTAAATAACATAATATGGATGAAATCCTCTCTTTCACTCTCTCTCTCTGATTCTGTCTCTCTGCCCTCTATCCCTCTCCCTTTCTGTTCTCTCTCTCTTTCCACTCATCTGCTCATTTCTCCCTTTCATTTTCAATTCTTTCTCTTTCTTTCTCTCTTTCTGTTCATCTCTGTCTCAGTTCTCTTGTTCTGTCATTCTTTCTCTCTCACTATCTCTTGCTCTTTCTGTCCTCACTCTCTTCCCATTCATCTCTGTTCATCTCCCGCTCTTGGCTTGCAGTTCACTCTATTTCTGTCTCTCTTTCTGTTCATCTCTCTTTCTTTCAATTCTCTCTCTCTTTCATTCTTTCTCTTTTTCTTTTAATCGGTTCATCTCTCTCTTTCTGTTCATCTATTCGTCTCTCTCTTTCCTTGTCTGTGGTCTCTCTCCCTCTGTTGCCTCTCTTTTTCTCTGCTCTCTCTCTTGTACAATCTCTCTCACCTATCTTTCTGTTCTCTCTGTCTTTCCATTCATCTGTTCATCTCTCTCTCTCTCTCTCTCTCTCTCTCTCTCTCCCTCTCCCTGATCCTGTCATGAACAGATTGGTAGGTGGAGGTGGCGAAGCTTGACATTTTAAATTGTTGACACACAGATCTGATCTCTGCCTTCAGTCAAAGCAGTGAATGTCAATGGTCATTAACCACCATTACAGCAGGCCTCCACCTCCCACCGACCATATTGGCAAGGAACCCACTGCACGTCTGCCAGCATGGACGTCTGAGGCCTTCTCACTTACAGAGCTCATATCATAGAAAATCACAACTGCAAATTGAAAGAGTCTGTACTTAAATACATAGAATTTAAATAAATAAACACACCATTCACTCTGTGTACAGAAACTAAGCTATAAATATAGCCAGTTTTGTATTCACTGGTTACATCTGCCCATTCAGTTTAGCTCCTCCCCTTCATCATACCATTATAAAGAACAGACATCATTAAGGCAAAGGCAAAGAAACAAAACAGGTTGTTTAACTGTAAGGTTAGAAAATAGTAAAATGTAAAAATGTATCTAGGGATGCACAATGTTCTCAGAATCATATAAGTATTGGCAGATATTTGCTTGAAAAATAATATTGGCATTGGACATTTTTTAATAATCTAAACAAAACTGATATTTAATAATGCATTCATTGTGATATAATGATATTTAATAATGAATAATAATGATTTTTCATAATGAATTTATGATGATGTAATGATGCTATTTAATATTGCATGACAATTATATTTAATAATGCATCTGAAATAGCAAAAGGTTCAATTGATGCTGGAATACTCTGCTAAAATGCTTTCATTTTTCTAATTTGACGTAATTTTTAAGCATATAGAAATACATTTGTTATATGTTCGATGTTTTCTAATCCATTCCCAATTTTGGCAATTAAAACAATTAAATAATTCAATTAACAATTACTAATAATTCAATTATTGTTGAATTATTTTTCATTCATTGTCTACATAAAGCCACCTAATATAATCATTGCAATTAGAAATTGGATCACCAGTGTTTAACAAGCTATTATGTGATGAAACAGTTAATGAATGCATTTAAAGTTAAAGGACAGTCAGACGAGTCACACCTGCACAGTTACAGATTCTTTCATCTTATAAAGGAAACTTGTATTATTTGACATATTTTAATTTATAGTTGTTTATCCAACAACTTTTCAATGCTTAGAATAAAATTCTGGAGTTTATGATATAAATGGAAATAAGTGGTAAAAACCAGAGATGTGCAAAAACTTTTGACTTGTAGTGTACATCAGTGCGTTTCTAAACTCATGACTGTTTTTGCTACAAAAAAAAACTGCAACAAAAATGTAGGAATATTTAAGCTGTCACTGTATTTACAAGCTGTTTTTCATAATAGGTTGTAATTTAAAAAAACTAAAAGAATACAAATCCATTCAAAGTGATTATTACAGAGCAAAAATGTGCATCATATTGTAAATGAGTCACATCCTGAACAGCATACTATGCCTCATACCTAAAGGGAAAGATTGTCCAAACCAAAAATAGCAAGAAAAGCCAAGAGGTGACCATCTTACCGCAGAAAGAAATGATGTGGCTGCTGTCTTCGTGTACGAATTTGCGAGTTACCGCCTCCTCCATGATCTGTTTGACCTAAAGGTCAAAAAGAGGGAAACCTTTTAAAATCCAGTTCTGTGCAAAAGTCTTGAGCCACCACTCATTTCTTTATGTTGGTGCAGAAATACTACTTTTTGTCTGTCGAACTGTCTTACCTTTGGCATACTGAGTAGATTAGTGAAAGAAATGGGGACAAATTATTTACTACAAAGTGCCTAAAGATACAAGGAGTCTAGATAAAGGAGTTCCAACCACTCAGCATTCAGCACCACCAGTATACTGAT
>JBBPCX010000035.1:14473459-14487703 GCA_037974365.1 Hydrocynus forskahlii
TTTGTCCATCCAATATATTTTTTTCGTCCCCCCCAAATGATTGAACTTCCCCCCCCCCCCACACACATTACATTCTGGTCACACCTCTGAAACCCGAACCTCTGAACTAGACGTGCATCATCCAAGCAGGCCTTTTATTTGCATTTTACGTTAGGATTGGTTAATATTTCGTTCACGGGGTGTCATTCGCCAATCAAGTTGTAGAAGGCAGGACTTGTTGGAATTCGGGTGGGCTCAAAAACGGTCACCTCCCACCCGAATTGTAACTAAGCCCCGCCCCTCCTAGACAGAACATCCTCCAAGCAGGCCTCTGATTTGTATATTACATTTGGATTGGCTGACTTTTCATTCACGTAGTATTATTAGCCAATTAAATTGTGGAAACCTGGACTTGCTGGAAAACGTGTGGGCTTAAAGTAACGGCCACCTCCTCACGCGAATTGGGCGTAAATCTGATTTGCATATTACATTAGGATTGGCTGATTTTTCATCCACTGTGTAATACTATCCAATCGAGTTGTAGCAGGCGGGACTTGTTGGAATACGGGTGAGCTAAAATAAAAACGGTCACCTCCCCAGTCAGGAAGTTGGAAAAAAGGTTGAAGAAGGGAGAGATTTTTGGTCGTTAACTCACTTTCCATGCCGTTCAGTCCCATCTCATGATTGTGAGAGAAAGGGCTATTTTTTAAGGACTTTTAGTGCAGTAAAGGATGTCAATGAGGCCTCGGAACAGGGAGATCTGTGCGGACTGCAGCGCCCCCGGTAAGAGACAGGCTCTCAGCTAGCCTCACGGTTAGCCTGCTGCTAACAACACCTCTCTCTCAGCATGAAGGAAAACATCTCATAGGGATTCGCCTGACACAAAACCATCTAAACAACATTTGCCTCTGAGAAAACACCTTTAAATTTTCGTGTTGCTTCATTTATTCACCTCTTTTGATTCTTCAGTCCTGCTACAAACGGCTAAAGTGTTAGCTGGCCGGAGCTAGCCCCGGAGCCCCGGATGACCACAAGTGGCTGCAAAAATGAGGATAAAAACATGGAAAAAAATAATCCTTGTTTGTGATTTTGTGTATTTCTGTTCAGTTATTAGACAGGCTTCGTCTTACAGACCCCTGTCCTTTTGAAAAATCTGAAAATGGTAAATCACAGCTTTTTACAGTGCCATTAAAAACCTAAAATGCGGTCATTTTAAATAAGCTGTATTGACTGGTGTTCTAAGTGGAACGATTACAGTGGTTAAACCATCTTTTAGTTAATTAGTCACATCTCAGTGTTTTAATGTTTTTTTTATTTTCTATTGAGAACAAATTGAGAGCTTACCTTGTTAAATAAATGGTAATTTCATCCCCTCATCATCTACTACTGTTTTACTGCATTTATTTGTATTCTTATTGCATTAATACTAAGTCACTTTCATAAACCGTATTGCATTAATGCAAAGTCACTATCATAAGCCTTATAGCATTAATACTAAGTCACTTTTCCTACAGTACACTAAATCTTAAGCACAGCAATGTCTGTGTTAGTTATTTTGTTACAATAATGTTCTGTAATTGTGTTGCACTATTGTTTATTGGGTTTTTTTTTTTATCCTCTGTTCTCTATTGTCTTGTTCTGCTGCACTGAGCATGTTAATGACACAATTTTAATCGGTATAAAGTTCTTTCTTTTTTTAAAATTGTAAAGATACTTCCACTTTTGCCAGGGTATGAGACACTTCTTCCTCTTCCAAACCAGAAACTGGATATATGCTGATCTTTCAAATTATTACAAGAAAATGTTAGAAATATGTGTATACACACTCAACCCACACACAGTGTATAAAAGCCACATTTGTGTGTGTGTGTATGGCAATACATATACATAAATATTGGAAAAATCGCTTGTTTTTCTGTGCTCTGTCTGAGTGTTTCCCACTATAAGGTACTTTCCCAGATCAGTGCTGTTTTGGAAATTACACTTAAAAGGATTTTTAATAGTGAATCACAGTTGGCAGCTTGACCCACATCTGGGAAGCCAGCTTCCTAAGTTTGATATATAATAAGGTAGAAGGAAACCTAAGCCTGATATAGTAGCAAATGATGCACACATATTAGGAAAAGTTTATTCCTGTCTTCTGCAGAGCCTCGTTGGGCCTCGATCAACAGGGGAGTTCTTATCTGTGATGAATGCTGCAGCATCCACAGGGGCCTGGGCCGCCACAGCTCTCAGGTCCGCCATCTGACCCACACAGCATGGCCCCCATCTCAGTTACAGGTAAAGAGCTGGCACTTCTCACATTTGTTTTAGGTTCAGCTTTGTTCCTGTCTCTGTGCACCACAGCGACGAGGAAATGAGGTATTGTGTCGCAGTTCCTCAAATAAAAATAGAGCAAAGCAACAAGGGTGTCTGTGGTGGCTCCTTTCTTGTTGCGTTAGTGTACATCTCCCTAATGTATACTCCTCTTAATTTAATTTATCTATTATTTATTTTTTATTTCTGGATAACTTCTGTAAAGTGACCTTGAGAGTCGTGAAAGGTCCTTATAAATAAAATGTATTATTATTATTAATGTCTTGTTTAAAAGTACAATTTGTGTTTAGAGGTACTGATTGCTTAAACATCAGTAGGTATTATTTTTTTAAACAATAAACCAGCAACATGTAATTTTGGCTTGCTTAAGAAGTGTGAATATCCTAATAACTATTGAAGATAATTTTCTGCTCCTTTGTTGTTATATCTTATGTTCTTGTAATTTCTTTTTTTATTTACAGATGATTCAGACTTTATACAATAATGGGGCGAATTCCATCTGGGAGCATAGTCTTCTCGATCCCTCATCCATCATGAGTGGAAAACGCAAAGCCAACCCACAAGACAGAGTGCAGTGAGTGATAACACCCATTAAAGGAACCACATCCTACATTTTGCATGTTTTTATATTTTGCCTGAGGCATTCTTATGATAGTGTAGTTTGTGGGCCAAAAACAGTCATGTCAAATGACCTCTCTATCAAGTAGACTTGAATTGGCTGTTTGTATGTCCTGATGACTAATATGTATATAGACACAGCACTGTGCAAAAGAGCCACCCTTCATTTCTTTATATTTTGCTTTGAATCACCATGTTGGTGCAGAAATACTATTTTATGTCTGCCAAATTGTCTTATCTTTGGCAGATTGAGTAGATCAAATGAAAGAAAGGGGAACAAATGTTTTACTGTTTTACAAATGTTTCAGCCACTCAGCATTCAGCACCACCAGTATACTGATTATCGCCCGATCATCTGGAATCATCTGCTCCTGTTTCTTCACTGGTTCAGGACTTCAGTTAGATGCTCTTTGTTGTGCTTGAATGATTCATATGTAGGTCATTGTGTGGCCTAACAAACAAAAACATTCCTCTGAAACTGGTCAGGCTTAGGGACTGGACTAAAAATGAGAGTCTTTGAAAGTCCTTCAGGATGCCTGGAGAACTGTTCTGTTAAAATGCAAAAAAGTCTGGATCTTTGGAAGCAAAACATGATGAAATGAAGGGTGACTCATCAGTTTGCACAACACTGTATATGTAACATTATTTGATATCTAATTCTGATAATCTGACATGGATCTTTTTTTGTAGTCCCAACAAAACAGAGTTCATAAAGGCCAAATATCAAATGTTGGCCTTTGTTCATCGAATGCCATGTCGAGAGGATGATAGTGTGACTGCAAAGGACCTGAGCAAGGTAAGACATGCTTCACTAGAAGTTCATGTTTTTAATTATTATTTGCCTGAAATGTTTATAAATGTAGTGCACCGATTTAAATCATCATCCGATGTTAAAATAATGTGACTGTTTTTCAGCAACTCCACTCAAGTGTGCGGACCGGTAATCTGGAGACGTGCCTGAGGCTGTTGTCTCTGGGAGCACAGGCTAACTTTTTCCATCCAGTAAGTTTCAGAGATTTTGGAGTTGATGTTGTTCTCTAGTTGGCGAAGCTTATTGTTTAACCCAGATTTGCTAGAATTGACTCATATAAAAACAGACCGTTTAAAAACTGGTTTTTTAAGGTTCCCTAATAAAGGCAGTAGTACATAGGAACATATAGAACATGTAACTTAAATGTTTAAATGGTTATTTGCCTGGTTAAATGTTTTTTCTATATGGTTCTATAAAGCACCTAAAGAGTATCCACTATTAGTCAAAAACCCATCTATTATAGAGTCAAATCAATCAAAATGTTCCTCTCTATAGGAGAAAGGGAACACTCCATTACATGTGGCAGCCAAAGCCGGTCAGCTGCTTCAGGCGGAGCTCCTGACTGTGTACGGCGCAGACCCCGGGGCTCCAGACAGCAGTGGAAATACACCTATTGATTATGCAAGGTAACTCTGACATCTGACAGTTCTAACAGGTGAACACAGAGGGATGCACTGATGTGCACGCTGCCTTATATTCTTCCTTGGGGGTTTTAAACCGCTACAATCAGTATGACTACATCTGCATCAGATAAACTGGATGCCAAGTCACTATATTTAATTTGTGTGATTACACTAAGTTTTCCTTTTTATTTTCCTTTTTACCTGGATTTTATCTCTCTTCTCCTATCTGATGCACAAGTCTAAGTTGTCATTATTTCAAAAACTGTGGGAGGAGAAGAGAGATAAAATCCAGGTAAAAAGGAAAATAAAAAGGAAAACTTAAAGTTTGCTTAGACATAAGCAATCGGACAGGTTCAAATTTGGCCATGACCACAATGTTTGGGAACCCCTCTCTCAGTATAAAAAAGTTCAGGTGCGTGCCACTTCATGGACTGTGTCAGGAAACAATCATTTTAAGTGTGTTTTGGAAATAAATGGATAGACAGACAGAGTGACTCAGTGGTTTGAGCTGTACTCTCATCAGTGGAGCTTGTGCATTTAAATCTAGCCACAGTTTAAAAGTTGGGGTACATTCCTTTTGATGGGCAGTGGAGGTTTGGTGTGCAATGACGGTGGAGGAAATACACCTATTGTTGCTGGCCATAATTCTAATATTTCAACAGATTTTTCCCATTGTTATATTGTGCACTAAAACGATGGTAACAAGCTGTAAACCTAATGGTAATGTCTCTCTTTCTCTTTATAGACAAGCAGGGCATCATGAGCTGGCTGACAGGCTGGTGGAGATCCAGTTTGAACTGACAGACAGACTAGCATTTTACCTGTGTGGAAGAAGGCCAGGTAACTATGCTCCTTATCTATATGTTGGTAGTGATTTCACTTGACTTTTTTAAATTAACTTTATCATCCATTCACAATATTCACATGTGAAATTTGCTCTCTGCTATAACATCTAATTATTTTAGTCTCCCACGTCGCCTCCTGACTAGTCATTTCCTGTGTTAAACGTGACCTCACAGTTGTCACTGATTCAGAAATTCTGAATCACCTCGTTCATGGTCTGAAAATAAAAATATCATGTTAAAGGGTGTAGGATGCAAGCAGTGTGAATATAATGACTACTGCAGTCCTCCGCAGCACTACAGAGCAGAGAAGTAGACGGAAATGAGGGGGTACAGAACTGTTTTTGGAGCTGGTTTTCAGAAAACAGATCTGTGCATGTTCTGATGAAATCCAGCGACAATTTGTGCAGGTATTAAAATAATTTGTGTAATATTTTGTTTTCAGATCATAAAAATGGGCAGCACTTTATAATTCCTCAGATAGCAGACAGGTAAGAATAAGACTGCTTAATAGCTTTGTTATAAAAAAAATGTGTCCACAATATAACTACAATAACTAATAGTATAATTATATAACTGGTATTTGTTTCATTGCTCACATTAAATGGATAAGAAATGTGTAAGTATAAAAAGTGATCACACCGTTGCTTCATGGTCTTATGTTACCTATATTTTCATTTTTATAAGCTGTTTATGACTTTATATACATTTGTTTTTATGTGCTTAATTACAGCAGCCTGGATTTATCAGAGCTGGCTAAAGCTGCAAAGAAAAAACTACAATCAGTGAGTTGGGTTGTTTTTTTTTTTTATCTTTGTTTTGAGAGGTTACCTAAAAGCACATGTATTTTATGGATAAAGTGCAATCCATTCAGATGATCTTTTTATTGTGTTAGAAGATCTACTTGATTGTTGTGAATGTCTAACATAAGAGCCTGCTAATGGTTTTAGCTCAGCAATCATCAGTTTGAGGAGCTGGCCATGGATGTGTATGATGAAGTCGACCGAAGAGAGACAGATGCAGGTTTGTTAAAAAAAAAAAAAAAGAATCTGCCTGATTACCCTCTTCACAGGATTGTTTTTGGAAAATAAAAACAATAAACCTGTTGTTTTGTCCCAACTGATCAGAATCAGCAAACTTTATTGATCCCAGAGAAAATTGCTTATGTTTCGACTACACAGAGACAAGAACAATCTAAAATATGAAGTCTAAGAAAAAAATCAATATGAAATACACCATACTATGTAGACAAATGCTCGGGAATACATACTACAGATAAATAACTTACTAGTAACACAAACGGTGGTTAAGAGACTGTTATTGCACATTATAGAGATCAGTAGTATATAAGGAAATAGCTGAGCAGTATGTAATGTTTTATAGGGGGGTTAAATGTTGATACTAATTTCATCTTTGTATTCATGGTTGCAGTCTGGCTCGCTACTCAGAACCACAGCACTTTGGTCACTGAAACCACTGTGGTTCCTTTCCTCCCCGTTAACCCTGAATACTCCTCCACCAGAAACCAGGTAAGTCAGCAGCACTTCCGACACGTGCTCTTCAGCCTCCTCATACCTCACGCCCCCACCAAGTCTTTTTCTATTTTTGGGTTTGAATTTGACTGCAGGGCAGACAGAAACTCGCGAGGTTCAATGCGCACGAGTTTGCCACGCTTGTTATTGACATACTAACTGATGCAAAGCGGCGTCAGCAAGGGAGTTGTCCAGATAATGTCAGAGGTAATAGAGTCCTTCCAGAGTTACTACATTTATTTATAAACCTGTTACGCCCCTTTTTGACCTCATTGTTTTTATTCTTCCCAGATAACGTAGAGCTGATTCTAAAAGATATCGGCAGTCGCCATGGGAGTGAGAGTCAGGAGTTAGATCAGCCTGACTATGACAGTGTCGCATCTGACGAAGATACTGAACGGGAGCCAGCCTCTGGGAAAGATGAGCGGACAAAGGTACATCTTCAGTAGGAGTGGTCAAAATTTATAGTTATTGTATAATATGGCATGAATTTGTTGAAAATATAATGAGTATCTCGTCTTTTTTCTTGAACCCTGAATAGTATTTATCATTAAAATAGTTATAGAGACTTGCAAACAATACATAAATTGCATAATATCAAGAAGCTGATTGGATGGCAGTTCATTATTCCCTGGGCTCTGGTTTTCTTACAAGGCCCAAATATAGACTGTCCTCTAAGGGAGGTAGAGCCTTCAGTGTTGCTGCAACACTGATACTACTTTAATTTCCGTATTCAAAAATTGCCTTAAGTCACTCTTTGTGTTACAACCATTGTTTAAGGCATCGACACTGTTGCCTTTGGTCACAGAGTGTTTGTTTTTTGTTTTTTTTTTTGTTTGTTTTTTTTTATCCAAAGAACCACATGCTTGCCATTCATGGGTGTGGTGAAGGTCATCAAGAACATTTTAAGACCATCACCACTGTTTACGCTCAAACGCATTACATTTTTCAAACTGTAGCGGCTGT
The DNA here is from genome assembly GCA_037974365.1 of Hydrocynus forskahlii. Classification (NCBI taxonomy): domain Eukaryota; kingdom Metazoa; phylum Chordata; class Actinopteri; order Characiformes; family Alestidae; genus Hydrocynus; species Hydrocynus forskahlii. The sequence goes on from JBBPCX010000035.1 coordinate 14,481,147, forward strand.
TTATTACATCAACAGACCGAGTACTGTAACCTGTCTCTCTCAAACACACAAACGCACTGCCCCTCACTCTCCCAGAGCTCAGAGTCGTCCGACCTATCTGATGGACCGATAACGGTGCAGGAGTTCATGGAGGTCAAGAGTGCCCTGAATGCATCTGAAGCCAAGATCCAGCAATTGCTCAAGGTCAACTGCCATCTGAGTGAAGAGCTGAGGGTCATGCAGAGCAAGGTGATGAACTTTACCTACACATTCTCCATCTATGTTCCAAACATATTTACTCTCTTCACGCTCTGCGAAGCAGAACACGTGTCGTGCAGCTTTTTGGAACCTTACTGCCCCTGTACGTCCTCCTGGTTATCTGATCTGCATTGTTGAGCAGCTCCTCTCAGAAACAGATACTGTTCCCATAGCTGCTCAGGTGCTTCTGGCAGGGCCCATTTCTGATGAGGCGTCAGATAGTGTATCTTGATGCAAGCTCTCATTTCCAGCGTATTCCATTGCCTCTTGTGTGTTTACTCTACACTCAAAACTGTTAGACAAAGCAGGAGTAGTGTTATCTTTATGCTTTCTACAGAGTTACAGAGTTAATTTAGAATTGATTTATTTGAAAACTCTGTATAGAGTTGGGACAGAAGTTGTAGCACATTTTGATTTTCCAGTGTATCTCAGCTTGGTATCAGTGAGATACACTTTCTGACACATCAGCACCACAATACTCTCCCCACAGTTTATGGCCAGTCATCCCAAAACTGGAAAAGTGCCATAATATGAATATTTTCATCTTTAAATATTATTAACTATAAAACTGCTACTGAATCTCCTTGACACTGTGTATGAAACCGTTAACGTCTGTTTATATATTATTTTATTTTGCCTCCAGCTTAACTCCCTGCAGAATGAAAACACCTCTCTGAAAGGTCACGGGGCCAACAGCCTGTTCCACCCACAGGACCCCCAGCGGCGGGTGCCACCTCGAGGGGGTCGAGCCATGTCCATGTATGAGACGGGCTCAGGCCTTAAGCATTATCATCCCAGAGCAGATGGTGCCCACCCTGACCCAGGCGGGCTCACCCTCCAGCCCCTTCCACCCAATGTAAGTGAAGTCCAGGACAATGCTTGATTTGTGGGATTCCCATTTGGCTTCAAGCACGTTTTCAGTCTGTGAGCAGTACTGTTCAGTGTTTTATCCTGCATTTATCGTTTGGTTAATCATTACTCCTCATCATATCACTCTCATTGTGTAGAGTTCATTATTTAAAGAAATAGTTTGGCCAAAAATCTGTTTAACCTTACCCCCAAATGGAGGCGATTGAAGTGTTTGATGTTTAAAGATTGCTTCTGTAGTTTTGCTCTGGAGCACTGGATGTATAATGTGCCTAGCAAGTGGAAGCTAAAGTGTCACCAATTGGTTGTCAAATTTCAGACTGCTGGTAGTGTTTATTTTCGTATAACAATATGTCAAGCAATGTCGTAAGCCACTTCCCAGCACAAAGCTAAAGAAGCAGTCGCTGGACATCAAACATGTTTTAACTAATCGTTTGCATTTGGGTTGAGTGGAAAATTGTGTGAATAAGATTTTTTGCCAAAAAATTTCTTTAAGATTTTTCTTGCCTTTTTACATAAACTGGATTTGAACCCTTTCTAGATTGGGAAGGGTCCTTCCGTGGCCGCCTCCTCCTCCCTTCCCACCTTCCCCTCCTCCTTGTCCTGGTCGTGGGATGAGCGAACCCAAAGGGTGAAGTACTCGCTCACTGAACAGGCAGTCCTCCGTAACGGGGGCTTCTCTACCGCCTGGCTTCCCTCTCCCTCCTTCCCCAGCCCACCTCCACCCGCTGCTTTACACCCCTCTTGCAAATCTGCATGCATTCCATATATGCCCACCATTTGAGCTTTCAGTCTTCTGATCGGAGATACAAGGCTGTTTGTCCCACTACTAATATCACTCAAATGCTGCACTTGTGACCACAGTGAGAAACACTGGCTAAGAAGCTGTGCTCACTGTTACACTTGTATGTGTATGCCGACACTGACTTGTGCACGTGTTTACCTTATTTTTGTCTCTGTTTGGTTTTTTTTGTTTTGTTTTTCTGGCTTAATTATCACATCCATGTGTGTTCACACTTAAAGCATGAGGAATGCCCCCCTCTGCTTGAGCCCTTTGCCTGGGCTGCTGTTAACACAGCCGTGTCTCTCTTGAGCAAGCCCTGTTGAATTTCTCTGAAATTGGATAGATCCTGTGATTGGTTGTTATGAGAAGGGCTCTCACCACTCTTTCTCCCTCCCCGCAGGGTTCCAGGGTGGAAGGCCAGAGCAGCGGGTCTGAGAGTGTCTATGATAACACACCCAACCACACAGATCTGGACAACTCTGGGTATGGCTCCTCAAATTCCACTTGAAAGATTAAGCTCTATTCAGTTTGGGTTCGTTTTACCTGGGGAGGTAATTTAAGTGATGTCCGATAAGATCCATGATTAAAGTTTAGTTTAAAGTTCAATAATTCTAGTTTAATTTGAATTTAGCTCAAGGGCTTGATAATTATCTAATGATATGACTCAGGAAAAACACCAGCATATGAAGGACATATATGAACAACCAGCGTTAGGAGTAAGGCTGCACAGTGTATTGTCTGTTAATTGATACCACAATAGGCTGCAATTTGCAAATGAGCCTTCAAAAAATCACAGCGTTTCAGACAGGGTGACCAATCACAGCTCCAGGTCAAATTTTTGACCATTAAAGGTGTTGGTGAATCGGTGCGTGAATGGGCGGGACTACACTGCTGTAGCCAGAATAAGGAGCTATATTTAAATGTGTTGATTTATGACATCACAGTCTATGATTTGAAATTGGGCTGGTTTTGTGGCTTATTTTCCATATATGGTCTGTGGGGGGGGAGTAAGTGTACTATTTAAAACAATATTTATAAACTTTTTCACTCCAGAAAAGTGATATGAGCCATTGAATATATTAAAAAGCATTGCAGTTGCAGTATGTAGCAGTAAAATTGTAATAATGACATGCTGCTCATATCGTGCAGCCCTAATTAGGAACCAATTGACCTAATTGCTGCTCATCTTCTAGTCCAGGGTCAATGAATGTTCCCAGGACAGTGCCCTGGTTGGGAGAGGGGGCTATCCCCGAGTCAGGTGACCCTGATGAATGTGAGGCCGATCCGACACTGCCCTCCACGGAGGACGTCATCAGCAAGACCGAACAAATTACAAAGAACATCCAGGAGCTGCTGCGGGCTGCGCAGGAGAACAAACACGAGAGGTAAGGACATGCACATACTCGTACAAACACACTGCATTGAATTTACTTGATCATAATGTGCATTCACTCATTTCCACATGAATAAAATGTTCTACCAGTCCAGTTTTTGCTGTATACCATAATTTGGAATACTGCAAAATGAAATTGTTTATGTGCCATATTTTCTTTTATTCGGACATTTGAAACAAGTGTTTTCAATGCCTTGCTATGTCCACTGCTCTCAGTCACTTGTTCCAAGATGCTCTATAGATCCAAACGTTTGCTGACACCACTTCAACTCATCCTGAAGGTATCGTATGGAGCTCTGTAGTTCAGTAGCTTTTGGAGCTTCATACCCCTCTAGCCAATGCTTGCCATTGGTCCTAGGCTCCTGTCTCTTGTTTTAATAGCATTCTTTTCGATAGAGATTAATCAGGCTATTTGTGCCGCTGAACACTTGTGTCAGTCATTTGTGCACACTAAGCTGGCTAGGTTCACTAATGAGAAGTCGTGTCTCCAAGAGTTTGGGAATATAGAGCACTGTCTTTCCTTAACTGCAGTCTGTTTTGTGTTACAATGACACTATTTTGTAAGGCTTTTACTTGTAGAGAACGAAGAGGGGAAATGAAATCCAATGTTGGCAGAAATTCTCTCCAATTTGTTCTCCTATCTTCCTTGTTTTCACTTCCTCTCGTGTGTGTTTGTGTGTTTGTGTGTTTGTGTGTGTGTGTGTGTGTGTGTGTGTGTGCGCGCGTGCGCGTTTGAAGACATTTTCTAAGCAAACAAATATATGAAACCTACAGAAACAACTAGGTTATACCAGAGGTATTGTCCTGCCTAAAGTTATTTTTCCCAAAAGTTTGATGTTTTAAAAAGTGTTACTGGAGTTAACACTTGGGTTAGAAGGTTATTTACGTATTTAATACGTATGCACTACCAGTCAAAGGTTTTTTACACACCGCAGGCTTTTGCCACTTACAGATTTTTTTCATAAACTGCACATTTTTATTCTTGTTAAGCATCAGAAAGTTGTTGAGTGAATAACTATCAAGGAAATGTGTTTTATTGGACATATTTTCTTTAATAAGATAAGAATCTGTAACAGTGCATGTCTGTCATCCTATTAACTGGTTGTGTGGTGAAGCAGAGTCAAATTCTAGACTGTCCTTTAACTTTAAATGCACTCGTAAACTGTTTCAGCACTTAATAGCTCCATGGTGGATTTCTGGCTAATAAAGAAAGTATTTTAGTAAACTGAATGAGTAACATGCAAATGTTTGACTGGTAGTGTAGGATGAATGTATGAACTCATGTCCTCACATTTTATAAAACAAACGTGTGTGTGTGTGATTCCTTCGAGGCAGCTCCCGCCTCAGTCTGGGCTGTTTCAGTGGCCTGCTGCCCTGCGCTGAGCAGGCTGAGAGAGTCTCCTCTCTGCAGGACTCTGCCTCCTGGTACTTCTCCCTCTGTCTCCATCTCGGGGACAGAGTCTCTTTTGTCTGCGTTCTGAGTGGTTGGGAGTGTGTCGGACGCCGCTGGCATTCAGAGCAGCACGCCCCCATGATTATAACCACTAATCGGTTCGCGTTGTAGTCACTTACTTTTTCATTCACAAAAGCACATTTTCTGTTTTTTTTTGTTTTGTTTTGTTTTTTTCCATTAATTGACTTACACTACCAGTCAAAAGTTTTTGCACATCACAGGTTTTTACCACTTATACATTAATTTCATTAACCGCAGATTTGTATTCTAAGTGCTGCAAAATTACAACTATAAAGGAAAATGTCAAAACATGTTTCCTTTATAAGATGAAATAATCTGAAACAGTGCATGTCTGACATCCTATTAACTAGTTGTGTGGTGATGCAGTCAAATTCTTTAACTTTAAATCGATTCGTTAACTGTTTCATTACATTGGCTGCCACTTGTTGAGTGATCCACATTATAATTAGAATTATATACGGCTGCTTTTTATATCTCAGTAGTAATGAAAAATAGTCATTTTCTAGCTAATAAAGGCACTCAAATCATGCACTTAATATAAATGTTTTCGTTAGCAAGGACTATTCAGTGTATTTTTAAATAAATATTAAGTGAGGAACATAGAAATGTTTTGACTGGTAGTGTATGTTGCTGTTGCATTGATTAACTGAGCTAATTTGACTTGGCAGTCCAAAAGCAGAGACATGCGGATATGCAGCAGTTAGGCCTCACACAGCTTTGCTGACTCATTTGACCATGCATGTATGTGGGGGAGGGGTTTGTTTGGTTTGGTTTTTTTAATCTTCATTTTGCATCCATACATTTTTTTTGCTTTCATTCCTTTTTCCTTTGCCATGCCACACACGTGAACGTTAAGCACTGCTGGAGAGTTTTAAATTACTAGGTACAGTTTGACAGTAGTTAATCAGTTCAATCAGACTGTCTGTTAGGTCGTTTCCCATAAGCTGAGATTCAATCGAAACGTGTTGCACCAGACAATTTTTTGTTTTACGAGGAACTGACACTAATGAACAGCATATTAGTGAGTAAATCACAGGAACAGGGTGAGCTCTGAAAAGCTCCTAATGTCACAGGAGTAGTGTAATGGGGTATAATGAATATTGTCTCCATTTATATATTTTCTTATGCCATTAGGTTTTCTCTTAAGGGGAGGAGTTTGAATTTCAGCTTCAGTAGTTCAGTAGACAGATATGCAATAAATCCACGTACATGCTCCAAACCACTTGTGGCGTGTAATGGGTTTGTAATTAATACTCATACATTAAAATATGTTATGAATTTAGTATTTGAGTCTTCTCTGGCGATATGAGAAGTGAGGACCGAGACCATGAGTGATTTGGAACCTCAAAAATAGCATTGACTGCAGGGTAGTCAATCAGGAAATGGTTATATTTTTTTATTTGTGATAATACACCTCTGTTGTCACTTTCTACTCTCTAATTCCATGTTCTAATGTGTGAAAATGCTTGTTTTTCAGCATAGTGTGCACTGTGCCCTTGTACATCTCCTGACCTTTTGGTTTCTCACTTGAATGGCTTTTATTGTCTCTCTTGTCTTTCCCTCCAGCTTTGTCCCATGTTCAGAAAGGATTCATCAGGCTGTGACTGAAATGGCAACTCTCTTTCCAAAGGTAAGGGAAAAGTTGTGTATGTATGTGTGTATATATACGTGTGTGTGTGTGTGTGTATATATATGTGTGTGTGTATGTATATGTGTGTGTGTATATATATATAGATATATATATATATATATAGATAGATAGATAGATAGATAGATATACACATATACATATATAGATATAT
>JBBPCX010000035.1:14501640-14529707 GCA_037974365.1 Hydrocynus forskahlii
ACACACAGGGGTTGACATAAGTTTTCAGTACATAAGTTTTCAGTCTTCACAGTGCAAATGTGTACCTAACTTGTGACTTCATACTGTGTGCTCCGCCCCACCCCTCGACTTCTACATAAAATCCTTACCATGAACTCTATATGTTCTCCCATTGGTTGATTACCCAGTGAGACCTAATGACACCCAATGAGAGAACATAATTTTATAATAGATGAAAAGTATTTAGTAACAATAAAGATAATATTCAAAAATCACATTCTTTTTTTTTTTTAACTTTGTTTGGTCCATCCCAACCCTACACCCACGACAAAAAGTTTTGGCGCCCCTGCTTTAGATGGTTTTCATGATGTAAATGACCCACAACACTAAATATGTGGAGTAATTTGTTGGGGGCTGGACTACTTTATTAATGTATTCATTTCTCTCCATCCACACTTTTCTTGTCAATGCTAATTGCATTCAGAAGAAGCTTCCTATTGTCCTGATTCTTTCTATTTAAGGCAATATTTTATCTTCTGCTTTGTAGTTTTGGCCTCGTCCTTGTGAGCAGCTCAAACCCGGGTCCCGGCCATCGAGAGCTGAGCTGAATCATCACAGCGTTTATCCGTGTTGTGTTTAAATTGCCTCCTTTACTACCAGAAGATCTCTTGGAATTGCATAAACGATTCCAGGCCTGAAATACTGAGGGAAAAAGAAAAGCCCCAAAGCTGTTTTGCATATCCAGGAAATCTGAAGATAAGAGGCCTGTCGCATTGTGTAGGGCCGTCTATTCCACAATAACTGCATAATTCGCTTTATTAAAAGTAATATATTCTGAGACATTTAACCTGAGAGGGCTGCACATTTTTCACACACAAATGCAACACTGCAGGGGGAGAAAAAACGAGGTGAAGACGGCCTTATGGATCCCCCATTTCCATATATATGACTTTCACAAGACTGTGGTGTCTAAAGTGGCGCAGCTCTTCAGCGCTTATCAGAGTGTGATGAGGAAACACAAAATAAGACACTCCTACTGGCGATAATGAAATCTATGCAATATACATGTACATTCATAATGTGCGTATGTGTAATATAAATATACACACACACACACACACACACACATATATATATATATACACACATATATATACATACATACAGCTCCGGAAAAATATGAGACCACTGCAATTTATTTTTAAATCAGCAAACCATTCCATGCCAGTGTCTGTTCAATTCCTACACAAGCACTTCATTCTGCTTTATGAGGGACTGATTAGTGATCACCTGAATCACATCTTATTTAATGAGGAAAAGTATAAAAACCCTGCTGTAATCAACACTCTCCTCTCACGAGACCAGTTGGATGGTAAAACACTACTAGAAGTTCGTCAAAGGTCATTATTGCCATTTTGTTTGAGTGAACGAGGGATTTGTTTTCTTTTAATTATTCAAGTTCAATTTCTCTTATTCTGTTTTGTCATTTCCTTTAAAATTCTACTTTAAAGAACAATTTTTATTTGGAAATTAGGAGAAATATTGTCAGCAGTTTTTAAAAACTAAAGGCAAAGCTGTTCAGTAAAATACACCTATAAAAGGCTATATATATATATATATATATATATATATATATATATGCACAGAAAAACTGACTAACTGAGAAGTGCTGTTCACATTACGTATTCAACCCGTGCTGTGAAGGCTCCAAGTTTACACTGATGAAAGTTATTGCCCTAACAAGGACACAGCTGGCTGAAAATCAGCCTCTACCTGTAAATCATTAAATAACGTCACTTTTTCCAGATATAAGAACATCTTAATTAAAGTACCATTGGTCAAACTGTGAATCAGAAGGAAATTGAGAGTTGGTTATAGACGATGTTGGGTCGATTGTAAGGAAATATTCTACAGTCGAGCAAAAAGATGCCAACAACCACTGTGAATGATAAACAGAACTCAGAGGCCAAGCCTGGAGGGAAAGAGGGACCAGTAAAAAGAGCTCTATATATGACTGGCATTGAGAAGGTGGCCAGAAAGAAGCCATGGTTGAAGATAAGCCACATCAAAGCGCATCTGAAGTTTGCCAGAAAGCCTGAGAGTGACCCAGGTAAATATATGATACGGTTTTATGGTCAAATGAGACAAAAATGAAACGATTGGTGGAAACCTCAATCTGTCTGTTCTTCTACAAACACCATCCCAGTTGAGGAGCATTTTCTTCAGCTATGACTGGGTTTCTTGCTAAAAATGAATGACAGCTGGATGGTGCAAAATACAGGAGACACTGCTTGGGAGAAACTTTTCCTTTCAGGACAAGAAACCCAAGGATCACAAGGCCGAAGCAAGAAGAGTGGCGGAACAACTAAAACATCTTAATCTTACAGTGGACAAGAGTTGATTGGAGAGATATCAGTCTGGTCAAGAATCTGTAGCACAACTGTGGTCCCTAAGCGTCATCCAACCATCATCCAAACTGCACGGAAAAATGGGGAATCATTCCCCTAGCTGTTATGGCAGCAGAATGTGTTCCTCTTTACCTCTAGCCTGAAGGGTTTGAATGTTTATGTAAGCCACATTTCTAACAAAGAATTTTGCCTTTGAAAATTCACTTTAATTGTAAATTATTTACATGTGAGTTATTTACAGTACTGACTTTTGAAACACCACTTATCCATTCATTTGTAATAGAAGGAATTCTGACTATTAAGGGGGTTGAATACTTTTGCACAGCACTGTACAGGCTAAAGGATAACGCATGGCTTAGGTTCGATTTCAGCGCGTGTTCTAGCTGTGAGGATCAAGCAATGAAATATCAGTACAGTGGCAACACTCATGCCTGGTAAGAAGATATGCTGTGCATGCAACTTGAATACCACGCAGGCTTTGCCAGTATTCAGTCTACCAGTTGGTGGCTGGAACTAATGGCAGCCTCACAGCCTGGTTTCCATCGGCACCTTTCGCTCTCTCTCTCTCCCTCTCTCTCTCTCTCTCTCTGTGCCCTTGAAGAGCTGATAAAAGAGGCTGAGGAGATGTGTGCGAGCTCAGGTCACACTGAAAGCTGATTAGCCCCTGTCCCCGGGGTGGATAAAGCCAGAGCAACTTCAATGCCCTGCCCTCAGAGGGTATCGCTGTTCTGCCTCTTCTCAGCCACTAGGCCCCAACTGCCACTCGGATGACAGACCCGGGAGCCAATAGTGTTACGGCCTTCGCCTGCCATCAGACACAGCCTGTATTTGGAGGAATAAAAGGTAAAACCCTTCAAATGTCTCCAGTCTTCTCGTTATGCGCCATTTACACAACCAACTGTGAAACATTATACCTGCCTGGCCTCATAAGTAGTTCAGATATTTTGATTTATGTCTCCTTAGGGAATAGCATTCGGGCCATCTTTCATACTCCAAATGAAAAAAAAAAAGACGACAAATAGAGCAGATTTAGAAAAACATCCCTAAATTAGATTTATTGACAATCTTAATCGTGGAGGAGGTTTCAGACAGTCATACATACAGTAGTAAATAGAGTCACTGAAGCATAACGTGGGGCAAGGGCTTATCTGCCAACATTATAATTGCACTTTTTCAAACATCTAGCCCATTGTGTGCCATTTTACTCAAACTCCGCTTCAAAATATTCCACTTTAATAAAAAGGAAAAAATAATGGATCAAATAACGAAACCAGTCGCGTATCTGAACATCAGACACCCAGTAGTACCTTTAACATAGTACAGAAATCTAAATGTCAATAAATAATAATGAATAAAGTATGCAGAACACTGATGGAAAAATAAATCCAGTTGGAACGCTCGTAAGACTTAGTCACAGTAACTCACGCCGCTTGACATCAGGTCACTGATGGAGCGGCTCAGTAGTGGACGCTTAAGCGTCTTCTCAGTCCGTCTCTCGGATTCATAAGGCCTGTTATAAAAACACTGGACCGGCTACAGTAGACAACAATCAGCTAAAATGATCAACTGGCCAGCGCCGGGCAAAAAACCACATTCTGGTCCGCAGGTATGAAAACTGGGATACAACCATTTTTGAAATGAGGGAAAAAAAAACAAAAAAACAAAAAAAACCAAACATTGGTCACAAACAGGTGAAACAATAAGAATAAACATTTTTATATAAATATGTCTGTCTACTAGTAGACACAAACATAATATAGAAAAAAATTCAAGTTATTTTCAAGATGAAATGTTCCTACAACCAACCCATGCCAGAGTAATCTTCATAATTTTTTTTATAACAGTGCAATTGGAAAAAAACTATTATGATTGAGTACTATTAACAGGGCTTTACAAATGTCACCAAGGGTTCACTAGATTTATTCTTCTTTTATTTATTTATTTTTAATCATCATCAGGTACGTTTTGGAGTAAACAGCACAGACCTGAAGTTAATGTAACGTCCTGTAACTAGTGGGCAGTTAAAGAATCGCTTCTCATCACAGATTTGGCAGCTAATCTGAAAGGTTTTGTTCAGATCGATCTCGGTCTGAAGTAAAATGGTACAATAAAACCAAAATCCCTGTTGGTGCAAAACAGTATCTGAGTATATGTGAGTACTTCTTAAAGTAAGTCCAGTTACCACAGGTGGAACTGCAACTCTGTGACCTTTTACGGTCAGTCAGGATTGCTGTTACCCTTTTAAGCTTTGCAAAGACCCACTGAGCCCTTAACCAATGGCACGCATCCACTAAAAGGCATGTCTGATACAAATCTACCACTTATTGGCCTAATTCACAGTCCACTCCCCCCCCCCCCTTTCACTTCCCCAAACCCGGCAGCCTGAAGCCCCCTATCTGAAGACGGGCAGCTGGATGTGCGTGGGCTGGTGCTCAAGAAGGCGCGGTACGGCCACGGCCTCATAGCCGCGGCCCAGCATGCGCTCTTTGATGCAGGGCGGGTGGATTTCGCTGATCAGGCACTCCAGAGACTGCAAGCTGCTGCTGAGGAGCGAAGCCTGGCACAGACCGCGGCCGGGCAGCCCACAGCACAGTCCCGGGCCCGAGGAACGGTCGGCTGGGTACTGCTGCGGGTGGCGCTGGGCATGTGGATGGGGGAGTCCCACGGAGCTCGGCGGCAGCTCCTGCGGATTGTAACAGTCGCTGTTGGGTGTGACGAGCACGCTGTTCCAGGGCGGCGCGAAGAACTGGCCAACTGAAAACTCGCCATGCATGGCTGCACAGTTTAGAGGCGAGGAGCTGACCTTGTCCAGCATGCTGGTCCCTGTGCTGAGCGCATGGGCCCTGTAAGGAAGCTGAGTCGTTCCTGCTGGCAGGCACACATCCGGGGACCTGCTAATGGCAGCTCTGCTGCTGCTGCTGCTGCTGCTGGCACCGTACATGCGCAGGTGGCCCTGCTGATAGTGCTGCTTCTGTTGCTGCTGCTGCTGTTGATGTCTCTGCTGCTTGGACTGCCATACAGCATAATCCATACTGTCCATGTAGCCTGAAGCTTTGGCCATATCAGCAGTTTGAGTGGGAAGCACAGCTCCCGAGTAGGCCAAGCTGCTCTGTGGCGGTCCCGCCATGCTGAAGTTGGAGTCCGCCACAGCCGTGGCTGCCTGGTGAGATGGGCTGGAATGGACTTCTCCTGGCACCTGCAGACCCTGGACATGAGAGGTCCTGGCCATCTGCCTGACCATGCTGTGGGCCATGTGGTCAGAGTGGGGAGCCAGAGCCAAGCTCTGCCCACTGGACAGAGTCACAGCGGAAGCTGCTACCATGACGTTGTGAGGCGCAGGAATTTTAGGCACCTCGGGAGGCTTGCAAAGCTCCATGCTGTATGGTCTTTGCCTGTGCCTGCTGATGATGCTGCCATTGCTCGGCAGTGCATAGGGAGCCACCGCCATTTGTATAGGTGACAGTTTAGTCCTCTTGCCATCCGAGCTCTTCACCACACCTTTGGTCACGGTGGGAGCTTTGACGATGGCCAGCAAGCCTTGGTAGCCCCCGGAGTACGGGTGGGAATAAGGACTGAAGCGCTGGCCCGTGGTGTCCAAGCCATTGACAGTTCGGCTGATTTGTTTGTGCTGTGGGACCCTTATGTTGGAGGGGAAAATCTTGATGGATAGCGGACTGTCAGCCGTCTTCTGTGCATAAGCGTCCAGCTCGGCAGCAGAGGGGTACCGCGAGCCCGGCATGGAGCTCAGATCACCTACAAACAGACACAGGTTTTGTTAGAAGGCAGGTAAACAGAGTGAATAACTCTGATATGATTAAGGAAGCACCTCACCAAAGCGAAAGCTCCACAAATGTGAGGCATAGCTGCTCAGATAGAAACATGCAGGGGGCTAATTTGACAAACACTGAGAGCAAATTAGGTTGAGTATATCCTCCTATTACAGCCTGGCTGATAATACATAAAGCTCACCCAAGAATGTGAACAAAAACAAATATCTCCAATTGAGAGTTTTGCTGTCTGACAAAGCTGATCATGCTGGGCTGCTCAGCAATAAACACAAGAAAATTATGAATACTGGATGAGTAAAAATGATCAAGGAGCAGAGACAAGAAAAGAAAAATTGTTCAATAAAAATGGAGATATTGGAGTGTGTGCTCTATCCCATTTTTTCTCGCCCCCTCCTCACACTCTCTTCCTCTGCCTCATTTCCTCTCGTGGATGTTCATCCTTAGACATCTGCATCTTTCTAAAAACTCATTTTGTGGAGGGAGACACCCCAGGCAATGTTTGATCAGTGCATTATGAAATTAATTTGGTCTTTCTTCAGGACAAAATTGGATTACCCTGGGAAATCAAGAAAGAGATGAGGAGGGGGAGGGGGGAGAGCTAATTTTGTTTCAGTGGCTTGAGTGGAATTCATTTCATGCCGTTTGGCTATGCAACCCACTCAAAAGGTGCTCATAAAGGAGCACAAGTAAGAGCTGGAGATCAGAAGGAGAAAGAGAAGAGCTAGTCACACCAGGATGGCACAACACTTGATCGTTTCCCAGAACGGCTGTAACTAACCTACATCTCTAAAGGCACCATCAAATTGAAACAGAGGAACCCCATTAGTGGATGATGATTATGATTACAAGAATTAGGCAGGGATTTTACAGGCAAAAGTAATTGCAATGAATAATAGGTGGTCTATTTTTTGTATTTCATTCAGTAACAATGCTTGTCAAGTTCTACAGCTGAACAGACGCAAGACTGAGCTCTGGAGCAGTTTCTAGAGTAGCACCAGTGCATGAGCCTAACCTGTGCGCTGAAGTCTAATAATGGAAAATGGCAATCTCTAGGGGGACCTGCGTTCAATGGCGTACGGAAAAGCTGAAGGGACAAACCAAGATTGGATTTAAACACCATTATTCAGGCAATTTCATGGCTGTTTAGCGTGCCGCAACAAAGGGAAGGCAGAAAAAGTGTTCCATTTTTACGCAATAAATCTGTCGGCAGAAATTACGACCACTCCTACGAATGACACCTTTATGGAATTTCTGACATGAAAAGAAAAGTGCCGAAATTAAGCAAGATTACTCAACAGTCAGCGATCCCTCGCAGAAGCCAAGCAAGCGGGTCCGACAAAGGGAAAAAAAGAACAATTCAGAACAATTCAGTTCTTACTCCAATAACAGAAGCCATTTTAAGTGTCTGCTCAACCATGCGACGGCGAGCTCACTTGTTGTTCCTGTTCAGGATTGATTTGGGAGTTCATTTCATTTTCAGGCCCACAATGAGCCTCCGACTGTGAAAATGATTCAATCTACAAGATCCACCTCATAAAGGAAATAAATTGGGTGTTTAAAATGGAGGAAAGAGGAGAAGGGGAGAGGGCTATCAATGCACTGCCTGCAGTCACACGGTGCTCACCAGGGGTCATTCATCACAATGAAGCCGCAGAACTAGACAGACAGATGGGCAGGAATTTATATGTCATTGTTAAGAATCTGTGAAAGACCAGTGGAGGTAACAGATCACGGGAGTCAGGCCTGTCTGACACGGCTGCCTAAAACAGTAGAAAAAAGCGCCGCTCTGCATCACTGCTTTGGACTTGTTTCAAATTGGCTTGCTGTTTAGGAAACGCCTCAAGTAGCTTAAAATGTTGATGTGGCTTCAAAGGACTTTGCACCTCATAAATTAAAGGATTAGAAATGGATAAATTTCACACACACCCAACCTACACCCATTTTGGTCATCTTTATTTTTGTTTCTCTGGTCTCTGGCAGACCACTTCTATGTGAGCAGTTGGCATTTTGTTGAAATATTGGTTGATCCAGTTTTTCATTGGCGGCTTGGGAATTGACCAAGTTGTGATTGAGCTTTGGGTGGTTCGGTTTGCCATTTGACAGGGGGGGTGGGGGGGTGGCTATTAGTATTCTGACCCTGAGCACCTAATCACACAGAACAGCCCAACTGCCAACCTCCCAGAATGTCACATTGTCAAGGTCTGCTCCAAGACGAGAGCAGAAGTTAGCTACATGCACATCACTAAATTCAAAACGTTATTTGTTGTGTCTGCATTACCCAGGGGCATTTCAGAGTGCTTACTAATTTACACTGTGTAAGCCTTTTAAGTGGCTTCCCCCCGCCCCTTGCGTTAGGACAGCCTGAGGTGGGACACTTGGGATTCAGACGTGAGTGGTCTTACGCATGCAAGGCCATTACCTGGAACTCCCAGCACTACAGCAGAAGGAACGGTGGATGAACACAAGCTGCTTGACTGCTCAGCTCGGGGAGGCAAGGTCAAGCCTTCGATCAAACAAAGCTCTCAAAAGTGACTTCTATTACATTAGGTCGGCCCTGGAGGGAGAGGGGGGGAGGGCGAGCGGCTCTGAAATCTCAATTAACACTCAGCTAATTAACTGCACATGCGACGTGATACAGAATGAACTCTTTTAAGTAGGGCGATAACAAGAACAAACGGGTACGAGGCATGGTGAAGGGAAAGGAGGGATGGAAAAGATGATGTAGGAGGGGGGGAGGACTGTTTTGACAGAGCGCTTATTACTGCTCTGTTCACACCGCTTGGTCAAAAACAGAGCCGACAGAACAGACAGAGCAATCTTCCTCAGAAAAGGGACGACACCAACGTAAACAGCCAGTTTCTTAAGTGTTATCGGCGCTAACCCCTGGACAGAATCCGTCTCCCTATGAACACACACAAAGCTTTCATCCCCAGTAAGCTGCCTAATCTTTTTTTCCCATGGTTACACTTGAAGCCGTTCCCCTCGGATCAGAGAGGAGACCTTATTGTTTTAGAGCCGTTTGGGTTAATCAGTGATTAAGTGGCAAAACAGCAGAGGCTAAAAAAGGAGCAGCGCTCCCTCACTAAATTTCCACCAGGCTCTCAAACCCAACCATCAAAGTACAGGTACACACGTTCAATCATGGGCCTCTGGAGTAGCTCACCTAACCTTCATCCACAGTACTGAAACATGAGCAGCTGGGATCTGGCACACATTACATTAAGATGAGGCTGAACGACCACTGAGAAAACAACCAGGACAGCCATTTGCCTTACTACCTGATATTTACCTCATGAAGTGCAACACTGAGATATTTGACTGCACCTTTTATTGAAAAATATTTGAATTAGCTTTAAGTGTTGAGGCTCAGTGCTACTTTCAGATATGATTGATTGGTAAGGTAAGTAGGGGTATAACTATCAAATCATGATTCAGTTTAATGATTCAGGGCAAACAGTTAAACAAACTAGGACTGAAAACAATTTAAATGTTCTCCCAACATTTTAAATTCTCCCAACAACTGGAAGTTAGGGGGGTTATGGGGGTGGGAGCAGTGATATTTCACAAATGTGCTGGACTGGGATTTATGCACTTTCAACATTATAAATAAATATTAAATATCATAGGTTCATAGACCGCATATTCTCCACAACGTATTGTCACATGTCCATGATACTATCACATTTTAGAAGTGATAGATATTTCGATTCATTGTTACAGCAGCAATAATAAGCATTAGTTTTATGATTAGTATAAGCTGTTTAACATACAAATATGTGATAAGAGTTTGCAGTTCAGCAGCAGTAAAAACACAAGCCAAAGCCACACAAACAAACAAAGGTCCTTGCTACCTTTTTGGCCTCACACTCTCAATTCATTTGTTGAGTGATTCAGCAGTGTTCCATTAGTACCGCAGAGGATTAGCTGAGTGGTTAAAATGCTGCAGTTAAGTCAAATGTGTAGGAGGTAGTCATCCTCTTCAACACAATTACATTAACTAAAACACAGCAGGCCCAAATGCAGCAAGTCATATTTTCAACGCTCACCGGATCAAAGGGTATGTTTAGCAGGAATATCTCACCGCCCCTACACTTTCACCACAGTGCCAAACATGGTTATGGAGTCCTGGGAAGTTTGCGAGGCCACCAACCAACTCCCCCAGGAGAGCCATGCCCTTGTGAAGTGTTCCCAAGCTTTCACAGAAAAAAAAATGCTGCAGGCGCCCCCATTATTACCATCAACCAACATTAATGCTAACCGACAAGAATCCCAAAGCAGGCATCCGTGGGTGGAGGCGTCACATTACAGCAGAAGGGTGCTGAGGATGCAGACCCTTTCATATACTATTTTAGGTTATAGCTAGTAGACTATATGTGAGGGTGTTAGTTCTAAAGTTCTTAAAATGCCAGGGCTCACTAGTGAACACTAGAACTCACCTGCCAAAGCTGATTTGATTGTATGTCTCTGTATTGGACAAATGCACCCCTGCTCACCTCATCAGCCCCTCTTCCTTCCTTTGAGCCCGTTTCTGTGCCTTGAAGTTGTGTGCAGGACAATCCAAGAACAGAATAACCTCAGGGGGTAGTGCTTATTTATCTGTGCTTGGAGAGTCAGGCACGGATACCACTTTACACGAGTGTCACTTTCCATTTGGCTCAGGCCTGCCAGGCCGTGTTGGAGAACGTGCATGCCTCGTAGGGACTTCACGCAGGCCAGCAGCGTGGGAAAAAAAGACCTGCCTAAACAGCCTAACCAGAGGCACAGCGCTTCCCACAGTGGCGTTCCCATTACTACTCATCCGTATGATAAGAAGGGCCACATAGCACCCTCACAGTTTCACTCATCTCCACATTCCTCTAACGACTGGGTGTGTGAAATGTTCCTCCAATGTAGCCTCTTTGCTTGATACTACAACAGAGCAACGGAAGCTCAAACTGAATGTGAATAGCTGTCTTCATCTCAACCACTTTTGCCCTTCAAGCTAAAAAGCTGAATCAAAACCAGTGTACGTGCCTTTGACAAGCAATCTACAGTGATTAGCCTACTCCTGACTGTTAGCAATTTCCTTCCGTTTGAAGTCAATGTCGTTCCGATTTGGCCTCAAGTATAGCCATGTTGGGAGCACTGTTCCAACTGGAGAAAGCAGAAGTTTAAAGGCTGGCTTCCTGCTCTTCAGACAGAGGTGATGAGGTGCACAAAAAGGTTACATGAGCAAAGTCTCCAAGTTCTGCCTCACATCTGTGGTGCCAACAGCCACAACATGTTGCCAGCAGTATGGCTGACTGATAAATCCTCGGGGCAATGCATGGTCCAGGAGTTGCTGAGGCAGACATATGCAGTGTATATTCCTTACAATGGGCTCCCTTCCAAATAACAGATATGACACATGCCTCTAGGCACTTGCAGCTCCAACAATTCATCAACTGTATTTCACTCGAAGCATAAACCCTCCAGAGACTGAGGGGGAATAGTGCATCGTAGAGCATTCAAACAGTGTCAGCAAAGGAAATTCCAGGCTCATTGCTGGGCGGGACACCACCTAAGCCCCAGAACGCCCAGCCCTAGACATCCTAAGCATGCCTGTGTCGGGGTGTGTGCAGCATGGCATGGGGAGGGGCTGTCAGAGCGCATCAGGCTCCAAGTGCTGCTGGGGCCTGCAGGTAAACAGGAGGAAAGAGGAGGAGGGAATGAGAAAGAGAGGGAGGGAAAGAGAGAGGCGCCCGAGGCTCTGCCTGCGGCAAAACAGGGCCCTTCTGTTCCAGCATTTAGCAGACAAGTGCTCCACTGATTCCAAATTAATATTTAATAACACGGCAGACAATGAGGTTTTACCCCAGCTGGATGTGGGGAGTGTGGAGATTTGCTCCAAGCCTCCTACTGGAACATAAAAATCGTATGCTTTCAGCACTGCACATGTGGAAGAGCCACTACAGAGGGCTCATTTGCCGAAAGGCCAACATGCAAACTCTCAGCCAGCACCCTCAATTTGTATCTTCAGAGCAGCTTTTATATTCTGTTCAGTACAAACGTCATTATGGGAACAAGAGTGGTTTAAAATCTAGTCCCCAACCAAAGGCTCATCATCCTTCTGCTTCATAATGAGAGATGATGTAAATAACACACAGAGATCAATTAGGGGCACACGGGCGATTCCCAAGCAGGCTCTTCACGAGCAAATAATCAGTGAATAATGATCAATGTCCACTGGATTCAGCGGCTCGCAACTTACCAGGACGACAAAACGCGCTCTGGTTAATTGTGAGAGTAATGCATGCTGACAGTAATGATAATTAACAGACTCTGAAATCCATGTTTATGAAAATCACTCTGAACTGCTTTTACAAACCCAGACAATGTGGATTTAATAATGTGGAGGAGTCTTGAGGGGTTGCACGCACAGTGCAACGTTACTCTGGCTACACAAAGTGAAGAAATTAGATCAATAGTGTATGATGTGTGGACCTGTGAAAGTCCGAGTTGCCCTTAGCGACTGCGCAAAACTCTCAATTAGAGAAAGGTCAGAGCAGATTCTACAAGGTTTGGAAACGTCTGTCTCCAGCACTGCCTTTCTTTACAAGCCCTCATACACAACCCACGAAGATGAAGCAAATCAGCCTCCTTTGACTTGTATATGCTTTGATAACGGCGATGCAAAGGGATCCGAAGTGCATATAGAGCAGATCTGAATCATCCCCCGGTTCTCCGAAACACACTTTTAGACTGTATGCGTCACATCAAAGTGACTAGTGCTGTTCTTCCGACATCTTTCCCCAGGGGAACGAGACTTCATCTCTGTGATGACAGCTGGGCTGGAGAGGAGGCTGTGGCAGGTTGGAGTCCGCCCTTGGAGAGGGAAGGCACGTCAGCCTGTGCTCTGCAGCAGCACTGATCAATGCCTTCATGAATTAAATTAAAGACGGTGCGATGGGTGTCACTGATAAGGGGCATGGGCAGGATTCAAACTGATCTGTGCTGGCGATAAACCCAGAACTCTCCGGGAGCTGGGAGAGGCCAAGGTGAACTTCCCCTCTGCCTCGCCTCTTATCTACTTTTCCAACAGGGTCACCACTTTAGTCTGCCATTCTTCCCCCAGAACTGGAGAGGCCTAATTAAAGCAAATTAATTCGAGCAAGTAGCCTAATTCATTAAGCTATGTTTTGCATCAGAGAGCCCTCATTTTTTAAAAAGGGTTTGT
This sequence comes from Hydrocynus forskahlii, assembly GCA_037974365.1. NCBI lineage: Eukaryota > Metazoa > Chordata > Actinopteri > Characiformes > Alestidae > Hydrocynus > Hydrocynus forskahlii. Next base: position 14,515,011 of record JBBPCX010000035.1, read on the forward strand.
ATTCAAGTACCCTCCATTAGCATGAGAGGCATCACTTGCAGAAAGCGGTCAGCATATGGATGCCATATGAGCATGGTCTAGTTTATCTATATCTTTCCTCAGAGTACTTCAGAGTACCAGAATGAAAACACTGTTCTCAATTCTAATGGATGAAAATCCATCGTCTAGATGGAGGATCCATCATCCACTCAATACGCTTAAACCATGAAAATCAAAGGTTAGGTTACCTCTGAAAATTGAATTTACTTTGGTATTTTTTCAGTACCTCACTCCAGTAAACCTTTTTCGCCCCCGTCCTTCCCCTCTTTCTTTCCTCTCTTGCTCTCTCCCCCACTCATAAAAACACCCCCTGCCACAGAGCCTTTCCATGCTGAGACTGGGTCTGGCGAGATTGTTCCAACACCTCTGGATAAAGGGCTAAGCTCCACTTCAAATCCCGAGTTATTGCGGCCAGAGGGGCCTTCTGGTCCTCTGGTTGGAGAGGTGACAGACGGGGCTTTCAACTCCCCACATCAGACACCCTTCTTCCAACTGCAGGTGACCATGCAGAGAACAAAGACCTCACACAAAGATGCCGCATCACGTCTGGGAACAGTAATGAACTATGAAGCAAAGTAAAAATCTTCCCCAGTGCTGTTCATTACAGTTTTACTAGCTGCTGCTTGTCACATGTGGAGTCTAATGACCCACAAACGCCTCACGTCCCCTAATGCTTACTTTTTTGATTGATGGGGGTATCCAGAATCTTGCCAGCACACACTGGGTGCTGGGCCGGTTGGTTCTGCCTTCTCTGCAGGCACGCCAGCATGGTGCAGCTTTGGGCTCTAGGGCTGGGAGAATCCTTGAGGAATCTGCGGGGAAAGCAAAGGACAGTCACTTCTTTGAATCTGATGTGCAGCACCACATCACAGTCAAGCAAGCCTTGCTGCCCCCGTCACAAATTTGACACCATACACAGCGTATTCTGACTGGAATCAACCCATCCATAGGCTTTCAGAAATCAGATTCACTCTTGGACAGAGGATCCTGAGAAACATATGTATACATATACACATTCATATACAAACACATTTGTTTTTATGTATATTATACACACATATACAGTGTATAGATATATGTGTGAATCTATGTGTATATATTCACATTATACACACACACACAGGACGTATAAAGAGAGCTGTTGCTGAATATACAGGGACTCACTACTACTTAAGTATATGAACTGTCCATCAACAGTTTAAAATAATGCAGCTATGTGTCTCATTTTTTTCTCTCATTTTCTTTCCGGCACATCATATGTTGAAAGTCTGCTCATTTCGTTGTACAGGAACAAAGAATCAAGTAGTGACTCAGCAAGCATTTGTCTTTTGGTAGGATTCGGTAGGAGTGAGATGCATGCCGAGCTGATGACGGCACTAATCAATCAACCAGCATGCCATAAATCTCACCTCCTCCCCGTTTCCCGCTGCTAAGCTATATAAGGAGATACATCCAGGGGCAAAATCTCACAGGGGTAACACAATGCCACCACAGGCTTAACAATCTAAGCTCCCAACTTATCTCTATCAGAGACCCCCCTGAACGAGAGGCATCTATCTAGATGTCCTCACAAATCAACCACTCACCTTTTTCATTTGGGGTAATCTTTTAATGGCTGATGTTCACTGCGATAAGACCTTTTGCCTGTGTCCAGCTAATTGCAATATACTTCATTCAATTACTTTCAATATTACCAAATCAATCTGCCGTCCTTATGGGTGATCGAATGGCAGTAGCTGGCCTAGTTCGTAGACTGTAGGCTAATTGCGGCTGACTTCTCATATCCATCTGTTTATTTGTTCCCTCCCCCTCCAAAAAAAAAACAAAAAAAACCAAAACAAAACAAAAAAAAAAAAACACACTTTGATTCATCTCCCGTCCAACAAATTACTCTCATTTTTTGTAGTTCCACGGGGCAGCCGTCTAAGTGAGTTCCTAACTGGAGGGGACTGCTCAAAAGCCATCTGTATAAACTTGATTACCTACACCTCAAAGGATAAAAGAAACAACCTCACTTTCATTCTCTCGTCAGGAGCCTGGAGAAATCCCCCACCCCACCTTTTTTTTTTACCCAGTAAACACAGAGCGCCTCTCAAACCACACAGCCAGTCTCTGATCACAGACAGCTGAACAGCTAAAAGCCTTTCTCTCGACTATTTTGTGAGAGGACCAATTTCACAACAAGGCTTCCATTACTGCACATTTGTCAAAAGAAGACACAGGTTTGGGAAGGGGGTTAGGGGCTGGGTAGATGGGTAGGTGGGTGGGTGGGTTAGAGAAGAGAGACAAATACAGGATCTCCCGGGAAATGCCTGCACAGCTTTATCAACAGGAAATGAGAGACAATTGTGAAACTGCCATCCATTACTCTAGCGAGTGGCTCAGGGATAAAAATGCATTAAGGCTCTTCCCCCCCCCCCCCGCCGCTTCTTTTTTCGATGGGAAGAGCAAAGTGTTTTGTTTATGGGGATAAAAAAAAACTACTCAAAGGAGGGAGTGAATAAGAGTAGGGCAGAGGAAGAGAGGGCCAAACAAAAGGCTGCACCAACCCTTCTGGCGTATCCCGTAATGCTCGGGTTCCATCCCTGTTCCTCGCTATTAGCGCAGCTTACTTTTCGTAAGCACTCACAAAGCCTCGTCAATCGCAAACGGCCTGAAGAAAAGTGCTCCCCGTTGGCCACGTAATGTCTCTTTGAATGACAGCCAGTCCGTCTCCTTAATTCTATAACGCCAAATGGCCTCGAAAGCTTCTTTCTCCAGAGGACGCCATTCTTCATGGGCCTACGTCATGCGTCACAGCTCCAACTTTGAGTTGCGGTGACAAACTTTGAGCAGCAAGGACAGCAAATCCTTGCCACTTCCGTGGCATCGGTCCCACCGATAAGAGCGCTTATCGGCTGCGATGCGGCCTAGCGAGGGCCTGCCAGTGAGATAAGGGTCCTGCACACCACTGCTGATCTTTTGTCTCCCAAGGATTTCTGATAAGATCCCATTGGCAGACAAATTGTCCCCTCTATTCTGGTATTTTTCCCCCCTCTCTTTTTCATCTCTCCTCAAGCCTGGAGGGGACCTAGACGGAAAGTGTCTAATTGTACATGCTACAGTGCGTAGCTGGGAACAGAGGAGTGTGTGCAAAGATAAGGTCATGTTGCAGAGGGAAAATTGGGGGCTTCTTAGAGAAGCTTTTGGGGGTTGGGGCGACAGTAGCTTTATTCACTTATGCCCACAAAGGACAGAATATTGAGATCCTTTTAAATCAAATCTTATCCGTGTAGAATCCCTTTGAGAGCAAAAGAGTAAAACCAATGGATTAGGCACGGTAAGCTAATTGCACGACAAGCGAAAACAAAGTGGGGGCATACATTAGTTCAGTAAAGTGGGGCTGGGAATGAGCTACAGAAGTTAGCCACCATAACAGACCCAAGCATATAGAGCAGTTTAGGCTGGATCAATTGTTAAAAAAGTCAGATTTAGTCTTGTTAACTTTACACACACACACACTTTTACTAAATTAAATTAGATGCTTTGCTTATGGAATTTTATATACCCAAACAATGACTAGAGGTATAGAGCAGAAATCTAGAACCAAACCTAAGCAGCTCACGAAATATCATCTACTGTTCAGAAGAAAGAAATAGTTTTTTTTTATATATATATATATACGCGCATATGCGTTGTCATTGTAAATAAGACGATGTTCTTCAAGCCTTGCCTGGCAAAATAAAGATTATGAATGAATATATAATGTTTTTCATTGTTTGCTTTCTTATAATACCTCCCGCACCTGAAGCAATCTTATGTCGCTGAGTAAAATCAGAATAAGAGCAGTCCTGATAACACTCCACTCCTACTGAAACACACACACACACACACACTTCCCACTCAGCTTTACAGCTCTCAAAATCCTGAGTTAATAATTAGATGATAATGAAAAAAGGTTTAAGCCAGGCACTCTTTCACTCATTGGGCTGGATAGGATTAGCATGAGAGTGCTATGGTAATTTCTTCTCCTTCCCCTCTGTGTCATCCTGGCGACACCCCAGGGGAACAAGCCAACAGTCAGTCAGTCAGAGCACTCGGCATGATAGCAGAGCGACAGTGACGATATATTAGGGGGTTAACTGATCATGAAAATATATTACAGCTGTATTTCATGGAGCAACACCACCATGCAACGTGTTTAAAATTTCTTGTCAAGAGACATACAGCTATTAGAGTTACCTTACAATGTTAATGCACCCCTTATGCCATTGATCCAGAAATTTAGTCCAATGGCAGAGTCACATAACTCAAACAAAACTGCCTTTACTCTACAAGGAAGAGCGACTGCTATATTTTTATAGGCTGATTTAATAAAATGTAATAATATGGCTGTAGCCGTGCATCAGGTTTGCATCGACTTCCTTTTATGTGTCTTGCGGGTCTGAGCTATGAGGAATGGAGTCTACCCCCAACCCCCCTTGAAATCCAATGGCTCGGTCTGCGGACTCTTCCAAATCAGTAACTCTATTATGAATGACAGCAAAGAAGGAGAGGGGTGGCCACTCCGCCACCTCCTCCAGCAGGAGCCCCCAGTATGACGCTGGCGGTCCGGCAGCAGGAGCAGGGGGCTGAATGCCACATCAAAAGCCTGCGTTTAGCCGCGCTGAATGCACTGCTGTGAAGAGGCTACGGCTGGCCAGCACCGCCGCCGCTCTGTGCTGAATGGCCTCCCTTCTCTGTGGAAATGGGATCCTCTCTGAAACAGTGAAAAGATAGCAGAGCCATTTCCCCCCCACTACCACGCTCGGCCTGGGGGCTGCCAGGGGAAGCAGTTTGACAGACAACGGCGGCGGATTCATCTGTAAAGCTCCTCATGCATTTTTAATGGAATCTATTACTTCAGGATTAGGAGATAAGAGACCAGGCCCTGGTTAAATTTTCTGATAGTTAGCATAATTGGGATCAGAGGCGCAGAAGAGAGACAAAGATTTTTCTCCTTTTCAAACATGGATGGGCTTTATAACCTCTTAACCAAGTGCACAGGTGCCTCACACAAAGGAGGCCGAGATAAACAGCAATGCGCTTGTTCAAATTAGCATTAAAAGCTGTTTTAAAAAATCTGGGGGTTACAACAGTGCTCCCATTTCCTCTCACCTGTCAGTGAGTTGTAAATGTTAATATATATGACACCAACTGAATTAACTCCTGCTGCAGAGCATACTACTTCACTGCCAGTTTTACTGTACTGTGCAAACCGTTCACTGCCATCATGTGAATTTAATGTGTCTTTCTGCTAGCAAAGCTAACATTAGAGTAAATGCAAACAAGAAAGCAGTAAAAAGTATCCAAATTTGGTTTGCTTATAAAAAAAAAAAAAAAAAAAGAGTAGTTGATCATTTGTGAGCTGGTGAGGAGAACACAAGTTCGGTTCCAGATTTCTCCTCAGTCCCTCCAGCTGTTGTTTGGATTTGTGAAATTCCACCAGCAGCTCCTGATTTAATTTAACAAAGGACTGATCAAGACAAACCAGGTTTCTGATGTAAACTACACGTATTACTGGACTTCCACAAGGAACACACTGACATACTGAACATAAAATCACTGTTTACTGTTCAATGCAGTTTATATATTTTTTGTTTTATTTAATATATTTAGTAATAATTACTTGGAAAAAAAACACTAAACAGTATTTAAATGTTCGTTTTCACAGGTGCCAGGACACTACTGTAGTCTGCAATGTTCCCAGAAGTGTTTTCTTCCACGAGGCCTTTGCACGCACCGAGGCTTGTGGGTACACAGAGCAGAACTGGCCTGTCTGCTCTGCTCCGCCCAGGCCCCCACCCACCGGGCAGGCAGGGCAATTCATTATGCTGTTAAGGGTCACTGGTTCCTTCAAGTCATTAAAAATGGTAATAAAACACAGAACTCATGAAAAAGATTGGCCAAATGTTTCCCGCAGGGTATTCACACGGGAAGAACTCCCCCCTCCACAACACCACCACCACCACCCTCACCCTTCCCTCTTAGGCCTAATGAACAGCTTGGCACAGAAGGACTCAGAGGAACCTGACGAGTTCCAGGAGAAAATGGACTTTACTCAGCACGCTAATCCAAAGTGACCTCCACCTGCTGCCCATTCAACGAGAGCAGGTTAGAGCACCTCAGGCTTTTTCCAAAAGCAGGAGAAATCATTACCAGAGGCTTACATAATAGTACACTGCTGTAAATGAGTTGCGGCTTCTTTTTCCCCTCTTTCGTAGCAGGAAAAACAAGAAGAAAGCGGCTTGAAATGCTTCGGTAATCTTGAGTAAACACCATACATGCCCCCCCCACCCCCAACCATCTACCTCCCCGAGTCCCATGCCCCTTAGCCCCATTTCACCCCAGCTCCTCATCCCATAAAAATAAAAAGACCAATTAGGCAGATTTCAAAGGATGGCAGCCAGCCTATAATTACACACGACATCCTTAGGAGATAAAAGGTGATTACTGTGGATGCGGTGGGTGGGTGGGTGGGGGGGATTGCTTAGCAACCAAGAGATTGACATTATCCCTGTAAGTGGAGCCGGGTGACCATCCGTCCGCTCTCCGAGGTCACTTAACCTTCCCCAAGCTGCCTTATCTCAGCCCTCATTTAACACACTGCGTCATCGCATCGACAGAGGAGCTTGTTGCAGGTTCTGGAATGGTAGTAAGTGGAACCATGCTGTACGTTTTTCCATTACAAATAAAGAGACCCGTACCCGAGCTGCTCAGTGGCAGGGCCAAAAGTGGGCCACTGACTGCATCACCGCTTTCTGATTGGTCAAAATGTCATCACAACATAGAAAGAGGCCACTGTCTTTTACTGTCTGGACAAAAAAAACAAGGAGACAAACTAACAACTGAGAAGTTGACAAAGAACAAGCGCGACTGTCTGTTTGGGTTAAAGAGAACTTTCAGTGAACGTTTTCTATGACACGAAAAGATGTATCTTCAAAAGGTTTTCATCACACGGATAAAGAATGCAGAGAAAAAATATGAAAAAAAAAAAAAAAAACCTTTTCGCTAGTTCGTCTCCATGGACGCAGTTTTGGGACAACCGGCCATAAACTGTGAGGAGAGAATTGCACTGCTGATGCATCAGAAACACCATTACACTGAGATACACTGGAAAATCAAAACATGCTACAAATCCTGTACCATCGCAGTACAGTTTAGGTACCGCACATTTCTTGTATGCCTATGGAAAAGGGCCTTTAGAGAAGACATGAGGAGGAAAAAACCATCAAGAATCAAGACAGGCCATCGTTTGCCTTGAGACAAGATGGATGTGGGCAAATATACATTGTTAGAGGGGTACTGGGAACTGGCCCATGTTCCTGTGACATCTTGGAGGTAATGAGAAAGCACAGTAGTGTTTTGAGGGCAAGCCTAAGGCCATTAACCGGAAAATGTGGACAGGAATACACAGTGTAGTGGGGAAAAGAGATAAAGGGTTGACAAATCTCATATCTTCTCTGAAAGAGATGGTGGAAATGCTGATTGGACATAAAAATCATAAGCCAGCCCAAGAGAAAATGTATTGTTTGGAATACATCTTCTCCAGAGTGATTTCCCTCACCTCCCTTGGCCTAAAACATTGGAAATATAGCGCTTACACCAATAACCACCTCTCGTTCTGCCAGGAAAGTCGGCACTAATCTTGGAATTACTGTTAAAAATGCAGACTTGACCTTTCTCTTAAAAGTGTGTCAGGTACCCAACGACGGAGGCGCCGTACAGTAAATGTAATCTGAAAGTAATTACTTTGGCTTTAAATGTCATCACATCCATCGCAACGCTCATCTGAGCGACATATAAAATTAAGATTTCCTGCTGCCGCTCTTCAAACCACAGACCCCGTCAAATACCCAAAGCCGGCCCCAGTAAAACTGACTGGATGTCAGCTCATGATATATGAATAAAGCAATTTCCTTAAGGCTTGGCAGAAAAAAGGATGGGGGGTGCTACTGCTCGCTCTCTCTCCCTCTCTTTCCCTTCCTTTCCTAGCATTTAATTGCGTCCCTCAATTCAAAAGGCCACAATGTTTATTTCATGCCTTGGATTTGCCCAGACGAACCAAAATGTCACATGAAATCAGGAGAAACAGAGCAGGGGCTTGGAGGAAGGATTCATAAATCGACTTCAAGCTGCTGAGGGATGAATTACGACCCTTTTTCCCCTTTTGGAGGCCATGGAGTAAGGGTTATGGTGAAATTGGTGTCATAGGGGAGCCTCCCATTTCAGGACGGGGAGGACCGGCCGGGTGTTGTCAGACGAGCCGTGATTGCAGGACACTTTTCAAAGGGGAGACAGCTCGTCTGTGCGATCCAGGGTTTTAACACCTTTCTCAGATCAGGTAGGAACTGGGCAGACCATAAAACTTCCTCAGGCTCAAAAGGCGGTGTTTATAGGCCTCTCCTTTTTCCTGCAGCCCTGACAATAGAATTGCCGTCTTCACCAAGGCTTTGAAAGGCCAATAATCCACTTCAAAGCATTTCCTGCAGCCATAGGGACTCTGGCACAAGGCCCCCTTTATTACAGTGGCAGTCAGCTGACATGAAAGGCAATATGGGTCTAGATAGACACCATTCAACACAAAAAGGACAATTCACCATTAAAAAAAAAAACACACACAATCAGACATCAAAATGCCCCATTGCTCTTTAGATGAAAGGGATGCAGCCCAAGCCACTACTTTACCACAACTCACACACAGATTGTTCTCTCATACTTAGTACCCACACAATAAAGGATGATGGTATAGACATATTTACCATAAATTGGGTCTCCTATATCCGCATAGGGTGCGTCTGTGTGCTTTAAAATCGTCTTATTCCGACAAAGGCCATGCCAAGGGTCCGCAATAACACGTCTGCAATTTTTACACCACTACACAAAAACACAGAGAGGTGAGAGAATGAATCCCAGTGCTCGGCTCCTCCAAAATGGGTTATCCAGGGATTCGTAATTGGCCAAAGACCTGAGGTTATCCCAAGGCGTAGTTTGAAGCCAGAACCTCCGTGGATTTTTGTCCTCGGGCGAGCAGAAGCCTCAGTCCTGAGTCCCCCCGGGCTGCTGCTGCTGAAGGTGCTGGTCGCTCCGGGGACGGTGGGGACGTTGCGTCTGGACAAGCCGAGGACGGCGCGGCATTATCGGACACACTGTCGCGTCTTGCCGCCCACGGAGTCCAGAGCGGTACGGAGCGAGGCAGGCGTTATTTCTGACCCCGATACTAAAGCTAGACGGGCCTTTTGAAGCTAGGGTACGGTCAAAAACGCCGCACCGACCGACGGACTTACCGGAGCGTAGAGACACCGCGGAGCTAACCGCTAGCTCCACCAGCCTGGCGGTCCACCCGCTGGACTCTCGCCTATTCACGCCGCCCTGCTCGCTCCGGGAACCGCAGACCCTGCGGCGAACCTACGCGGATAAACTTCGCGCCGGCCGGAGTAGTCAAACAAAGCGGGGAGGCTGTTTACGAGGCGGTCGCTGCGGTCCAGGTAAGGGCGCCCGAGCCGAGAATCCTCCGTCCGCCATGCCCCACAGTCCGCCCGCCTGTGTACACAACAACGGCCCGGCCCAACGGCTCCGCCAGCCGGGGCCTCGCCCAGCCTATCAGCGCGCAGTGTCCGTTTGAATAATTCAGCATTACGACCAATTGGCGGCCGGAGTGGGCGGGGACTGGGGCGTGATGCGATTGGCGTCCAGGCAACAGCTTCTTCACGAGCACGCTGAAAATTCGCGGAATTATTTAAAGGGAAAGCGGCGGAGTGGCTTGCAGGGTACAGACCAAACATTTCAGCACCGCGGTTTCACCGATAAGTCAAGAGATCAAAGGGGCCCTCATCACTTTTCTGGAATTAGAAAAGTCTTTAAAGTTTTTTTTTAATTAATTACCCCCGTCCATACAGCCCTTATATAGAAAAACAGCCAGTTTTTGTGAAATAGCACATTTAAATATCTCTCCTTATTCTGATGGCAGCAGTTTAGTCACACACATTTGTGCACCAAAGATTAAATGAAGATTACACAAAGACCTTGATCTATCAGAACTCCCAATACCTCACCTGGAGCTGTGATTGGTCACCCTATCAGAAACACTGTGAGAGGTTACACACTCTTTGCAGCAAATAAGATGTCAGGCTTGCAGAGACTGATATTACGACAGCACTAGCAGATGATCTATTGTGCAGGCCTACAGTCCATATAAACTGATGGTAAAACTTCAGTAATTTTGAAAAACGGTGCCCTTTATTATACAATGCACATTCTCCGTCTTGCTGCAGCTCTTATCTGCACCATTTTTTATTGCCGCCTTCCTCTTTATTTGCCTTTTTGCACACATAATGCCTCCACTGTGGAGGTGTGGTGTCTCTGTTTTTGTTCTTGTATTGCACCGTGATCCTGGAGGAAAACTGTGGTCCTGGAGGAATACTGAGGTCCTGGAGGAACACTGTGGTCCTGGAGGAACATTGTTTGGTTTCACTGTGTATTGTGTATGTGCCCAAAAATGACAATAAATACCCGTGGCTTTACATTTCTAAGAGAAAATCAACATTGCATTTTCATTTAGACCTTCAAAAATGCCCAGATGACTTCTCATTTTCCCTTACCAGTTATTTTAAATGAGTTTTATTGCATTGCCTTACCAAATTCATATCAGTTTAAAAATGTCATTTAAGGTTTTGTCAATTAATGCTATTTTAAGGCCCATTAGTCTCTACGTCGCATACCACTAAAAGTAGGCTCTTAATGAAAACATTCACTTTTGAATACTCAGCATGTAAATATCACTGCTTTTTTCACTTAAGTGTATTTTAGGTCTATATCACTTCACTATCCTATCCTATCCTATTTGATTGAGTACTATATTTACACTGTATTCTTATAGTAGTATACGCTGAATGCAAAAGTAAGGTTTTGTTTTTACCGGGTCATCACCTCAGAACTCTGAAAAGTGGTGGGTCAAACGCGTGCATGCACCCATAGTTTTGGCAGCTCTGTGAGTTAATAAAAGTACAGGAAACATGAAGCTATGCAATGCAGGTGGACTGAAGGCCTTAATGTCTTATAAAGACTGTGCGATTCCAGCAATTACAAATGACACTTTGCAACATGGACATCATAAACTTTGGTACGATGTGTGTGTGGATGTACACTGGTGTGTGTGTGTCTAGGTGTGTAGATGTATGATGATGACGCCTATTGAATCGTGAACTATGACATAAGTTAGTTTGGAAGGACAAAATGTCATTAACAGCAAGATGACTTGTGCTCTGGTGATCGTGCTTTTGATGTGCATGGAGAAAGGTCCAAAGAGGTGGTGACATACTGGTGTTCCTCCATTTCTCCTCCATACTGTTTGGATTTTAAACAGTTTGGATATTGCATTGATAAATACGTCATTTTATGCTGCATTTTTATTGGTTGGTCAGTAGACAGAGGATGTAGCAGCACACATGCTGTGAAATGGCCGTCCTAAATTTCAGAAAATAATCACAGGCTGTTTTTGGTTGCCATGAACCTCTCTCACAGAGTGATGTAGGACCACTGTTAAGGAATCACGACCAAAGGATGGTCTCCTGATTAGATTTTAGCCATGTGCTTACAGTTGGCTGTCAAATACGTCTTTGATCAGCTAGATTGAATAGGCAAATATGCAAATCAGCTTGTATCCAACTACCAATCATCTGTGTTGCTAATTTTTTTGTTCTGTTCAAAAGAAAAGCACAATTTTGCACAACAGTCTTTGTTTACAAGAGGAGGCCATTATTAATTATTCTCCTGTTTCAATGCCATCATGAACTATGTGTTAAAATGTTTTAAACATGTCTTAAAGTGAGATGAAAAACGGCTCTTAAACTATGAACTTAAAGAGCAGTGATGCTCCATTAAGAGAGCAGTCTCTTCCATAAACAGAACAGTAGGGGGTGCTAGAATTAGTTTTGGGTGTTAAATGTGTCTCAGAGGCAGGGATACATTTACACTGCTGTAAGATGTGGCTTGAAAGCATCTCAGACCAACTCTTTGAGATTTATACCTGTATTTTTCTGTGGACTCCAGATATAATCCTGATACTCAAGACACATGAAGTGACCACCTTTTATCAATTATTTCAACATTGTCAGAATTTTGCTGCTGCCTAAATGTTTTTCAACATGACAATAAATATCAGCGTATCTTTTAAGCGGCAGCTTACTCTGGGCCTAAGCCGTTACGGAGAAGCTCTCAGAGGTAATACAGTCCACTGCAGATGATGTAAGCTAAAGTAAACAGTCTATCAGCTGCATCAGTGCTATTCAGAGTGTAATCAATCACTTGGAAAAGCACAAATCAATACTTTTAGAACTGCTTGCTTATCAGACCGTTTGTTAGATCTGCGTAAGTGATGATGACCTAGTTCATTTCTTCAGGTTTGAGTTTGTTGTTTCTGTTCAGGAAGAATCAAAGGTCTAGGTTTTAAACCAACAAAGATTAAAAAAAGGAAATGTTTCTGGTGTGGACAGCTGAATCCAAACCCCTGCAATGTTTTAGAAGCACAGCAGTCAGAAACCAACTAAACTCAAGCTGCAGTTTTTCTAGGGCAGGGTCCATCTCCTAGCCTTCAACTTTTATACAACAATTGCTTTAAGAGTATGTTTCATAAGAACAAATACGGAAACTGTTGAAAATAGGCAAATATATTTACATAAGACCTCTTTGGATTCACTAATGCAGGCCCACCTACACCAAAGCCATCTTTTCAAAGAACAATTGTGTAAAGAAAGAGAGCTTCATCCTAGTTTTATCAAGAAGGGGTGAAGGACTTTGAGAAGATTGAGTCCACAGAGAAATATTCAAAACCCAGCATTAATTAAATGTGATGAAGAGTGTGTTGGGGGGGGGGGGCATATATTCTCATGCCCAAAATGGTACCGTCTTGAAGACACACAGGAAAGAGAATCCCTCTTATTAGCATCACTGGATCATTTGAATTTCTTATCCAAGGCTAATTATGAGCGAGTGATGCGGCCCTATATTCATATGAAAATCTTTCAATTTATTCAGTCCATCTGAAATGAACACAATGTGGATCGCGTGTGTAGAAATTCATTTAATTTCACCACTTTTCCCCCCCTCACACTCCGTTTGATGTTGCATTAGAAAATAATGACTTTCCCCACCACGAACGCCTTTGATATTGCAATTAACAAGGAGCAGCAGGGGAAGGAATCTGCGTTTTAACTTCAAGCTCAAGAGCAGTCACTCATCCGAATTCATTCGCCTGTGTTTTAATTTCAGCGGAATGAACCTTTTTCCCCGAACGCGCTCCCTCGCAAAACAAGCTCCCATGAACTGAAATAACACCGGCCCAATTATTATCACCCCTGCAAATGTGTCTTTTGGTTTTTTATCTCCATACAGCGTTTAACAGCCAGGGTTGTAAATAAGGAGTCGATGGGAGCTGTTTGTGAGCCGTTCCCAAGCAGCAGTTGAAGACGGACGTCTGTGATGGCGTGATCATCTGTTGTAGGCTGACCTTATCAACTTGAGGCCTCCGCAGGCATGGAGTCTTCCAGCCTTTCCATCACATTCACCTGCATTATGACCTTCCACTGAATGCGGCCGAGCCAGAAGATTGAGGGCAAACTTTGAGAATGTCTGGACTTCAGTCACATTTGGCTCAGCTCAAATTTCATCACTTTAATTGCACCATTACAGCAAAATATAGCTGGACAGATGGCCCACTTTATTAATCCCAGAAGGAAATAATGTAAAGTAAACAGGAAAAGTGACTAAACTAAGTATATATTCTGTCATATTTGGCACAGCTCAAGTTTCATCTCTTTAATTACACCATTACTATGAAATATAGGTAGAAAGACAAACAAACAGATGGACCAAACAAATAAATAAATGAGTAAAAGGTGAGTAAACTGCATATATCTTCAGTCACAGTTTATCCATAATCAGGGTTCCTGGACACTATCCCATCTCTCTCCCTCTCTCCCTCCCTTCCTCGGGCAATTAGCATCTCTAATTTGCCTGATATGGAAACAGGATAACTACATCCTACTCATTGCACCACCACAGGTAAATAAAATGGGCTCATATGCTGTAAAAAAAACAAAAAACAAAGGTTAATTGACCATCAAATCATAAGTCAACAGAATGTAAATCACAGATTTATGTTGCACAGATTATGTTGCAACTTCTATTAAGCCAAGTAACTTTTGGGTTAAACCACCAATTTGCAAAATGGTGTACCACTGATGACAATTGATCACAGGTAAGGGTACTGAGCACAATATGCAAAGTAAAACCCTCTTATCCCTGATAATCACAGTAACTCTAGGTCTTCTTATGTTAGCATCAAGCTAACAGTTTTGTATGTCTCCTTTCCCACACTTGGGCTGTATCTCAAATGACTACATGCTCCCTACTCAGCACAGGAATCAAATACTGGCTCCTGTTGTCTAATAGCATATCATTTAACAGATATGGCATTTGGTATTGAGCCACATTTGGATAAACAGGATCAGTCCAAAGAGGATCAGTCCAAACAGCATCAGTCCTGCACAAACTGTGCTGAAGGTTTGCAGACTATCCAGCCATTGAGATGTAGTTGTGAGGTGGACATAGGTGTGTATATAATTAATATATATATGTATA
>JBBPCX010000035.1:14534849-14545299 GCA_037974365.1 Hydrocynus forskahlii
TATATAAAAGGCTGAATAACTAGTTGCCTTATATGTTTTCTGTAGTGCTTTATTTGATTCAGCTATATGAATGACCAGCTTATTTATGTTTGGCCAACACAAAATTCCGGAAATGTGCAGCCAAAACGTAATCCATCTGTCAATTTGGCTGTAAAGAAACCAAAATCTACCATAAAAATTCTCCCTAAGTCCTCTATTATGGAGTCAGTAGGGTAGACCTGTACAGTCCCAATGTGTCCGACTGCTGTGTCTGATCTACTGCCCCCTCAGTAGTCCGGTGGAAACATGATTACCTTTCCGTTTAATCTCTTTCTGAGGTTTGAATCATCCCCTCAACTAATCTCTCTTTTTTTGATTTATCCACACTTTCATCTTTATAGTGTGAAGCTATATTGTAGCCACAGGCCATATCTGTAGATGAAAGGTCTTAGTCAGACAGGCTACCGCGGCTAGAAATGTTTCAGCATCATCTGATCAAAAGAAGATCTAAAGGACTGGATAAGAAGTTCCATTTCTGGCGACGTGCTGAAGCAGCGTATTCACGATTGGTCGTGGACGGTGACGGCACGTGTCCAAACCCAGGACTCGGCCGAGGAACACCGGCCTGCAATTGTAAACTTGACTTCTGGCCTTTTCTGTTCTCCCCATGTTTCTCAGGTGTCCCTGGCTGGCCGAGAACGTGTCTCTTGCTTTTCCGCCATGCGTCGCCGTCACCTTCCTCTTTGTCATGGCGAATTTCACCATGGCAACGTTCATGGATGCTGGCGTGCTCCCCAGAGGTCAGTCCAGCTCACTTTATCGTCTAAGCAAGGAGTAAGAATGTAATTGTGATGAATGGATGACTTTTTCACAGTAAAAGTGTTCAAACAAATGAAATAAATGAAACTACCTGACCACAACCCTGGACACTGCACAGAACATTAAGGTCAGAAGGAGGACAGCGTTCAGAACAATACTGACCATATTCAAAAATTGTGATTCTGATATTCCAGTAAACAGCACATTTGTTGACCTTGATGGCTAATCTGTATTCCTGGTCAGGATTGATCCTCAAAAATGAACACATTCCAGTCAAACCAGCTATATTTGAATGAGGCAGAAACATTCATGAGGATGCAAAGATAAGATAAAACTGTATTAGTGTACTGTATTAGTGTACCCACTGTACAAAAAATACAAAAATATGAATAAGGACATTTGTGTTTACCATTTTATATATATTTGTTTGCTAGCAGCAGGCATTGACAAAAACAGTAGTAATGCACCAAGACGAACTGCACATTTCACACAGTAACATTTCACTCCAAACATTGCACATGTTGCACCAGAAATGTTGCACACAAGAGAAAGGTCCTCTTATTCATAAATGCCACATTTTCCCTGCTAAGATGACGACACTCAAGGTAAACCAGCTTTACCAACATGACCTGAGGTTCACCCAAGCTTTCCTTTTTTGTTGCCTACATTAGCCTGATAGCGATTTCATTACTTTTGCACAGTGAAAGTGCTCAAACAGTGAAGTTTTTAAACTGTCTGACCACAACACTGGACACTGTACAGAACGTTAAGGTTAGAATGAAGAGAGGGTTCAAATGTAAAGTTAAATTACAGAATATGACCAAAAGAATGATTTGATGATTCTTTACTTGTCACATGCATAGTCGTGCAAGTACAACACACAGTGAAATTCTTTTTCTGCATTTAACCCATTCACCAAGTGCAGCAGTGGGCTGCCGCCAGCGAGGCGCCCGGGGAGCAGTGTGTGTTGCTCAAGGGTACCTCAGTGGTGAGGCTAGAAGTTGGGATTCGAATCCCCAACCCTCTGATTGCAGGGCCAACGCTGTAACCAATAGGCCATACCTGCACAACACTGACCGTATTCTAGTTAGCCTCAGAGAGCTAATGCTAGTTGACCTTAATGGCCTACCTGTATCCCTGGTCAGTCAGACCAAACCAGCTGTCTGTAGGAAGCACAAACATTCAAAAGTCCTCTTATTCATAAATGCCATGTTTTCCCTGCTAATTAGCATCTGTGTACATGTACATAGAGCGATGAGACAATGTTTCTCATGGGCCCTTTCCTCCCTCTTGTTGTGGTCTGGTAGTTTTATTATTTTTCCAAAGCTGTCCAATCATACCGGTCAACACAATTACATTCTTTCAGCCAGGACATGCTGGTTGCTGGTGTACAAGCTTTAATAACTTGTTGTTCCATTAGCCTGGCAGCTCCAGCACAACTCTGGACACCAAACATGTCTTGGCTGACTTGTTTAGTACATTTAGGGTTGGGGGGAATTTCTTGCTTAAACCTACAGGCTTCATCATAAACGTCGCACAGTCGTATCATTGGGGTTTTTTTCTGGCTGAATTTTTCTCACAGCTAATGAGGACGAAGACAAAGACGACGACTTCCGCGCTCCTCTCTATAAGAATGTGGAGGTCCGGGGGATCCAGGTTCGAATGAAGTGGTGCGCCTCCTGCCACTTCTACAGACCCCCCCGCTGCTCCCACTGCAGTGTGTGTGACCACTGTGTGGAGGTGAGGGAGGAGCGGGGTGTGGAGGGGAGAGGCCGTATGCATATGTGAGAGAGAGAGAGAGAGAGAGAGAGAGAGAGAGAGAGAAAAGCAGGTTAATCCCCTTTGCCCCAGGCGTTTTTGTCCCTTCTCTGGTGAAATCTGCATACAGTCAAACGTATTTAGGCAACCAGCAGAGTATCACGCATTGTCTGCCGCCATTCGTTCAATTCTGTAATGAGACAAAAAAAAATGCTTAAACTTTGCAGAATCGTCCTGCTGTTTATCCATGTTAATACAGAATATTGGAGTTATGACCGAAAATACAGTGAGGGTAAAGTGTAAGAACATTCTATATGGAAAAGGTTAATATGTATAGACCCTTTTGAGGGTGTTCGTATATATATATATATATAAATAAAAAATAAGTTTAAAAGTTACATTAAACACACTGCTGTTTTTATACAAACTTGTTGTGTGTGTGTGTATAGGAAACCCCTGCAAAGTCATTGGCGGATTTTTCTTAGAACCAAACTAATAGTTACCGGACGTCCCCGTAAATTTGTGGAAATCACAGATATCCTCAGCATTTTTTTGCTTTTTTTTTCGTAAATTCAGCTACATTTCCTTATAAAATATAACTATACATTTTTTGATACTCCAGAGAACACAAAGAAAGCGCGTCTTGGGATGGTGAAATGCGGCTGTACTCATCATATATTTACACATTATATATATATAATGTTTAAATATATAATGTGTAAATCAGTATCAGTACTGTAGAATGAAAAGCTTTCTTCTCACTGTTCACTTGGGTGTATTATATACTGTAAATACAGTACGACAGACACTGCATGCCCACTGACACAGCCACTTTATTAGGTATGCCTACCGTGTTTCTACACTTATTGCTCATTTTATCAGCTCCACTTACTATGTTGATGCAGTTTTATAGTGTGTACAAAACACACTATAATCCTCTATTTCTCCGCATCTTTTGTGAGCCCATGTGTTTACCGCCATCTTTAACGGTGAGGACCACCGCAGGACCACCACTGAGCAGGCATTATTTGGGTGGTGGATTAGTCTCTGCACAGCAGTGATGTTGACATGGAAACGGAATTTTAGTTGTGTGCGTGTGCGTGTGTGCGCGTGTGTGTGTGGATCAGACAGAGTGGATCACACACAGTGCGTGACTTGTCAGTGCACATGCTAACAAGGGCAGATATTAATGAAAAATGATTAATTATGTTTTTAAAAATGTAATATAAATTAAGAAGAATTTTTCATATGGATCCATTCTTATTCCATGATTTTAACAGCATCTGATGAATATCTTTGTATTGGGATTGTAAGAATCATTGTAATGTGGAGCTCTCAGTCATGGTAAAGCATGTATGGTGCATCTGGTTTTAAGGACTTTGACCATCACTGCCCATGGGTGAACAACTGCATCGGCAGACGGAACTACCGCTTCTTCTTCCTCTTCCTGCTGTGTCTCACCGTGCACATGGTGGCCGTTTTCTCTGGGGGCCTCCTGTATGTGCTGGAGCATCTACAGGACCTGTGGGCACTGCGTGCAGCTGTCACGTATCCTTAATCCACACAATGTGCAAGTCAATGATTTTTCTGTTAGAGGAGCAAACCTGATCACCGTGGGTTCCTTTGTGATATTCAAGTGACACTTCAACTAAGACCAAAGTAGCCAAAAAGGAAAAATAGTTACTTTAAATTAATTATTACTCAGTACAAATAAATATGAATATGTTACTCAATACATATAAAGCACTTTTATTAAGTATAAGTAAGTTACCAAATACGAGTAATGTAATCTTAGTAATATAATGGTTAGTAGGTATGAGTAAATTACTCAGCATAAGTAAAATATACCCACTAATGATGAGTAAATTATTCAGTACGCATAAAATCTTTACTCAGTATGAGTAAAATACTCTCACTAAGTATGAGTATATTATTCAGTACGGGTAAAGTAGTCTTATTAACTATGAGTAAATTACTCGGTACGAGTAAAGTACTCTTACTAAGTATGATCACCAGCATACAAGTGAATAGTCAGCAATTAGCATGATTACAATGACATCATGCCAAATGATGACTACCTAGCTTCATTTGGGATCAAGAGGCTCCTGGGTTTGAGCCCTGAACAAGGTTGCTGAGGATCCTTTATCTGTGAAGTTTGCATGTTCCCCCTGTCTGACTGGGTTTTCACTGCATGCTCTGGTTTACTCACAGTCCAGAGACATGTACCCGAATTGGTGGTGCTAAATTGCCCCTAGATGTGAATGTGTGTGTCTGTGTGTCTGCCCTGCAGTGGTCTAGCAACCTGTCCAGGGTGTTTCTCCACCTCTCACCCTATGAGCACTGGAATAAGCTCCATCAAAACACAGTTAAATAAAACTAGGGAAAACATACCTCCACAATGCTAATATCTAATTGGCATTCTAGTAGTGTGTTAGCGATAATGACATTGCGCATTTGTACAGTTCCTATTATGTTATTGGTTAATCTGACACAGTAACCTGAGCACTTGAAGGTCTACCCAGTTGAAGAGCTTGCTGAAATGTATCTACCTTGATACTATAGAGGGAAAAAGATACCTGGATACTACCAAAACAGGATTATTGCAATACTTGACCACGTTACCATTGTTGTCTTAAACAAATAAAATGACAAAATGACAAAAAGGTTCCCAGAAATCTATCCATTATACTGTCCAAACTTTTGTTCATTATTTCCCACATTAGCATTGCCTAAAATATCCCTTCAGAATATCCCTCCTTAACTGCTTGGCTCAGTCTGGCCGTCATGAGTGTTTCAGGCCTCTTCTTCATCCCAGTCGTCGGCTTGGCTTGCTTCCATCTGGTCTTGGTGGCGAGAGGACGAACCACAAACGAACAGGTGAGACACTGTGATGCAGGTGAGATTATGAATCATTCATCAGTATGTATTCTCATACCAACAACGAAAATAAGTTTTCCACCGTAAATCCCGTGATTATACTGAAAAGCTTTGCCTTCCTTCCAGGTGACTGGAAAGTTCCAAGGCGGCGTGAACCCTTTTACCCGTGGTTGTTGTGGCAACGTGGAATTTGTTCTGTGCAGCCCAATCACTCCAAGGTGAAAGATGGTTTGTGTTTCTGTATGGAATTTCTTACCACTAACATTGCTTAAGCTTGCATTTACTGATTCTCTTCATTCTCAGATATGCTGGGAAGCCAGGAAAGAGACGGCCCGTCCTTGTACAGCCTCCGTTCCAAAAACCAGAGTCCCTCAAAATGTCCCCTGTAAAAGTCGGGGACAATGGAATCCAAGGAAAAACGCCCCCCGTGAAGGTAGGACAATGCTCCAATGCTCCATTCCATGTTGCTGCTGATTATTTTATGATGATGTAGTGTTAACCAAGCAGAGTTTATGAGCTCAACAAAAGGGAAAGGATTTGAAATCAAGCATGTAATCTACCAGGAACGTCCCACCTCTCTTTGTCATGTCTCCACAAATTATACCTTATGGGCGAGTGAAGAACCTATTTTAAGAATTTAATCAAGGGATATGAGTATGTCTTGTGAATTAACTGCCTACGTAGCAGCTTTTTGTTTCCTTCCTAACTGTAGGATAGAGATATCATGGTGTCAGTGGTGGGGCCTTAACTGTAGTGGTGGGGGCCCATTGACTGCGCTGCCACCTCTAATGGACGTGTTTTTCATGTTTATCCCCCTGCAGCGACAGTCCCCAATAGTGCTGGACATTCCTGAGTTCAAACGTCCAAACACTCCACCCCCTCTGCCCCCTAAACCCGACCCGGTTTTGCTCAAGAGTCACCTGGCTGCGCTGGAAGGTGGGCGTCTATGTCACTACTGTATTGTTCTGTTGTACTATTGTATTCAGAGAGCAGAGGGGAAGTTTCACGCTTGGTCTAGATTAGGGAAGTTAAAGGCAAGACGAGTTTATTTTTCAATAGCACCTTTTATACATGAGGCTCATTCAGAGTGCTTTACAAATAAAAACAAATACAAAAAACACTCAAATTAAAGTTCAAAGTATGTAAGGAGACATGAAATGAATAAAACAATAAAGTTAGTAAGAAGTAATTAAAAAATAAAATTGAAAAGGTTTAAGTAAGATGGGCTGACTGAGAGTTTTGCTCAGATTATATTGCTTCAGCATATCAGGTAAACACACAGGTCCTGCACCACTGAGCAATTTATAGACTAGTAATAGTACCTTGAAGTCAATGCTGTAACATTCTGTAAGGATTTAGGACTGGGGGTGATGTGTTCCCTTCTTCTACTCTTAGACAGAACTTTTCTGGTTAGGAGACCAATAAAGTAATCAGTAAAGGCATGAATGAGTTTCTCTTGGTCTAGTTTAGTCAGATATCAGTGGGGAAGTACATTTTTCAAAGTTTGAACATATTGCAGTGGTTGAGATGTAGTGGCTTGATGTGTCTACAGTGTGAAATAGCCACTTGATTTACTATCCAAACCCCCCTGTGAAGCTACACATGTCATCTGAGTGCTTATATGTAGTGGTGATGAAGGTAAAATAGTGACAAATGTGGAAAGTTTTCTTGTATCTCCCCCTGCAATAACTTCTCTGCCATGAAGGTATTTAAAAAATGCATTTTAGGCCAAAACCTTATCCCAGAACTATCATGAAACAGCTCCAGATGTCTCAGCCATCGGACAGTGTATTTGAAACTATTTAATGTAGTAGTTTTCTTTGAAGTAGCTTTAAGAGGCATTAAATAATTAAAATGTCTGGTTCCTATCAACACCTCTGTGGCCAGGTCTGACTCTGCAAGTTTCTTTAGAATGTTCTGAAACATTTCACATCAAACAACTCTGTATTAAATTTTAATGGTTTAATTATGCAGAAAGGTTAACAAATCAATGAAATTCCCCTTTATGCAAAATCGAAGCAAAACTTAAGATGGAAATATTTGATGCAAGAGCAAATCTGTGTGTAAAATGCCCATCCTGTGTCTAGATTTTGAAATGTTTGAAGGCAGTTTGCCTTTATATAAATGTAAGATGAATTGTTGACTCTGGGATTATAAGAAAAATATGAATATTGTTCTGCCCTAGAGAGCATACTGCATTCCAGAACTGCGGGCCCTCCTGCCCACAACATGAGCAAAATTGGACAGATTTTAGAGTCACCTTCCAGAGCACATTACAAAGTACCCAGGGAACAGGTCAGTGGACTATTTAAATCAATACTTCATCAAAGAAAATCAAATTTACATAATTTTCCACTTTCCCCAGTTTTCATTTCCATATTTGTTTATTTAGATGAGGAAGAGAGCGAGTCCTCAGCTCCAGATGGCCAGGAGGTCTCCGGACCAGTCCTCCGAGTCCAGTCTGGACCAGCTTGAGAAGCAGACCCCCATCTCTGGTCACTCACTCGTGCAGTCCAGCACACTGCCTCTGAACTCGCTCACCCTCAACTCCCGTTCGCTCAGCCTAAAACACGCCCACCGCCGGGGGGACCGAGCCCACCTGCTCGGTCAGCGTCCCGAGGCCTTGGCCTCCTGCCCTGCCCCGAGCGTCCTGAGCGGGCGCGCAGGCAGCCTGTCCTACGACAGCCTCCTCGGCCCAGCCGACCTGGCCCAGCGGGGGGTGTTCCCTCTGGCGTACCGCGCTCCCTTCCACCCCATGGACCTGGGAAGGGGTTCTAACGACCCCCAGCGTCTGCCCCCTCGCACTTGCAGCCCTGTTTTTATGACCGCAAGCCGGCACTCGCCCCAGCACCACGAGTCCTCGCCTGTCCGCTACGACAACCTCCCTAAAGGCCTCATGGGCTCCATCCAGGAGCTGGAGGAGCGCGAGAAACAGCAGCAGCAGATGCTGCCGCCTCAGGCTCGCCTGCAGCCAACCATTCAGGACACTCTGGCCGTATATGACACGCCCTGCCGGAGGAGCCTGCCACCCGAGACGCCAACCCGCGGGCCCACACCACCCGCCTACGGATCTCGAGAGTTCCTCATGAGCAGCGCAGCATACGGCTTTAACAGCCGGACTCAGCTGGCCTGTTCCTCCACCTCGTCGCTGAGCCGCGTCACCAGGACTTCCACCTCACCCCTGGGCTCTAACGTGGCCCTCCAGGGCCGCTCACTCTCGCCCTCGGCCTACCGCTCCCTGGAGCGCCAGGCCCAGCGCTCCCCCTCTGCCCTGCCCGGCCCCATGCCCACCTCGTCCTACACCACCCACAAAGTGTTGGCCTTCATCACTACCTCAGAGCGGCGAGACTCAGACCCACAGTCCTGACTCTCCCGCTCTGTGTTGACGGACCTTTTTTAACACTAATTTACGTCATGTTATATGTTAACAACAATCTATGACGAGAAGCGGGATAATGTGCAAAAGTCATACAGGAGACACTCCCACTATTTATTACTATGCATTCACAATTAGGCATAATCTTTAAGCTTTAAAGATAATCTGAAATCAGAATTCAATTTCGGATTCACATTGACTTCAAATGACTGGCCATTTCGGTTATGCCTGTTGGCCCGTTTCTAAAGCAGCAACTTTTTTCTTAAATTAAAAACCAATTTACTAAGAGAGATGGGAACTTTACTGAAATGGGCCTATTGCATGTAGATGAGACATTATTTAATCTCGCCACACTTTGTGCGTGATGTACTTTTTCTTAATTTTTTTAATCGAGCTGTAAAAGGGATGCGTGTGTGTGTGTGTGTGTGTGTGTGTGTGTGTGTGTGTGTATGTGTGTGAAGAACCTTTTGAACATTTTATTTAATTTTCCACCCAAGGGAACCCACAACATCAACGTTAATCTTTGTTTTCCCCCTCGAATGGTATAGCCAAGCCAAAAGCTATTTTGAACACTGTATAGTTGTACATTATCAGGACATTTTCTAGAATTCCTGTGTTTTTGTAACTCGTTTAGCTAATAAAGTACTACTGGTTTCATTACCCTGCCCTGTCTGATGGATCGTTGCTGGTCGGATGGCTGTGAATGCAGGGCTTCTGTGTGTAAAAGTTAAATGACTAAAAAATACTTCATCATGCAGCCTCAGGATGCGGAAACAAGGTGGAGTAGCTTGTATTGTTTTCTTAAAGGCCACAAGGAATGAGGCCGCTGACCGGTCACCACCCCTCTTATCCTGTCTGACATCCACCGCTGCAGCGTCTGGATCTCAGTAAGGCCCTGTCTGCCTCATTACAGAAATAATGGCATACTTTATATTGGCCTCCAGTGGATAGAGCTCCCTCTTGTGTTCATGGGAAGACCTGACTGTAGATGGTTTGTGGTTCAATAAGACCATTCACACACTTGCAGGTGCTGTAAGTGGAATTACCAGCGGGTCAGCAGAAGCAGAGACTGAATTAGAATCAGAAATACTCTATTGCCAGCCTCATTTACGTAAAAAGGACATTTTTCTTTCAGCACTGGCATAGAAAACACTACACCGCATGATGGAACACAATATGAGTAGAAGTGAGATGTGATTATTCCACTCTAAAAGTGCCTACAATGTGGAACAGGTAGTTCATTTAAATAATGATTTATTTAGAACAGATACAGGATAAAGGGATATATTTTATGACCATAGGAATGTTCAGACTTAGGCCTGAAATGATTAGTGTTGATTTGACAGTATTTTAAAATTATTTATATTTTGCTTCCAATCACCTTATTGGTCCAAATTATTATTTTATGTCTTATGTTTGACTCCTTTATCTAGGCTCCCTGTATCTTTAGGCACTTTGCAGCCTGTTGCGGTAATCTGACATATTGAGTAGATTTCTTTTATTTAATCTACTCAGTATGTCAGATTACCGCAACAGCCTACAAAGTGCCTAAAGCTACAGGGAGCCTAGATAAAGGAGTTCCAACCACTCAGCATTCAGCACCACCGGTATACTGATCACCGCCTGATCATCTGGAATCAT
>JBBPCX010000035.1:14557433-14589961 GCA_037974365.1 Hydrocynus forskahlii
GTGTGTGTGTGTGTGTGTGTGTGTGTGTGTGTGTGTGTGTGTGTGTGTGTGTGTGTGTGTGTGTTAGGAGGTGTGTGCGCATTCTGCTCCACAGACGACAGAAGAGAGAGCGAGAGAGAAAGAGAGAGAGAGAGAGAGAAAGAGAGAGAAAGAGAGAGAGAAAGAGGGAGACAGAAAGAGCGAGAGAGGCAGAAAGAGAGAGAAAGAGAGAGAGAGAAAGAGAGAGGCAGAAAGAGAGAGAAAGAGAGAGAGAGAGAAAGAGAGAGGCAGAAAGAGAGAGAGAGAAAGAGAGAGGCAGAAAGAGAGAGAGAGAGACAGAGAGCGAGAGAGAGAGAGAGAGAGAGCTGGATTTCAACCTCCGCATCCGCTGTACTTGGAAACACCTCCCTGCATTCCAAATTAACTGGCACCCGTTCTCATTTTACGAGGGCTTCTTAAAAGCGTCCTGTGGAGAGAGGGGCTCTGGCCACCGCTGTCGATTCAGCACCTCCCTCCCAACGAGCGCTGGGCGAGAGACTGGGGGGGTGTGCCTGAGTGTGTGTGCGCGTGTGTGTGTGTGCGTACAAGCCTGCATGTGTGTGAGCATGATCGAGTGCGTGTGGATGTATGAGCCGGGAGGAAGGATGGCCGCTCTGGTTTGAGCCATCACCCGTGCTCAGAGGAGAGAAAACTCTATTCTGCGCACATTCATAACACAGAGAAGAGGAGAGGAAGAAGGAGAGAGAGGCAGAGAGACATCGCTTAGTCGTCAAAGCTCCATCACAGAGGAGCAGCACTATGCCTGCGGAGGTGAAAGAGGTGAGTGCTGGCATCGATGCAGCCTCTCTCCGCATGCTGCTCGCCTAACATCCATGCCTGCAATGCCCTCCCACAGCTGCATGTGGGGAATGCTGGACTGATGCTGCTAAGGGGTTGGGCACCCCACGCTCTGGGTTTGGGGGATGTTTTGCTCTGCCACACACTTAGTATGCTGATACCCATTTGAGCAATCCGCAGGAATACCTGTAGCAGTGGGTTTTTGAATGACGTCAACCAAATCTCCTCAGCAGACGAGGTTGTGACATGTGGAAGCCGAGGCAAATGTGCAGCTTTGCTGTGTGATTAAGTGGCTTCAGGCTCAGGGGAGGTGGTGGTGGTGGTGTGGTGGTGGTGGGTTCACCGCAGCCAGATGTCTGAGGCTTCATGCCGGATCTGTGCTTGGCTGAAGCAACACAGGGAGGCTTGGGGGGGTGGGGGGGTGTCCTGTTGTGATGATGTTTCCAGCTAAGACTAGCAGGCATACTGCAGAGGCAAAGACGTGTGATGCTGCTGCGAAAAGAGCACCCTGTTGGCGGGAGTCCACCCAAGCAGTTGACAGACAGCATGCATGAAAACTTCTGTCGGCAAGCAGAGGGAGAGAGGGAGAGAGAGAAAGAGAGGGAGGGAGGCGAGGTGTGGGAGAACATCCGCAGCGGAGACGGCGGACAAGCAAACCATTCAGCTGGAATGCCTAAACATGGGTGCTGGCTCATGCAAGATCCAGTGCCACTGATAGTTCAACCTCCCTGGCCGTGGCTCGGGGTGGTGTGAATAGTGCATGAACCATTCCGCCCCTGAACTTTGTCATTGGTGAATGATTCATTTGTCAAACCCTGGGTTTGTGACAGATATCGTGGCTGGCGTGCGGCTGCCTTGCCCTTGAGCGGGTCACGGCAGCTCATTATAAATTGTTAAGCCCCACGTTGTTTCCTCGGCCCATGCAGCAGGACTGATAAGAGTTTCCACAATGGGGACCAAGTGCACACGTGAAGGAGGGTGGGAGGGGTTCAGAGTCGAAGCCCAGAGGAGGGGAGAATAGAATGAGTGGCAGTAAAGGCACGGGGTGTTCGAATTAGCAGGGATGACACGTCGCACCATAAAGGTGTATTAGGAAGCTTATGCAGGATTGAGAATTTTGCCGTTGGCCTACAGGATCACTGGAGAGTTCCTAGTACTCAAGAATGTGAAAGAGAACTAATGCAAATCCCAACTGGCAGGCTCTCACACTTTTGCCATGTACTTGTTTCAGCAAGGTCCCTCAGAACTCCATGTCAGTCCATCAGCCTGAGATTAATGGGGATTTCTCCTTGACAGCCTGAGACCTCCAAAGCTGCTGGTTGAGGGAATGATGATTCATCTCCCTTTTCAACACGGTAGTCATATCTGTCTATAAACATTCTCCATTCACAGTAAAAAAATGGCAGCTGATGTTTGTTCCAGAGCATTGCAGGCATCAAGCGTAACAAGAGGATATTCTCGTTGACGTGTCTCGCATCTGTCTTTTCATCAGTGCTGGAGAAAAGCTGCATGCAGAGATTTGTTGTCGGAAGACTGATGCTTGTTTGCAAAGCGTTTCAGACATTTTTTTCTCACCACACTCTTCGAGTGACAGTCCATCCGTCCTCACATCCTCCTCTAAATGCATGACTGCTTCCCTTAACCGCCTCATCATGCACTGTCATTTAACGGAGATTGCTTTATGATTTGAAGACTACAGCTACTGCACTCGAGGCCGTAAAGAGCTTGATAGCATGGTAATTACTCTAAGAGATGGGAGAGATATGAGCAATAAATGAGAAGCAGTGGACGCTCGCATTTCCGAAATGTTTAATGCGGGGGAATGCGTTCATGATATTGCTATCTTGAAATCATGCAAAGCACTGTGGACATGCAATTAAGTGGCTTTACATAAGTCTCTGCTTTTAAACTAGGACATTATTGCTTTTTCTCGTTGTAGGTTTGCTTACAGACCCGCCACTTGCTAGAGGAAGGGCTTATAGGACTTTGTTGTGTCTGGATGGTTCTGGTTGGAGAAACCTATGGAGGGTGTTCAGAGGCCCGGCTCATGCATTATTCACAGATCTGAGGAAGATGTGCTTATTTTTTCTCTTAAGAATGTTTGCGAGTTGCTTCACTGCAGGATGAGAGTAATTTCACAAAATTGCCTTAGGTGCTTTTAAGGCTGTACTGTATCATGATAAGTCAGATTAATTATTTGAGGCACCGTTTTATGTTAGAGTGGAGGCCTACGAAACACCACAATATACTCCTGAAAGAATAATATGCCTCCGCAGGCATGTTGGCTTGTTGGCGGTTTAAGATTCTGCTCAGGTCAAACCCTGCCGAAAAGAGAGAGAGAAAAATAGAGAGAGCAAGGACTACAGCTAAGTCGTTTTTCGACTGATCTTTTTTCTGTTTTCCTTTGGTCCAAAAGGAACAGAGCCCTGACGATCCTCTGGTGGTGCCTTCAAAGAGGCAGACCAAAGAGCAGGCTGAGGAGGCACCACCCGCTGAAGACACGCTGGACACCCCCTCCTCTGACCTGTCCACAGTCACCTCCACCAATGGAAGCACACCCAACGCAGAGGCTAACGTAGGTTGTGTGGAGTTGAAGTGAAAGACACCATGTTGGGGGTGATAGATGCTTTGTATCTGCTGCATGGTGGCGGCACACCATTAGCTTAGTCTCTGCTGACTGAATAGCAACAGGTGGCACGACAGAAAGTGGTTTATGTCAGGATTACAGAATGTTCAGTTTTGGATGCATAAGCAAGACACTTGTGGACACTTTTTCTAGATTAATGTTTGTTGGTAAGCTTTCAGTCCAAGGCAATGGTTGGGCCAAAATAGTTTTTCCCCTCTGATCACTGATCAGCCAAAATGTTTAGATCTTTATTTTTGCACTGGTTTATGTAACTAAAAGTAAACCATAAAACCCCAAAAGTAAACCAGTGCTAAATGATGACCTAACTTTACTTATTTGACACTTTAGCCTTGTGGGAAACGGGAAATTTTGACTTTTTTGTACATTTGTTCTTTTTTTTGTATATTTTGTATGTATATCCAGGGCTGTTTCTATACACTTTGGGGCCCCTGAGCAACATCTTACTCGGGACCTCCACTCACACTAGTGATATTATTTTCAGGTTGAATATTGATTAATACCTCATTCTAATCTGGAGGAACTAATGCAATGGTAATTCACTCATCAATGAGTAAAATACAACACATTGCAATGTGAGTTAAAGCAGCAAGTACTTTAAAGCATTATGTCTGCCAATGTCATGGCTACCATAAGAATCTACATACATTAAGTATTTCTTGTATAACAGCCCTTAGCAACTGTTTATAGCACTGATACCAAGAAACAGCCCTGCATATGTTTTAAATTATAGCAGACATTTATAGCAGTAATGGTGTTCTGTGTTGGGCTGCTGCTGTAGAATGATGAAAGTTCAGGAATAGGGACAGAGAAGTCCTCAAGCCCTGACACTGAGCTGAACCCTCTCAGTGCCTGCAGCTCTCATGAGGAAGTTGTGCCAAAACAGTTGGAGGTGAGCATGCTTACAGAACCCCAAATACATTCATTGAGCTAAATCACAAACACAGACTCGGTTATTGTTGGCAAACTGCCAGTACTGTTTCATTATTTCAGAACAGGTATGAATGGTAAAGTCTGCACCTTTAGTTACTTTGCAGTGTTCTCGTAGAAAAAAAAATAAAAGACCACTGCAATTTCTTTTTAAATCAGCATCTCTATGAGTATGACAACCATTCCATGCCAGTGTCTGTTAAATAGTGATTAACTGAATCAAAATCTTATTTAATGACGAAAAGTATAAAAACACTGCTGTAATCAACACTCTCCTCTCGCAATGTGACCAGTTGGATGATAAAACACTACTAGAAGTTCGTCAAAGGTAATTACTGCCATTTTGTTTAAGAGTGAACAAGAGAATTGTTTTCTTTGAATTTTTCAAGTTCTGTAAATTTCTCTTATTTTGATGTTTTGTCATTTCTTTTAAAATGATGCATTAAAGAACAATATTTTTATTTAGAAATGAGGAGAAATATTGTCAGCAATTCTTAAAAACTAAGGCAAAGCTGTTCAGTTCAATACTTGCACCTATAAAAGATAAAACCTGAGAAACTGAACATTTTTGTAGTGGTCTCTTATTCTTTACCAGACCTGTATGTTGTGATATTCTGTGACATTTACAAAACACTTTACAGATATGGACAAACTGCTCTATGGCAAAAAATAGGGTTAAAGAGAAAGGGTTAAAGGGTTAAATTGGATCTACTTCATTGCATCGAATGTGCTGCTGCTGGCAATTTACCTAGCTCAATAGGAGCTCCTCTGAAACACATTTCATCATGGTCTGCATTAAACAAATTTTCAGCCGGGTGAAAAATTGTTTTCCTTGTGAAGTATGCACGTCAGGTCCTCAGATAAATGTATCTTCAGTTCTCACTTGTAGCCAGCACAGCAGAACAGCTTCAAAACATTCCCCTTTCATTTTAAAACCCTGGTCTTAAATTGGTATTATAATGTCTTTTACATTTAGGGATGAACAGAAAGGGTGAATTAATCAATGATTATGAACAGAAAAACATGTAGAGAGATAAACTTCTCGGTATTCTTGGCTTCTTCCGCAGGAAAGTCTGAGTGATGCAACAGACACACTTCAGACAACATGCAAAGGCTCCCAGGATTCGGATGGCATTCTCTTGCCAAATGTCTCATTGGAGAAAGAAGAAGAATGTTTCTCAAGCCAGGCTGCGACTGTAACCTCCCATACTGAGACCAACACCTTGCCTGACACTCTGGGCAACAGCATCAAGGATCAGCCAGCTCAGCACAGCAGCACCCTTCAAAGTCCTCGGGTAGCCCTCAGTAACCACGGCACCATGCCCCATGGTTTCCAGTACCCTCCTCCCTACACGACCCTGGCCACCAGGAACTACTTACCAGAGAACTGCTATACCCTCCCTCTTCACCGGGACTTTGGTCGAATTGGCCAGAGTGCAACTGTGTGCAATGGAGCAACTAAAGGAGATCAAGATGCTGCTGATC
This sequence comes from Hydrocynus forskahlii, assembly GCA_037974365.1. Lineage (NCBI taxonomy): Eukaryota > Metazoa > Chordata > Actinopteri > Characiformes > Alestidae > Hydrocynus > Hydrocynus forskahlii. Next base: position 14,563,309 of record JBBPCX010000035.1, read on the forward strand.
TGAGGTCAGGAATCGCTGCCATCAGTCATCCTATGATGGGAGGAACACTCCACATGAGGCCACCTCTGGACCTTGCAGTAGATGATCATTTGGGCCCACTATCGCACCCTTATCTGCAGGACCTGTACAGGATGCAGACTCTGATTCCACAGAAACGTGCCAGCATGGTAAGCCTGGACACCATTCGCAAGGACCCACGCTGGAGGGACCCCAACTTGCGGGAGGTCATAGCGATGCTTAGCCACCCCATGGACCCAGTCAAATCAAATGCCGCAGCCTACCTCCAGCATCTCTGCTATGAGAACGACAAGGTGAAGCAGGATGTGAGGCAACTGCGGGGCATCCCTGTTCTGGTGGGGTTGCTGGACCACCCTAAAGCCGAGGTTTACCGCAAGGCCTGTGGTGCCCTGCGTAATATTTCCTTTGGCAGGGATCACTTCAACAAGGTTGCAATCAAGAACAGTGATGGCATTCCTGCACTCCTGAGGCTGCTGAGAAAGTCCAGTGATATGGAGGTCCGGGAGCTGGTCACAGGTTTGTCATGTTTCGTGCGCAGTAAGGGTGGAACGGTTGAGTTCAACTGGATCTGAGAGCCTTGGGACTATGGCAAACTGCGACTATTCGAGCTAGGTGTTCTGAGTAAAGATGCCTCAGTAAAAGAAAAAACAAGGAAAACACATCTCTATGATTCTGACAGAGCCCCTATGGGATTCAGGTGACATGTTAGTGTTAAGCTCAGGGGTGTTTCTAGGCATAGGCAACATAGGCTGTTCCTTAGGGCAGCCCTGGCAGGGGTGGTGTCAGCTGGACGCTAATAGGCCACATCTCCCCTTGGACAAGAACTTTGTTACCCCTACCCAACATTTTTTCTATCAAAACATGATTGGCTCATTCCACTGCAAATTCAACTGTGTTGGTTTTTAAATTGACATTAGGACTTCAATTAAGCGCCCTAGGGCCTAATCAATAAGTGTATCTGATCAGATACCCTGAAGAAAAAATGTAACTGGATAATTTTCCAGTGAAAGTTTCAACAATTTCTCTGTTGCTTCCTAGCAAAACCTAATAATGAAGTAAGAGCACTGCTGCAGTACTTACCTAGTTTCAATACGAACATGATTCAGTCAAATAAAAATTAACTAAAACTTACAGGCATGCCCTTTTTTGTTCCCAGAACTCATTATCTGGTGGGCTTCTATAAAGGCCTGGAAGGTCCTGAGGGTCCTCCTCTTATATATATATATATATAGATTAATATGTTAATGCTGCCATTTTCATCTTATCAGAGTGTTAAGAGTTCTAAAAATAAAATAATAATTGATTAACCCTAATCTTTTGAACTTACCTGCTAGTCACAATACAATACAATGATACAATATAACACTGCAATTCAGTTCAGTATAATACTGCAAGGTTACATTCCAAAAAAAGCACACATTAATGAGAATGTTATGCTAAAAACATTTTCACTCTGAAGATAATATTTTGGTTATAAAAGCAATGATGTGTTATTCTTCATTCCTAAATCATTCATCATAGGTTCCTGATACCACCGCCCTTCAATAAATGTCAAAATCTAAACACCCCCACAGGAACTCTGTGGAATCTCTCGTCTCATGAACCTCTGAAGATGGTAGTCATCAATCATGGGCTTCAGACACTGACTGACGAGATCATCATCCCACACTCTGGCTTAAGAGGGGACCCCAATGACCCTTCCAGACCAGGAGATCCAGAATGGACCACTGTTTTCAAGAACACATCAGGATGTTTAAGGTATTTGTTGTGTGTCATATGGTCCCTTCTTGTTGGATTTGTGTAGTAGTGCCACAAAAAGCGGTTGCATTCGACCACATCATGCAAGGCAACTGGGATTCGACTGTGAGAATGACTTGTATGAATGGTACCATGTTTGTGCAGGTCTGTATAGCTTACAGGAGCTATATCTCCTGCAGGAACGTGAGTTCCGATGGAGCTGAAGCTCGCCAGAGGCTGCGTGAGTGCGAGGGACTTGTGGATGCTCTACTTCATGCCCTTTACTCTGCCGTGGCTAAGAGGGATATGAATAATAAGGTAGGCCAGATTTGCTTAATGTAAGCAAAGGTTAGCCAAGGGAAGACTGGGGAAAACAAAAAAGAAAGAAAGCAGCCCCCAGAGATTGATGAAAATCCATAACATACTGACGTTTTATACCTGCACCTGGAATATTGCTAATATTACACTCTTATAGTCCCGCAATGTGACACTCTCATACTCCATCTGCATTCCCATGAGGGACCTTTTTTGCCATGTCCAGCAGTGCAAAATGAAATTGGCCGTGGTCAGAATTACACCTGTTATTTTTATCTTTGTCCCGTTTACTTTCTTCGGCCCTTCTTTGATTTTGCCCCCCACCTCCCCACCCCAAGTCCGTGGAGAACTGTGTCTGCATTCTACGCAATCTCTCCTACCATGTGCATAAAGAGGTGCCCGGGGCTGAGAGGTTTTACAGCAACCCATGTACCCAAACCATAAAGCCAAGGAGCCACCAGAAGAAGAAGGATGAGACGGACTGTTTCGGCGGACGTGGTACCAAAGGTCAGCTATGTAGTGCATACATCTATTTAAGCATCAGTTTGTTACTGCAGGTAGCACTGAAATTCCATCAGTCTTAACGTGGTGTCTGTTGTCGCATTAAAGTAGATGCAGAAGGTTACACCTGCAGGATACATGTATAGATATTTTTTAAACAATATCTTAACACTGACGCCAGGATCCATAGCCATTTTCCCTAATCTGGAACATCTGAGCAGATGTTGTAATACCAGTTTGTTTGTAATGTGCCACCATTAGCTTGTAACATGTATTCTGCCATTGTGCGTGTCTCCTTTTCATGTGGTTGCTTTTGCACTGTTGGTCCGACTGTCTTCATCCGCAGAGGAGTGGTTCAATCAGTGTGAGTCTGCTTCTGTTCCTGCCTTGCCTTGTGTGTGTTTTGTAGTCAGTGGTGGAAAAACCTTGATGCTTTATTCCAGTCATGTCACATACACTCGATTTATTCAGCACTCCCACTCCAACACCCACGGTGCCTCCCACACATACACTCAAGCTTTGGACAATGCGAGCGCTTGTTGCTTGAGATTTTTTTGTTGTTGTTGAAACGCACCAGCGTTGCGTTGCTGATAGTCCTGTGCCTTTTCAGGCAGGAGGCATGGAGCAAGCGACAAAACATACAGCACTTTGGAAATGCCCAAGCGCACGCTGCCAACAAAAGGTGCAATTTAACATTGGCTTCCACCTTTCTTTTTTCATCTGTGCCACCATCCATATCCTAGGGGTGTAACGATTCAAAACTTTTTTTTTTGATAGTCTTAAAATTGGCCTTGCTTGAATATGCCGATACTTTCAGTTAAGGATTAAGCATTATAAATGTACAATGTCTTTAAAAAAAGGTGCCACCAAGGGTTCTTTGAGCAATTCCAGAGATAAACAGTTCCTTTTTGTTTGAGATACGTGTACAGATCCATTACATAATAGAGACTCCTCCAAGACCTTCAACATTATGTAGAGCTTTTTCAACATTCTTTGCACTCACACATCTCATTTACTAAAACAGTCCTTTTAAGAACCGTCCCCTGAAAGGTCCTGTAGGGACTCAAGAATGGTTCTGCCAAGGCATCGCAAAAAGAATCTTTTCTGGCACCCTTATTTTTAAGAGTATAACTGAGTATAACATTTCCTGTAATACTCTGGTAACAAGCTAATGTGTTGAGGTAGCCTTATGGGGCCAGATTTCGTAGACCAACACAGTGTGAAGGAGCTCAAAGTAGGTAAACAAGCCTGGTGCTGGCCCATGGATCTTACATAATTTAGCCTGACTGAAACACCTCCCTCACCTGACCATAAAAAAACTCCAGTTAATCTCCAAGAGAAAGTGTGTTTTATGAGTGTTCTCTGCATTCACAACAAAACAGTTCCACTAAACCGGGTTTTACTTTAGCTTTTGAGCAGTAGTCACCAACCCTCCTCCTGGAGATCTATCATGCCACGTTTAGCTCCAATCTGCATCTACCATGATGCCCCCTGCCCCTTACTTAAGGCTCCAGCCAATCAGGAATGCAGGTGTTGCAGATGGAGGCTGGGACTAGGCGGATCGCCAGGACCAGGGTTAGTGACCACTACTTTAGAAGATATCACTGACCCCGTGGTAAAAGTAGGGTTACCAGTAGCTGTATGTAGCCTCTTCCATTCACAGTTGGAGAAGATGCTTGGTTGAAAGCCATCAAGCCAGGTGGTTTATCAACAGCATCCCAGCATGTGAGAAATAGTATTAAAAAAATAACAACTACATTTCACCACAATCAAGTAGCGAAAGCCTCAAGAATTGTTCCCAGATGTGTATCCTCATCACAAACCCATGTGTGGCCCTTCAGTTCAATTCAGTTCAATATAAAATGTTGTATTGTTACAGCCCTACCATGTCCATTTCATGGGTCACCGCTACAAGGAAAAATACGTCCATTGTCTTTCCATGTAGAGCTCTAATAGCTGTAATAAGTGTCACGCTTGCAAGCACTCATTTTAGCACATGGACCGCCTATCGGATGCTCCGGAAGACTCATCCGTGTAATGAATCGGGCCGAATTGTGGAGATGTAGGCAGCATATGCAGCCCGCGTTTAGTCTGAAGTCAAGTGTGTGTTAAGCTGGCAGATGGAGAGAGTGTGGGAGCGTGCTTCGCTGCAGGGAGCAGGCGGGTCACAGGAAGAAGACAAAGCTTCCAGGCTGGGGGTGGCTTTGTGAGAATCGTGCGGCAGAAGCCGCAGAAGCATGGATCAGCCGAGGCTGCAGTTGCACACCACTGCGTGTGGGAGGGTAATTAAGTGGTTTTGGCTGCCGTGTGAAGCGTGCAGGGAAAGGGTTTCTTAAGTGGACGGAAACAGCAGGGCGATACACTTGTTACGCTCGTGTTTGGGTGTTGATGCATCAGGTCGGATTAGTGACGTGTCCAATCGACGGGAAAAGCGATGAAGAAAAGGGCCGCTTTGTGTTTGAGGACAAGTGTCTTGTAATTGTATGTAACTAGGTCACCAAGTCTAAGAACGACGATATCTCCGCTGTGCCGACTTGAATGTCCCAATGCTCTCTTATCTAAATCCTTCCCGATACGACCCCAACTAAAGTGATATCAGACAATCTGCGAGGGTCTGTGATCACATTCAGAGCCGCGTTACCCCTGTTTGTGTATCTGCCACTCTCCGCGGCACCCATCCTGCCATCTGTATTTTCAGATTCTTTCTTTTTTCCCTCACAGCCTGTGATCACATGTCTCCTGACTTAAAACATAGAGGTCCCCTGGCTGTCGGCTTTAGTTGCCGTTAAGGATCCCAAGATACCCATGAATGGCGCCAGAAAAGGGAGCGTTTCTTGCGGAAGAGGACTGAAACGATCCGTGCCAATCCCTTCGTGAGTGGTTGTAGTGGTTAACATCATCTATGCAGTTTAGCGTTTTTGTCATCACCGTCAAGTGGGTGTTGACAAGGTAAACAGCTTCTGATGGCTTTATTCCTGGTGGAGGCTCTGCTCCCTTGAGTCACCCTTCCGTCTCCTGCGGTTTGGTGGAGATAAGAAGGCTTGCTCCGGAGGATCCGGAGGATCCGGAGGAATCCGAAACCAGGCTCATTGCTGTGCAGCATGAATCTTTGTGAGACTCTGGAGGGCTTATAAAAGAGTTCTTAAGAATTGTGGCTCTGTATTCCAGACTAGATGTGGATACACGCCTTAGGTCATCTCTTGCCATTGTGCATTTTAGATCTCTTCTGCGCCGTTCGGGGCGCCTGTCGCTCGGAGAGGAGCCTCGGTTGGGCGGGAGGCCTTTAAAGGTCTTATTCGAACAGATGCAGCAAAGATGGAGCTTGCGTAGCATATTAATGCCATATTACCACCATGCACAGAAAAAACTACACATTTCATCTTGTTTTTCTTTGCCTTAGGCTACGCTGTCATGATAAACTCTAACATACATCACATTATTATGGCTTTACTGCGTCTGTTATTCTCATTTCATATAGAGGTCGACTTGGTGGATTATGAATCACTCATGCAAGCCTACTATGCCTTTTTTTTGTAGCTCATGGCTTTGATGTATGTGTGTGTGTGTGTGTGTGTGTGTGTGTGTGTGTGTGTGTGTGTGTGTGTGTGTGTGCAGGTCTGGAGCTGCTTTACCAGCCCGAGGTTGTGAGGCTGTACTTGTCACTCCTCAAGTTGAGCCACAACCAAAACACTCTGGAGGCAGCAGCAGGGGCTCTTCAGAACCTATCTGCAGGACAGTGGGCTGTGAGTGGGACCACTGGGCATGGAGAGAGATAGCAGGAGAGAGACAGAGATAGATGGAGAGAGAGAGAGAGAGAGAGAGAGAGAGAGTTACAGACATAGAGAGAGAGATAGAGTCAGAGAAGGAGAGAACTTTTGCAGATCGACATAAAGCATGGCTGAACGAGAAACCCTTTTTTACAACCCAGTGAAATTATCTTTTGAAATCCGCACATGTAAATGAGACTGCCCTGAAATTAATGCACACTTTAATAGCCCATCATTCTGTCTCCCCTGTTTTCTCAGTGGTCCAATTATATCCGAGCGACTGTGCGTAAAGAGAAGGGCTTGCCAATTCTGGTTGAACTGCTTCATTCAGATGCAGATAAAGTGGTGAGGGCTATTGCTATAGCTCTCCGCAACCTGGCCATTGACCACAAAAACAAAGATCTCATCGGTAAGAAAGCATGTCCAGTTCTTACTCCGATATTACTTTGCATCTTATACTTTGAATCGGTTTCAAAAAATGCGTAGATTAATGTATTTATATGATAACATTGTTAAAGTAAAAATATAATGACAAGTAAAAAATCCTTCTATATGAGAGGATTCAGGAGATTGAAAGAAACCTAGTTGTCAGTTTTGTCCATTTCATCCAATGCTCAATGACCAAAAAGAAACATTTTCACATTTTCTTGTGAAAATGTTCCTTAAAAACATGTCTAACAGTCATCTGATGATTCTCTTCTCTGTCGTGTGATGGTTCCAAGCTTCTGCTACATTGTAGGAAGCTACACTGTTTCTGTTACGATGTATATGTATTTATTTTCACTCTTTAATCTGACTGGGGTTGTGTAAACTTGGGACATGACTATATAAAGCAATCAAATCAATAGATTTGTTACCAGAACTGGGGTGATGGATGATGACACTCTATTGGTCAGTTTGTTGTCCTCAGTACTTTTGTTTCTTGTAGGGAGTTACGCCATGAGGGACCTGGTCAGCAACCTGCCCAGCGGCCAGCAGCGGCCTGCCAAGAACCTGGACGGGGACACAGTGGTGGCCATCCTTAATACCATACATGAGATCATCACTGACAATCTGGAGAACGCTCGCTTTCTCATTCAGGGACAGGGGATTCAGAAGTTGGTGGCCATCAGCAGGACAAGGTAACAGAACCGTATCCTGTAAAACTTTGTTGTAGTTTGCAGAAAAACCATTCACTTTTCTGTCCATACAGTCCGGATATGGAATGCAAAAGCAGCATGGCATGAATCTATTCTTTTTTTGTCACAAAAACACATTTATATACAGTACTGTATCTGTAAGTCTTGAGCCACCCCTAATTTCGTCACATGCTTCCAAAGACTTTCTTGTATTTTTAATGCAGTCTTGAGGAACAGTTCTCCAGGCTTCCTGAAGGACTTTGAAATGCCATTTGCCTAATTGTTGTCTGAATGCTGAGTGGTTGGAACTCCTTTATCTAGGCTCCTTTATCTTTTGGCACTCAATATGACAAAGATACGACAGTTTGACAGGCATAAAATCGTATTTTTGCACCAACAAGGTGATTCAAAGCAAAATATAAAGGAATGAGGGGTGACTCAAGACTTTTGCACAGTACTGTGTGTCTGTAGCTCCACTCATTCACAGTTAGTGAGTTTTAAGCTGAACCACTTTTTCAGTAGACGCAATACAAGACAGCCAATCAGAACAAATGTGATTTACATACATTTACATTTACATTAGACTTAAAGGCACAGTAACGAAAGCTGCCTGGACCTGAAACAAATGAATTAGGTACATAAACCCACACAAGCCTGGCCAAGTGGACATAAGGGAAAAATTAAATACCATACGATTTAAAATATGGGCCTTTAACATCAATGAAATATGGATTTTGCTTAAAACAATTCTGCACCAGCAGTTGCCGCATAATGAATGTGCATTTTCTGTTCCACAGCCAGTCCGTAAGAGAGACCAAAGCAGCAGCGCACGTTTTGCAGACTGTGTGGGCCTACAAAGACTTAAGGCACACACTTTCCAAGGGAGGATGGAATAAAACGCACTTTAAGGTACCGCCTTTTCCATCCCACAGCACTAAATAGGAGGCAATAAATAGCCGGTCATGGTTCATTTCAAAGTAATGAGAAATAAATGAATTTAATTTCTTTGCCTGATCGTGAGTTTGGATGTGCTTTCTGTCTCCAGCCTGCCGTCTCTGGAGCCCCCAAAAAGCAGAAGAATGCAAAGCTAGGCAATGATGACATCACGCTGCCCTTAATGGAGAAAAACCAAGGTCAGCACTATCCTTGGGCTTTGTCCTCTAGCTTTCAGAATGCACGCTCATGATGCCCTACTTAGGAATGAAGTGTGTGTGCTAGCGTGTGTGTTTTGATGCATCCAAGCATTTTAGTCCAGACAGGTGGCATTTTTAAGGAGAATGCACTTACGCACCCCTCTGTGCCTCCTTAGATGGATATTGCAGCAATGATCAAAGTGACCGGGTTGGAGATGGGCCGTGTCACATGATAGAACGGGAATCTTTCCAGGTAAATTCACACTTACTGGTAACATGTTAACCTGGTAATATGTGCTCACGTTTTACTGAAGGGGAGCGTTCGTAAGGTTACATTATACCTGCATAATCCCTTAATGCAAGTCTACATTAACATTTAGTAGGGTGTAGTCCAGCAAGCAGTAGGTGTTTTAAAGGTCGCTTTAGTCTGTTTCACCTCAGAATGCATTACGACAACTGACACTTGTTCAATAGGCCTTTATAAATGTCTACATAGGTTTAAGTAAGTTTCCATGTAGACTTATGTACACTGATCTACAGTAAAGTCAGTAAAAATATGGTGACATTAGTCTTGGTCCAAAATGAATGTCAAGATCCTGTAAAACAAGATGGCACTGATCCAGTACAAGTATTAGTATCACGCTGATTTCAGCAGAAAATAAGTTGGATAAAAAGGAATAAATCAGATCTGATTCTGTAACAAATCTAGCCTGTATGATCTATTGTAGCCACAAAGCCTAATCTAATTACAATGTGAACTGCAGTCACAAGAATGGATATTTATTGTTTTAGTATTTGTAATTTTTATGTATATTATGCCTTTTTATCATACAAATAGATTACTTAAAAAAAATGCATTGTTGTTCTAATGAGTAAGATGGTTCTGTTTCTTTCTGGTTAGAACAAGCATTATTGTTGTGAAGTTAGATAATGTAGTGGATAACACACCTGCCCCACACATGGTAGAATGGGCTTCAAACCCACTGAAATACTACAAGAGTACATCCAGAGGTTTAACTGTAATCTAACCGGAATGTCAGTTGTTTCTGAAACAATCTGTACAATCTATGTGATAAAGTGACTAACCTCTAAACAGTAAATTATGTATTCTTGCACCCCCCTAAGTTTTTTTCATTGCACACTTAGAGTGGCATGACCTCCTTATATTGTAACATTTTAGTAGGATCATGTAGGAACTAAATTATCTAAATAAATCTTTAAAAATAAGTTCCCCTTATCCCCTACACGCGGTATATTTTACATAATTACAGTTTCTTTTCCTGATTTTAACATATTAAGGAAAATAATAGAACATAAAATGTGGCCATGTGACAAAGTAGTAACACTTGATTTTTCATTTTTTTCTAATTTCCATCCATCCATTTTCCTGGACTCTTATCTTAACCGAGAAGACAGGGAGTGCTGGAATCTCAGCATTCTTTTTCCATTATGTTAAGCTCTAATAAATGCCATATTATTCCCTGTTGGGGATATGTGTAACTTATTTTTACATTGATAATAAACCAAAGACCCCATTGAGCCTGTTCAGCCTTTTGCATACAATAGTTTGCATCAACAAGCAGCCAGGATTATTTGCCTTTTGTCACGTATCCTTTTATATAATAAACCTCTTCCATGTGAATTTTGCACACCTATGGAGTTTAACCTAGATTTACCCAACTGACTGTTGTTAAATGATCTCAACAGGCCTAACAGAATGGAGGATTATATTACATAATCCTCCATTCGCAACTGTTTAGGTTCACCATGATCATTTTCCACAGTCATTAGATTTTACAGTCATATTATGTCACCATATGCATGGGAACTGGGTGCACAACCATGTAATGTAACGCATTATTAGCTACAAAGTAAAGACAGCTAGAAAAGCAGCCTGTTTGGTGTGTACTGTAATAACTGCATAACATGACCAAAAGTCAATTTAATTGTACTGAAATTTACATTAATATGGCAGTTAAGCATCTACAGTGTCATGATCATGACAGGCCTAGTGTTCAAATGTACACATTTCGCACCAAGAGAGCAGTGCTTGTAGTTTAATATGTCCAATCTGAGCTAAACTGGTTTGTGACATCCAGTTGAGTCAGTAGTATGAGAAACAGGTTCCTAAATTTGATTGGACCTGCTCAGAGACGGACCCTGTCCCAAGGTGGCAGCTGATCCAAACATACAGTTCAAAGGGACAGGGTGGCATCATTATTTGGAAAAGGTCATTATTTATTTAAAGACCTCAGTTTGACCCCCCTGAATGTACTAATAGGATTGACTGGATGAGACATTGTCTGACAGTGTAAACTGCTCTGGATAAAAGCATAGCAAACGCGAACAAATAAAAAATTCATTCATTGATTCATTATCTGAACCGCTTAACCCGGGCCATGGGAGGGTTCTGGAGCCTATCCCAGGAGTCATAGGGGCAAAAGGTAGAGAAACACCCTGAACAGGTCACAAGTCCATTGTAGAACAGGCTTATTAAACATATAAGGTACAAATCCTGGTCTATAAAAAACTAAAATGTAAAAAGCACATCAATGTAAGAACAGATACTTTTTTATATGTTGAATTATCTACTTCACGATTCTGTAAAAAGTTATAAATCACAGTGCCTTACTAAATGTAATTTTGCATGACTTAGCATATTATAAATGTTTAAATATCACAGTCAATTGGAGTATCGTGGTTGTACTAGATATGATTTCTTCTCTGATTTTTGTCATATATTCATACACGTGTACTAATTTTCAATGTCCATGTTCATTTTAAGTAAAGAGCGTCATTTACACTTGTCAGTTGCTACAAGTGCACAGCCACACTGAGACACAGACAAGAACAATGTGAAATATAAGGTCTAAAACAAAATAACTGCAGAAATATTTTTTTAAAATACTCTGTATTACACACGCCATGCCATATACACAAAAAGCACAATGTACATGTAATGTAATCATGTTACATGTGTAAACAAATATAACATTAGGTGTATCGAACCCCTGTTTGCTGTGTGAATGGCAGTTGCTACACCAACTAAGGACCAATCAATTCAATTAACCAATTAAAGTGAGCTCATTTGAACAGTTTTTTAAACAAAACCGTTAGATATCTACAGCAGCAAACACTCAGGCTTTCGGTATTGGTATCAGAAAGGAAAAAGCGGTATCGAGCCATCTCCAACTCCAACTGTTTATGGCTGTAGGGAGCTCTGGCTGTGTTCCACTTATGTCACACTTTCCAATACCAGGCTTTCAAACGCGCCTTTGTCTTCTCAGGGTGTGAATGATAAGAAGCATTTCATCAGGGCTAGCAGGCCAGCTGTTGGCTTAGTGGAGCGGACTCCTCAGCCCTTGGACTCTTGGGTCTGAGGCCCCATCTGGTGAGCTCCATTGCCAAATTCAAGGATAAAATGGCCTCTTGTGTCTTTTTACAGAGATATTTTGCCATCGTTAGATGGTGCATGAAGCAAAAGTCTTTCTTTGGGCAACAAGGCAAGCCGAGCCTTTTTAGTCCTGTTTTCCTTTACACACACAGACACTGGGTCTGTTAGAATTCTGTTATTAAACCAAAGCTTAACATTTAAACAAGAGCTGATGTTTCAGACTCATTAAACCAACATTTTGCCCAATTACATAACTATGGGGTTAAAATGTGACAGCTTTGTAGCTCTTTGGCCTTGAGATACATGTTATATTTATATATCATTTTGTTTAACAGTGCTTCTTTTTGTAGATGGAAGTACATCGGTGAGAAATTGGCATCATCAGATCTACATCTAAATTGACCTCATCCAAAATCATGATGTGTAAACAGAGTGAGAATGAAAGCATACCATAGCTTTTACTCCAGCATCCTCAGAAACCAGATGAAGGATTCTTTTCTGTTTGAGAACTGATTGTCTGGCTGTCAGTTTGTTCCACACAGTGTTTCTCCTCCCCTGACTGCTGAAATGTTCTCCGCTTTGAGCTTCTCTCATACATGACCAATGGCAGGATCATTTACAGATATTATATAATCCCAGCATTGTTTGATATAAATCATATCTTTGTATTATTTCTTTTTTGTCAAAAAGAGATACTGTATAATAGTGATGCTATTCTTTAACTGTAGGCGACACAGACCGGTGTTCAGTCATGTTTTTCTATGTACAGCGATGAGATGCACAGCAGAGAATATTATGGATATTAAATGTGACTAATAGTATACAGGAAATAACAGACCAGAGCAACAGACATCATTGTGCCATATTAGTCAAACAAGTCTTTCTTGTTTCTTACTTGATCGATTTGTTCCTCCACATGAGTGTTTTAACTGCTTGAAAAATAAAAGGCTTTTTATCTTTTCTCGTCCTTTTGGAGCAAACGGGTGTTTTCTTTTTGCCTGTGGTGGGTAAAACTCATCCGGTATATACAAAACAGATCAGAACTTTGAGCCCAACCTCAGTTTTAAAAACAAATATTACAAGGCTTTTTCAAACTGTTGGTTTTGAAGAGGCATATCAGGTTACTCCATGGACATTCACTTTGTGTTGATTATGAAAAAACACCACACAAGGCCCCCTGGTTTACGTTTCATTGGACAAAATTTGATCCCAAGCGTTCCTCAAAACTGCACCAAAATTATATCCAGTCTAAAGAAAATCAAAAAGTTTGAGAATTATGCTGTGGTCTCCCCAGATCTTTCTTCTATTGAGCTGCAGGGATGAGCAGGACTAACAAGTCCCAAATGAATGTCCAGCAAATGAGGCAGAACTGTTTGCTGCTTTAGAAGGTGCTGGAAAGGTTTGGACACAAGTTATGTCCAAAAATTGATGGAAAGACTGCTGTGATAAAAGCAGGGGGATATTTTGATGAAACTCTTACATGAACTTTTGCATTCATTAAACTGTACTTAAAGCGAACATTGCTAAATACATCAAAACCAGTCAATTACATTTGTTTTAAGTACTTCTGTTTTTTTGTAATATAATTTTGAAAGAGCAGCCTATCATTTTTTTTATTATTTGAGGGTGGGCCCAAACTTCTGGTCTGTTCAGAGTGTCGCCTCACTCTGGATGGTACTGGAGTATCCAGTAAAATATGTGTCATATCCTGTGTGAGAGATCCTGAGTGTCCCAAGTGTTTCCTCACCCCTGCCCCATGTCCACTACATATATTTAAAAACCTTATATGTTGAAATTTTCACCTTTCAGAAGAAGGTTTTTGCTTTTGAATAAATAATATATTAAATACGTTGACTCTGCACTTCACTTTGAGGGTCATGTGATTAACAGTGGCTAAGAAATGAAAAGTATATGTCATTCTCACACATTTTCCAGCAGCTACAGAGACTTCAGACAACTCACCAGTCACAAGCAATGTAACTGCCATAAGCAAACTAATGCTTTTAACCTGATCTTCTTTACCTCTTATGTGATTAAATGGACAATGAGGGTAATTGTGTCTGATGTCAGTAAAACTTGGTTACAGTTGGAATTTATCTTATAGACCCACCCTATGGTTCTGCAGAGCAGAACGGACAGAATGGACAGCAGCTGCCACGTCTCGCAAAGGTATACTGAATGACGTAAGATGGAGCAATCAAGCCAGAAAGGGCGTGAATACTTCAGCTTCTGTGAAAGCTGCTCCTTGTGTTGTGTGAAATCATGCCATCCAACTCTGTCATTCTGTGACTTAGAGTAATAACACCTGTGACTCACAAGGTAGCAAATCTCGCTAACTTTTCAAACCTCCTGAACCTGGCATGGCACTCCAGTGGATTCTGTTGCCCCGCAAGAGTGGTGCTTTGCATCAATGACACTGTGTGTCATTATTATTATGGTGGAGGAAAACATGACATTGGTTAGGTACCTTCTTTTTGGGCTGCTTCTGTTCACACCAGGCATGTGTGAGGGAGGGCTGAAGACCCTACTGAAGCACCTACCCCTTTGAGAGTAATGCCCATTGGGCCTATAAAAACTTCGGTTATGTTACGTTGCCCCCAGCCCCAGACTGCCCTGGTAATAAAGGTTGTCGTCGATCCCCCTTCCTCTGAAGTCGACAATAGTTTTTGTCACCCCAACCCCCTATTCCACAAAATGTTCATGTCTTTCCACTGATGGTGGACTAGAGTGTGACTGACACCAACAGTGCAGCATTGTCAATAACTTTGTCTCTGTATGGTGGACTAAAAGTTAGATGTGTCTAAAAGAGTGGACAGTGAGTGGATAGTGTTTAAACACACACACACACACACACACACACACACACAAACACACACACACACACAAAACATTGCAGAAACCAATTCACCTTACAAGCATTGACCATTGAACGGGGTGAAGTGGGAGGTCAAGAAATGATGCAGATCTGAACATTTGAGACAAATAAAGATCAGAGCAGTGGGAGAAAAGACATTTCAATTTAAGATCTTAAATAGGGATCAGACTGAGATTTGAGGAAGGCTCTTAATCAGGGGCTGAATGTAACCTGGCCAAAACCTTGTGTTGATGGTCTCAGTTATGTCTTTTAAAAATTGGCTGGAAAACAAGACATTTTGAATTTTCCTGTCCTCTCGGGAAGCAAAGAAATCTGTCAATATTTCTACTGTTTTTTGTTATTCTAATATTATGGGATACTTAATAAGAAAATTTAATGGGACGTGGCTTAATTTTAGTATGAAATGGATTTAGTCCTAGTGGTAATTGTGTAGATGTGTGTTTATACTGTTAAAGGCATTAGCTGCTGTGCTGATAGTCCTCGCGCTGCGTTCCTGTGACGAAACTGCAGTTTAAAAAACGCCAAACCGAACGAACACAAACGCAGAGCGATTTTCAAAAGAGCGGCCGTCTACCGAGACTGTTAGCTTTTACACTTGGACCAGAACTGCCAAAGACTCACCAGCCCGACCATAAAACTGTCAGAATGAGGGCGAAGCAGCGACTCCCTCCGGGCCAGAAACACACGGACCCTGCAGAGAGACCCGGTGAGTGAATACAGCACCAACAGACCAGCTACACAGCATGCGATTTTATAAAAATATAACTGTTTACTGGTAAGATTATTCAGTGTATTATTCACACACACACACACACACACACACACACACACAGTCACACACACACATATGTAATAATAAAATATAAAGTCTAAATAAAATCAAATTAAAATGGCAGAAATACTGTTCTGTACAAAATACACTATGCTATACAAAATGCTGGTGTATTAATACTATAGATAAATAACTTACTGTTAAATAATTTACTACACAAATAGTGTTTTGAAGTTGCTTGCAGATCCACATTAGTTGCCATAGTGACGACCAGTGTGCTGAATGGGGAGGGATGAACTGGTGTCATTTCTGAGCTCAGATCTTGATGTGTATCATTTATCAAAGATTACAACCAGCAGAATGGCCAAATTTCAACTACAGCATACAAAGTGAAAACATGCAACTTAAGTGCCTCTTAAAAGCTTAAACTGACTTTCTCAGCATGGACTCTGATTCAGGTAATAATGTCCCCTAGTAATGAAAAAAGGCATGAAATCCAATCTGATTGCTCAAGCGGACTCGAATGTACAGCAATCAGATTTAAAACGTTTACAGACAGTGCCTTTGAATCTGTTTCGGAAAAAAAAATTATGTAGTTTATGTTGTTTTTGGAGCCCAGACAACAAAAAAATCTGCCCTGCAAGTCAAATGTTCTTCTTCTGAACATTAGGAAGGTATAAGTAGTAACCTATCTTATGCTAAAGAAACTGTGACTCAGTGGTTTAGGCTAAGGCAGAGCTGTACGATATATTAATATATTTTGCGATTGTGATGCCTATCAATATATTATAGGGTTTATATCACCACTTTTCTGAAATTCAAAAGTTTTAAAATATGTAAATATTCACTGCCACGTCCATAAATCACATGTGTGGAAAATAAGCTGAACCCCCCCCCAATATTACCATGGTACCAAAAACAGCCTGTTTAATTCTCGTGTTGGAAAAGGGTCATGTAAGAATGAATTATGATGAATTACGAAATCTTTTTGGGACACAAACCCATCAAAATGGGTGTTCAGAAGGGAAATATGAACCTATTAAAAACACTTTAATGGTGGAATGGTGTCTTTAATGGTTCAAAACTGGCCAAAATAATTTGACTTTTGTTGGATTACATGAAGACCTCGAATCATCAGAACATTAACTGATGATTCACCTGGGGCTGTGATTGGTCTCCCTGTCAGAAACACTTGTGATTGGTTAGAATGTCAGCAGACGATATATTGCGATACTGATTAGCAGACGATATATTGTGCAGCCGTAGTCTGAGACCATGCAAGCTTAAAAACGCCCCTAGAACAGTTTTATTTTAAACACAGTCCTACCTGCCTCTAAACTGGTTCTGTATGATTGAAAATAGTCAAATTAACAATGACTTACTATTACAGGCATCAGACTGTGTTTCAGCCTTCAATACATTGCTTTATGTTATAGACTTTCTAGCCTCACTTCAATTTAGGGAAAATAGTGAATCTAATTTGGCTTGGCTAGAACACTTATTTTTTTAAATGAGTCATTCCACATTCCACTTACACTTTACAGTGAGGGTTGCATATCTCTCTGCCTCGTTCTCTTATTAGGGCCTTCATATAGCAATGCATGTTCACCAGCAATGAAAGGAAAAAAGAAGCCAGCTAAGGTTACAGTGACGCCAAGTACGTCAGGGAAGAACAAGAAGACAAACCCTAACCACCAAGGGAAAGCTTCTCGAACTCTTCCCACCAAAGCAAAACTTCCACTGCCCAGCTGTAGAAAGGCTGATCTGAGACAGAGAGGCTTCACCTGTTCAGAAACAAACCACTCCAGGAAGACAGTCAAACTAAACTGGTTTTGGAAACTACTTCAATGGAGGCATTCCAGAAGAATCCAAGAGGTGACCAGCTCAAAACCCCCAAGACAGAGGCCTCAGGTTACTACAGCAAAGACGAAACAACAAATACCAGGTCAAGGGGACGAAAGTGTAATGGGCAGCACACATTCATTATCTCGGTCAGTCAGGTCCCTTCAGCTGTGCACCTCCAGCTCTGAGTCTTCCCCGTCTCCTCCTGTCACTCCTGGCAGTGGCCGGCGGGCCACACGTTCATGCCAGACATGTCGTTTTCTGAAGCAGTTATGGTGGTACCAGGCCCTCCGCAGCGAGAGGAAGCGAGTTCCGAGATTAAACCAGCAGTCTTCCAAGGTTTGGACTTGGCAAACTTTGGATTATTCCTTTAGTATTAGTGTTTATCCATTACTGCAACCAGAATGAACATGTATTTTTCCCCAAACAGATGACTCAATCTTCTTCTGTGAAAGGTCAGTCCATTCAAATATTTATTTTTAAGTTGTCCAAGGTTACATTTCATCTTTCATGTTCAGATATCCAGGTGTGTTTATTTATTTATATTCATTTTTTTGATTCAGCTAAATGTCCTTGTTCGTGCACAGTCTCTCTTTCAGTGCTAAGGACCTTCTTGTCATGTATTCACCAACTTTTGTTTGACGCAGGCAACTCAGAATACCTGGATAACCTGGGTTTAACATATCAGAGAGAGAAAAGAAAGAGAAGCTCGCCACCGGGTCAGGGTCTTGCAGCAACAAAGAAGTCATCACGAAAGACAATTCGCAGGCCGTGGGGTCGCCAGTTGGACAGCAGTAGCTCGGACTCCCCTGTTTCAGAGTGCAGTGCCAGTGTAACCCCAGTGTTTGCCCGCTGTTTGCCCTCCAGTAGCCCTGGCATTCAGAGCTGTCTAGACACATTCACCTCTCCACAGGCTTCTTCTTCAACCAAAATGAAATCTGCCAAAGCAAAAATTCCTGCAGTTACACCCCAATGTGGAAATGACAGCTTGATGCATCCACCTGAACAAGCCCTTCCTAGACAGTTCAGCAGAAAAAGGGTTACATTTTCAGCTATAGAAGAACAGGATAAGTCAAAAACAGCAAATTCTACATTGGCAGGCTTAAATTGTCTTGATATTAGTACCAATTCAGCTACATTTCCTTCTACACAGAAGACAATGAAATCTCCAAAGACTCTGAAAATGGTGCAGTTCAAAGATTCGTCCAAGCCTGGGGATTTGCTGCGTGCGTCAGCCACTCAAATCTCCGATGAAGCTTGCAGGTCAGAGTCTGCTGCATCCCCCACAAGCCGATTAAAACTGCCAAGCACTCCTCATATCTGTAAGAAGAAATCAGTAAGGCATCACAGGAGCCCAGCTCTAACCAAGCTCAAGGCGAAGGCCCAAACCTGTGGTGACCTTGAAGTGAATAGGAGACGTCAATTGGTTAATCTGAATTCAAAAGCTACTCTTCAGACAGCATCTGAGATGGTTCCTTCCCCAAAGTCTGTCTTGAGAGAAACCTGGAGCCCTAAAGACCCTCGTCAGAAAAAAAATGGCATCAGACATGTCTGCCAGACTACTTCAAACAATCCTTCACAGACGGAAACACAATTGCAGGATCATCCCCAAGCCCAGTTTAAGATGACATCTGCAAAAATATCAGAAAAGCCCCCTTCCTCTAAAGCAGATCTGAGCATGTTCAAACACCCAGGTTGGGCGAGCCAGAAGAATTTAAAGGTCACTAACCTCACTGCAGGGGATAATTTTACTCAGAGGACACAGACACCTTTCCATAAACCAGATACACCTAGGCCAAAAAGCTCCCCTGAATTTCCAAAATGGAAGAAAGTCCTTCTACAAAGGAGCAAAAGTACAAGACATGCTGCTAGGTGCGCGTCCAACTGCCAAGGCCAGTCTTCGGAGAAAAATGCAGAATTACCTTCCCTAGTATTTGGAAAGGTAGCTGAACATTCTTCCGAGCAGAGCTTTAACCTCTGCAGTTGTTCGACACCTATCAGCAGGTTCACGCAGAAGCACATTCGTGCCAGCGGGCCTTCATCAGGTTGTGGGAATTCTGCTAATGTGGAACAAAGTCACACTACCGAGGGTGAAATCACAGAGCAGCAACGTTCAGCTGCAGACTCACTGACCCGAAGCTCGCAGGGTTCAGACAGCGGTCAAGGTAAAAGAATGCTAATAATCCTCTCTGGCAGTCAATAAAGCTAAAATTGTTTGTTTATATCAACATCAGGCTGAACAAGATGATCTTGCATTTGCAAATTATAAGTAATAGTTTTTTTTCTGTATACCCTGACCCTCTAGCTGCTGCCCAGAAAGTGATGGAAGAGCAGCAACAGCTCAGAACCCCTCAAACCATCCAAGAATCATCCAGTTCCTTCAGCTCAGGACCCTCCCAGGCCATAGTTGGTGCCATGAGATTTTTTGGGGGTGTGCAGCTAGTAGACACAGAGTCTGGTTCCATCAGAGCCACATACTACCCAGGTCCCAGCCCTGGCTCCCATGCCTTTAACTCAGCTGGCAGGCGTTCTCATCAATGTTACTATGTTCTCAAGCTAGAACCCTCTCAGGGATCCCACAGCCTGGACTCTTCTCTGTTTGTCCAGCCCCGCCCCTTCCGGCCAGTACAGGTGTGGTGAAGCTTTCAAAAATTTAAAGGAACAGTTCGGTGAAAGATCAGTTATACACAAGTTTCCTTGTATCTCACATATCGTTCCAGTGGTTATTATTTTTTTGAGGCTTTGAGGCTAAGCTAGCAAGTAATGGAAGATTATTACCAGGCCAATTAGCATGCTAACATGCTTATATCATTGCTTCAAGCTGCGTCCAGTTGAAATAGACTTGCTTATGTGGTTTCTGACCATGTGTGACATACTGTTATCTAAAAACATGGACAAATGTATGTTACACAGCTAAAAACAGTAGCAGCCATCCAGAAGCCTGAATTTTGTCTGAACATCCAACATCGTTCAGTGTGTTTCAGAAACAAACAGGTAACAAACATGTATCAGCTGACTGACAAGGGAAAGACTACAATTACAGCTATGGCCTTGAAATAATCATTATTCAACACTATTTCAGTTGGACAATGTAAGTCCTATTCAAAAATTAATTAAAAGTTTTTTGAAACAAGACTGCAAAAAATGATATCTTGAATCTTTAATCTAGTCTGTATATTTAATATCATCATGAGATTGTTATACGAGTAGATTCAATAGTGATGTTATCGAATGAAAATGTCTGATAAAGCAATTTAAGGGGAAAACATCTAGATGTAAGTTGAATGACCTGTTATAATATTTTATAACAGTCTCATAATAAAGCATATTGGATATATTAACTAGATTTAGGATGATTTCACTTGTCATGATATAATTTTTTTTCATATGCAAATATTTGGCCATTCCTGGTCAAACTGTGTGTTTTGTTGATTGACTGATAATGAATACACAGTTCTATACAAAAAGGACACACCTGTACATGCTGATGCACCTTAATTCAACATATTGAAAAAAGAAAATTATATATGTAACCTCTTCAAAAGTTGGTACATTTTATATTTTATATGTCACCAGTATGTCAAAGTCAGCAAGTAGATTTTGTTAAATGAGCTAAGTGCAAATAGAAGTTTGCAGGAATTTTTTTTTTAAATGTTCTTTCATAAAAATTTTAGTTTGTTAGAATTTTTGCATACAGCTACATATTGATTTCTCCACCGTATTTTCTTGTTAATATGCTTGTACTTAGGGAGGAGGAGGTGATAACCACGCATGGCCTTCAAGTCAACAAGCAGTGAGTGAGCGAGAGAATAGAGGCCGAGCTACACTTCCACGCACAGAAAGGGTGCCTGCATCGGACAGAACTCGCAGTTCCACACTGTAAACCTTCCAGCATCCGCAAAGCACTGTTTCTTCAACCGGCTTCTGGAGACCCACGGCACTGCACAAGTTTAACACGCCTGCTTTACCTGAGCTGTGGGTCTCCAAGAGCACAAATGGTCAGAACACGTGCATGTAAAATCTCACTGTTGTATTTGCTGTGACTGAACATAGGATGGCAGTGTTGTGCAAAGGAGGGAGCTCAGGGCTCTCGGGCTGCTCAGCCTGAGGTGTGTGAGAGTAAGAGAATAAATAAAAAGCATTTTACAGCTGCATTCATGTTGAACCCTCTGAACTTCTGAAAACATTTGTGTTAGCAAATCAGTTTCATGTATGCAACAGTGGCCAAACTGAGAGGTCGTTTTGCAGACTAGGATTTAGACTCATAAAGTGGAGGACAGGGACAAACCCTGAGAAATCTGACCTTTAACGTTCATCTCCTCTTCCTGCTCCTTCTCATCCCCAGCCATGTTTGGGCCGGACACCAGAAGCCGTACATTTCTCTACCGTGTCAGTCAGAGCTTGGTTGTCATGGCGACAGGTCTGCATGATGGCCTCTGAAGTCTAATCTCAGAGCCGTCTCTGCCTGAGGCAGTTTCAAAGATCATCAGGTGTCGTGACTCGGTATTATGCTACATTTTAGCTACCTACTTTATTTATTTATTTAAATATATAGAAAGACCTTGCGTTCTGTCCCTCCTAGCAGACACATCTTTACATCGATTTTCGCATAATTGTAAGTGCTCTTAAATTCACCACCTTTCAAGGAGCTGAACAATAACGGCTCGTTTAACCTGGTAAAATGGGACTGGGGGAGGGGAGGGGCGCGCAATTCTAAAGAGCATTTTGAGAGATTTTTCATCAGAGCCAAGAACATTATATTATTTTTCCCGCAATGCTGCATGCTCCATGAACAAACATCCCAAGATGTTTTTTAAAAGCACTTCTTTTCTTGATTTCTGCACTATTGTAGGTTAAATATTACATTTACATGTAGTGAAGTCATTTAATGCAGTGAAGTCTCAGGAGGCAGTTTCTCCAATCTGTAGACTCGACAGACCTGCGAAACCTTTGTTTTCCCTCATCAGAAAGCGGCAGGACTATAAAGTTTTATATTATGTCCACAAACTGTTTTGAGCAGAATTCATATTCAGAATCTCAGATTCTCTAAAGGCATTGTAACAAAATCTTATAGGCACTGTAACAAAACTACTGTGTTTATATATATATATATATTTATATATAATCACACACATATACATATACAATCACACACAATATATAATCACACACATATACACTACCGGTCAAAAGTTTTAGAACACCCCAGTTTTTCTGTTTTTTTGTACTGAAATTCAAGCGGTTCAATGCCTCATTGTTCATTCTGCAGAAAGTTCTTCCCAGCTCTGCTGCAGAAGTTCCCATAAGTTGCAGCACTTATAGGTTGCTTTGCTTTCACTCTTCTGTCCAGTTCATCCTACAGCAGCCCGGTGGGGTTTAAGTCCGGAGACTTCTGGCCACTCCATGTTTTCCAGCTCACCATCTTGTTCTGTTTTCTGAGGTAGTTCTGGCAGAGCGTGGTCTTATGTTTTGGGTCACTATCTTGCTGTAGGACGAACCAGACCAACTCGGCACAAACCAGAGGTCCTGCATGGAGCTACAGAATTATTTCCCACTTCTGAGTAACCTCACCTTTTTAACCTCTCACAGTTCAGCACTGTGCTTTGTACCATTTCATGATATTCATTGGACTGTTTGAATTTCAATTTAAAAAAAAGCCTGAAACACTGGGGTGTTCTAAAACTTTTGATTGGTAGTGTATGCATTATATATTATGTCTGTGTAAATGTGCAGAACTAAACTGTCTTAGACTATGTGTATATGAGTGAGTTTTTTGTGCGATCACAGAAAAAACAGGCGGTTTTTATATGGACTGTATGGACAACGGAGAAAACATTATTTTTCAAACCTAACAATGTTTACATCCTACATTTCTCAAAAATTGATTTTCCATGATACGCACCCTTTAATACATGTTATAGCATGATGTTATGAAACAATGTCTCAGTAGGCAGTGTATTTGATCTTTGTTATCTTAACTTTCTGTGAGGGAAACTTTCAGAACCTGAATTACTGACAGCAATTACATTTTTGCATCTTTTCTATTAAATTATGCAGGAAAGCTGGTGGAATTCTCTTTTATGTTTGAGAGTTCTCCGCTCATCCCTGAAGCCTTTTATTTGCAGGCTTTTTTCTTTTTGTTTAAATGAAATGCCATCTTGAGAAATTCCATATGATGTTTTTAGGACACTACAAACCATCAGGACAGAAAATATATACACTACATGGACAAAGATATTGGGACAGACCCCTTAATTATCAAATTCAAGTGGCCCCTCACTTCCAGTGAAGGGTGATCTTAACGCATCAGCAGACCAAGACATTTTGGACAACGCCATGCTTCCGACTTTGTGGCCACAGTTTGGGTTTCCATGAAGAAGTCTTGAGGAAAGCCTTCCAAGAAGAGTGGAAGCTGTTATTGCTACAAAGGGGGCACCAACTCCATATTAAAGTCAATGTATCTGAATGTATCATTAAAATCCCTGTTTATGTAATGGTCAGGCGTCCCAATACTTTTGTCCATACAGTGTACATCCATAGGTGCTCTATAAAATTTGGTGATAACGACAAAATAATGTCTCATACACACGACAAAAGTCTATCCATGAATTCTAATACTGAAGATGGTCAAATTTGTCAAAATTTGTCAAAAATAAGGTTGCATATCTTGCACCATTCTGCATGGACCAATTTTAATACCTACATTTTAAGACAGACCTTAATCTTAAAACTAGTGTAAGACTGTGTCTCAGCCAGTGGGCAGAGTATTCATAACCATTCCATGTGATAACTGTCTGTAACTCTTCAGACGTTCCATTCACCACCACTGGCAGGTTCTCCACCAACGGTAGGTTCCTGTAAAACATGCTCTCTGAATGATTTTATTTTCATCTTTATTGGTTAATTATAAAGAAAGTTTGCTCCATTTACTGTTCACAGAGTAAAACCAGGCACTTGGCTTTGAGAAACATGGTGCTGAGTCGCCTTCAGGGGCAGTGATGTACCTGTTCATAACGTAGAAAAGGTCAAATCATTAAGGTTAAACAGTATTACGGCAAGTGAAAACAAGGTTAAATAAAAATCACTTTATTACACTTAGAAATCCCAAAAGCAGGTATGCATTGAAGAATGAAAGCATAGTTATGTGGGGACCTTGAAAACAAGCATAAAGGATCTTTGACACATTACTAGCTGTTTCGCTATTGACAGGTAATGAGGACGGCTGAGGCGTTCAGCCTGTAAAGTGAAAAAGGACAGATTTATTGTGACAAGCTGTATTTGCATGATGTAAATACAGCTTAAATAATTCTGTGGTTGCTGTAGTATTTCTGGTGGCTTCTAGGGTGTTGCTCGGTTACTAGGGTTTTTCTAGGTGGATACTTTGGTATCTCACCTAGTTAAAGGATGTAAGCCACTGGTTGCTATGGTATCTCTGGTGGTTTCTAGGATGTTGGTCAGTGGGTCCAATGGTGTTCTGGGTGGTCCAAGGTGTTTCTAGGTGAATACTATGGTAGCCCACATCTTTGATAGGTTGTTGGTAGTGTATTTGTATCATGTTGATTATAGTTTGATACCAAACTTTTGGACACCATATATTCCTATGAAAAATAGTTATTTGGAACCATGCCAGTAGTTGAAAGTAGGCAGATTATAAACAGGTATTAACTGCATTTAATGATGATAGTTATGTTCAATTAAATCTATGAGTGTAAAATGCTACAATGCTTCATATGTGCTACGGCTGGGCTTTGTACCAAAGTCTTGAAGCACCCCTCATTTCTTCATACTTTGCTTCCAAAGCTCCAGAATGTCTTGTATTTTAAATGTAGTCTTGAGGAACAGTTCTCCAGGCTTCCTGAAGGACTTTCAAAGACTCTCATTTTCAGTCCAGTCCCTGAACCTGACCAGTTTCAGAGGAATGTTTTTTGTTTGTTAAGGCACACAGTGACCTACGTATGAATCATTCAAGCAGAACAAAGAGCACCTAACTTGAGTCCTGAACCAGTGAAGAAACAGGAGCAGATGATTCCAGATGACCGAGCAGTGATCAGTATACTGGTGGTGCTGAATGCTGTGTGGCTGAAACACAAGTTGATTCAAAACAAAAAGAAATATAAAGAAATGAGGGGCGGCTCAAGACTTTTGCACTGTACTGTATTAGTAGAATGCACACAACCACCCCACCTCTTTCCTCTGCTACAGCACTAAACACAGTTATTTCAAGCTTCTTATTTGGACTATTTGTCCTGTCAGTCAAGGTAAGAGATCATGGGATACCATGTCTTTTCAAAACCCCCCAGTATATCTAACAGTTTCAGAGCCAGTGGTTTGTTGCTTGTCTGCTCGTTTTCATGCTGTGAACTGTAATCTAGCAGGCATTTCTCGGTTGCTTGCAGTTTCTACTTCTCAGATCTTAGCAGAGTAATTACTATTAGGTTCTTTTATTTAACCAAAGCTTTAATCATGCAAACAAAATATCAAATATGTATGCTTGGCATTGTTGTGTGCTATGAAGAAGGGTGCCGTCCATAGATTTTTAGTTCAAACCTTTTTTTAATAGAAATCCTGCTCCTGCCCAGTATTGTACTTGCGGTAGCTCAAAAAGATGGGGGTGGTATTTCGAAAACCTAAAGGAAGCAGGTACTCACTTTCACCCACCCAGTGCTGGTGGGGGAATACTGGCTAGTGTGGGAGAAAACATAAAACATAAAACAACCTATAAAACCCCATTTAAACCTAAAAACATTTTTCTCTGAAGTTACAAATTCAGACATACAAGGCTTTTTTACAACAGTAACAGCATGTTCACATACGGTGAATACTTCAGCAAACCTGTGCAGTTTTGTCCTGGAGTACTGTAGACGGTGCCAGATTTTGGAGTGAAATCTGGGTTTTGAAACCTGGATTTAGTACAGAGGAGTTAATTCACTTTGCTCAAGGGTTTTGATTGTTTCAGCACAAGAATTGTTGATTATATTCTTTTTTCCACCAAGCTCAATGTTTATAATTCAAGGTGTAGACGTTGCAAGTCATGAAGAAACACCACAGCAGGTGAAAGAGATCGCTACATCGATACACCTCTTTTTTTTTTTTTTAACCTGTCCTGTCTGGCATCTTAGCAAGCAGAATGTGAAGCTGGGTGCCGTGATGAGCCAGACACCTTTGCTTTGCCAAGTGGGGC
>JBBPCX010000035.1:14590061-14602703 GCA_037974365.1 Hydrocynus forskahlii
GCCACGACCCCTCGTCCTCGTGCAGGATTTATGTTTGGGGTTGGTGCTTAGCAACCCAGCACGAGGACGAGGGGGCGTGGCGGACGAGGCCCGGACTCACAAAAGTAAAAAAAAGCCTTTTCCGCGCATGTGCAGGGGGTTGCGCGAAAAATTATTCGTTTGGTTCTCAGAAAAAATCTACATGAGACTCAAATCGCGACTGCTGATCCGCGTATAAGTGGGGCGTTACTGTATATGGACGCCAGAGGCAGAAATGTCTGCAGTGGTGTAGTGTAGCACTCACCTTCTCCCATTCCAAACCAGGTAATGTTTAAAAAGTAATTTGTTTATACACCGAAATGACATGTCATGTGTCAGTTGAACCAGAAAGTATTTGGACATTTGTGACCTACTTGATAATGTATCAAGTTCATTGGGTTGGAAAACATGGCATTTATTTTAAACTGACCAATTTCTTGTTGGCAAGATAGTCTTTTAAAAAGCAGGTGGTGTGATGTCACAGTTACATTTACGGCATTTAGCTGATGCTCTTATCCAGGGCGACGTATATCCTTAAACCTGTAAAGTTAAACTTAAATCAGCGTCCGCTATTCTACCAAGTTACTGAGGGCTAAGTTACACCTAAACAACTCCTGTCAAAGAAAAGTCAGAGGTTAAGGCATGGAGATAAGAGGGCGGGCATAGGGAGGAAGAAATAAATAAGCAGAAACGGCATAGTTGGTCACCAAGGTGCTCCTTGAAGAGGTGTGTGTTTAGACGACACTTGAAGACAGCGAGGGACTCCATATTAGCAGCTTCTTGGAAGGCTTTTGCAGGTCCGAAATGCTCATGATACCATTAACACCAGCTCACTGACTCCACTTTAAGGAAAATACCCCCAGACATCCCACCTCTGTGGACTTTCCAGTTTTCCACCTCTGTGCTTTAATAGTAGCCTTAGTCTGATTGTAATTCTTCTAAGTGTTTTTTCCACAAGGTCCACCAGTTTGACATAATAAAAGCATTTCCGTCTCAAACAAATATCATTTTGTTCAACAATTTATGAATTAACCTCAAGGACCTTAAGGACCCATGTCATAGACAACCAAATTTCCCTCTTATTGTAGTACATACCATTCATTGCACAGTCCATGCAGTCCATATATAGAGATAAAGCAAAACCAGGCTCCCCATTCAGCTCAAAGCTGTTTAGCAGTGGAAAGTATTAAATCACAAGGAGAGTTTTTGAGTGTTTTGAGGAGTGCTGTTCAGGGTAGAGGTCTGTGCGGGACTGATTTTTCATCCCACTCCCACAAGCTTCTGTCCCACTCCCGCCTGCATTTGTTATGGTTTGTCCTGCAAGCAAGGCTGGTGGAGTATAGGGTGGGCCAAAAATACCGGACACATTTTAAATGCTATAATATCTTGGCTTATAAAAATGAAATAAGGTGCCAAATGTACTTGTTGCCTAACTGACGTACAGGAATTTGTGAAACATAGGCTATATTATGTGGGCACAACTCCGGCTGCGAATTAAAGATGTCTTTTATATAAGGGTAGATTTGGCTAACCAGTCTTCCACAAAAAATACAATCAACAACGTGTCTAATTAGGCTACAGACCTGAATTAAAAATATCTAAACAGTCTCAATAGAAGCATCTCACAGTCAAAATGAGAGAAATATAGGGAAACATTGAAATTTGTGGCATGGCTCTGTGTTTATTCCAGCCTCAGTCAGTGCTCATTGTGCTCATTGCGCTTCCATTCTGCCGCCTGGCGTCCCAGAGATTCCCGCGCAATGCTAACATCCGCAGGTTAGGTCGCCTACCACATATGTTGTTCCCCACATAAAAACAAACTGTAAAATGTGTTCAAGACAAATGTATACTTTGCGGGAGTCCAGAAAACTCTCAAATGTAGGAAAACTCTCAAATGTAGATCTGCGCCATGTGCTTTTGCGCCGCGTCCCGCAGGTCTCGCGGGCGTCCTGTCCCGTTGCAGACCTCTATTTCAGGGCAGCCAGTCAGAACAGAAGTCATTTACATTGACTTAAAAGCACAGTAACAAAAACAAACCAAATCTAATGGATAAAGCCAGGCTGGAAAAGTGAATTGACTGTTTTGGGAATGCAGACATCATAAGTGGATAAGTATTTCAGTCTGGACTGCTTTTTGAATGAAGAGCAATACAGGAACAGAAATCATTTACATATATTGGTTTT
Source organism: Hydrocynus forskahlii (assembly GCA_037974365.1). Classification (NCBI taxonomy): domain Eukaryota; kingdom Metazoa; phylum Chordata; class Actinopteri; order Characiformes; family Alestidae; genus Hydrocynus; species Hydrocynus forskahlii. The sequence goes on from JBBPCX010000035.1 coordinate 14,592,263, forward strand.
AAAGGCATAGTAAAAAAGACCAAATCATGGATAAAGAGAGGTTGCAAAACGGTCATGTAAAAATTAATCATGACTGTTTTGGGAACACCAGCAGCATAATTGGACCTCAGGGGAAGAACCTAAATGCAAGAACAATGTAGGATATTGTCCCCTTTAATTAGTTGATCAATAATTAAATAGTTAAAGTGTCCAGGTACTTTCAGTGGAAACTGTGTGTACTGATTAGGGGTGCACCAACAGTGTATTGCAGCGATACTATCGGAACCTATTGAAACATATTGTACCATGTTTTGTCATGGCTAGCATTTTAGCTTGTGTCTAGTACACTAGAGACATAGGGCACTTATATTTTATTTTTTTTTTCAGACTGAAAATGATTATTATTTATTATTCATTGGTTATTCTTATTTTGGTTTTGTGTGGTCTTTCCTATCTTATCTACTATCTAGTTTATTCTACAACAGTAATAACCAGCTTCATATCATAGCTGATCCAGCTTGCTTTACAGAAAGAAAATGGTTTGAATCTACTTAAAAGAACTGATCATGAAATGAAAAGTCAAATAAAATGGGCTTGATTTCTTTAAAATATAGTGCCATTGACAAAAGCATGAATTCTCAGTAAGAAACAGATCACCGACAAAGCTGCTTAATTATAGTAATCGAGTCCTCTGACACTTTCCACCGTGGCATAACTGACAGTAATTAATCTGAAACATGAGTGATGCAATTTCCCCTCGTCTGTACATTCATATACTGAACAAAAGGCTTCACTGTTAGACATAAATGAATGAAATGACCTAAAATCACACTCGACTTCATGTGTGCGTACTTGACACTGTAGTGTATCGTTATTGGGCTATATCCCTACTTCAAAATCTCTCTTTCGAATAATTTGGTCAATTGTGTAATAAAGATTTTTTTTAACACAATTGTATGGCTTCTTTTTATGTGCATAAAAAATGCATACTGCAAAATGACACCCAATCCATCTTATTCCTGCACTGTATAGTGAAAACACAGCATCTGTAAAATGCTAGTAATACCCTAATGTGATGGGAATACGTAAAATTTTAAATAATCATTGGGGTGTATGAATGGTTGTGCGATTGTCTGTGCTTCGCTTAATGGTTAAGATTTTTAACCCTGAGAGCCGGATATGGTTATAGAATAAAATAATAATATATAAAATTCAAGAAATTATCTTTTCTTTCTCTCTGGTTCAACCTGAGGAGGATGGGTTCCCCTTTTGAGTCTTGGTTCCTCCTGAGGTTTCTTCCTCCAGCTGAGGGAGTGTTTCCTTGCCTTTGGCTTAATCTCTAGGGGCTCAGACCTGGACTCTGTGAAGCTGCTTTGTGACAACTTGAATTTAATAATATCTCTAAATTAAAAAAAACCCACGGTTTCAGCAAGCAAGGTGGTAGTTCTGTGCTACATTCACGGTGCATCAAAAATTGTGAAAACGCATCAATGTGCATTGTATTAATCATGATATTTGATACAACTGTATTGTTTTTAGTGTAATAAGGAGTAAGAGTATAAAAATTGTGAGATTGCAATACAAAAACATGACAGCTCGCATCATGGAGATGTAACTGTATTGTGGAGGGTGGAAATTCTATTTAAAAACCAAGGTTGGAAACAACCAGCATCAGTAAACCGCCCCCTCCATTCAGGTCAGACTCCTCAGGTCACACAGCAGTCTCCAGCCTCATTAGTAGGTTATGTCACAACTGAGCACAGCAATAATATTTCTTCATTCTAGTTTTGTTCAAAATATTGTCAGAATATTGAATTGTGAACTCATTATTGTGAATCGAATTGAATTGAATGGGCTTAGTGTATCGTTACACCTCTACAAATAAAAAGTGGTTCCTTTTGGAAAGGCTTCAACTCAAGATCTGTCGTTCTTATTAGCTTATCAACTTTCTGCTAATCTCCTCAGTCAACTCTAACGATGGCAAATCTTTAACTGAGCAAGACCCTTAAACCTGAGTTGCTCCAGGGAGACTGTCCCCTGTAGTGAGGGAATAGAAGACGCTTTGGATACAAGCGTCTGGGAAATGCTGTAAATGTAAATGTTTACCTGTCTTCCTATTTCACCTAAAGCCATTTAGCTTTGTCCATTCACGATAAAGTCGTTAGGAGTCCTTCAGGCTGGACTGCTTTTTGAACGGAACATAATACAGGTCAACCAATCAGAACAGAACTCTTTTACATCTATGGGTCTTAAAGGCACAGTAACGAAAAAAATCTAATCTAATATATAAAGAGAGGCTGGAAAAATGAATTATGACTGCTTTAAAAACACAGACATCGTGAGTGGATAAAAATGCAAGAAAAATGTGCCCTTTAATTAAAGTTTTTCAAGGTTCAAGGTTACTTTATTGTTATCGGCAGCAGTGAAGATGTACATAGTGTGACAAGACATTTCTCCGTGGGTCATGTTGCAGCACAGAGCAACATTCAACAAAGTGCAAGTCACAATTCAACAAGTGCAAGTCAGAAATAACACGATAAATAGACAGTATAACAGTGTGACAGCGTTGTGTGAATAGGATGTAAATCTGAGACAAAACAATAAATAGGCCAAACACCAGTGTAACATCAAAATGTGAACGGGATGTAAACCTTCCAGAGTGACGAGTGTTGCACTATAAGTGTGATATTACACAGGAGGCAGTTAGCAGCATTTAAGTACCCTGATTAAGTGTACATTACAAGCTTTTCCAATTAAATGACAGGACAACAGTGTGGCTGGAGTGGCAGGAAGCAGAAGGTAAAGTGCAGGTGCTATTGAAAGTCAGGAGTGTAAAATGAGAGGAATACAAAGTAAAAGGTGGGGTAGTTTACTGGAATTACACTTTTTTGGCAGGGACTGGACTTTTTATATGAGTTCTAATGACCTGAAACTTTTACACTGTCTTGCAGAATGATTAAACAGTTGAAGTGTCCAAATACGTTCTGTGGCCACTGTATGTACTGATTAGAGGTACAACAGTACTGAATTGTATAACGTAATGCAACCAGTGATGTTTTGTGTGAAGTTCTTCATTGGGCTGTCTTTTAAGTGCATGGATGTCAACTATACTAGACTCTTTCAAGCACTGATTGCATTCATATGTCCTCTAAAGCTGCACTTTCTTCAAATTTCTGCTTATAAAATTCCTGTTCTTTCAATACTGTATAGAGATATTTTAGTCATAACCTTAAAACACATATGAAAACATGGATAGGTTTTAACATGATATAGAACCTGTTTATTAATAAAAGTGGTTTCAGAGCCTACACAGAGATTACTGTGCAAATTATAACTGATTGTTTTAATGTGTTGGGCATGTCTTAGCGTGGTCTTGAGAATGTCTTAACATTACTGACCTGTTAGTTTGATGGTGTTAGTATGTTAGTGTTCTTCTCCCTGAAACTGAGAAATGGGAAAAAATGATGACATCCAGAAACATTCCAATGAATGTGGACCAGTAAAATAGTTACAGGTGAGTTTGAGGGGTACGGTGCATTTTGATAAGATCTTCCCATGAGATGGAAATGATAGTACAAAAATTGACTGAATATTCCACCACTTTAGTGATACGTGGTGTCTCTAAAGGCAATTCTGCACTCTTGTTACAAGCCCTTGTGGAGTGGGAACTAATGTTTGTGCCAAATTAAAATTTCAAATAATTCATTTCAGACCAAAATAACACATAGAAACCTCTGAGAAGTGGATAAAAATGTACATTTTTAGTCACACACGGAGCCTAAGCTGAACACTGAATACCAATATTAGAATAGCATTATGGATAGTTAAGCCAGAGCACCTTTGTATCAAGGAGATGTCTTTGTGCTATGTTAGATTACTGAGACAAACTCAGGCAAAGTCTTTCAGGTTTCGTCGTTAAAGGATGCATATCTTGTAGTATAATTAAATCCTGCATAGGAAAAAGTGACCTTGTGGATGCTATCAGTGACAGTACAAAAAATGCCTTGTCCTGATCTAGAGGCCAGATAATTTGCCATCAACAGAGAAATTATAAAGTATAAAGAGTTCAAAAAGTACATTAGCTTTAGAAAAGGTAGAAGTAAAAGTTTTAACAGACTGATGTTAATAGGTTTTTTATAATGACTTTCCCCATTCTAACACACTTGGTCAAGCTAATTATCAGCCCTTACTGAAGGGCAGGAAAAATGTGTGCATGGCGGGGAGACCGCAGGACCAAGGCTGAGAACCGCTCATTTAAGAATACAGCAATATGGTACAGATTTGCACATGATTTCACACTAAATCCATTTCTTTCTCTTTTCTCTCCATATCATTCCTCTGACCTCAGGTTCCGTTGCATTGTTTACCCTTTTAAGCCCAAACTTACACTCCTTGTTGCCAAGGCAACCATCGGGATGATATGGCTCTTGGCTCTGGTCATCATGCTCCCCTCAGCCCTCATGTTGGCGGTGGAGCAAGAGAGAGGCCACTTCATGGTGTATAATGACAACTTCAACCTAACCTACCCGCTGTACTCCTGCTACGAGACCTGGCCAGAGCCTCAGATGCGAAAAGTCTACACCACGGTCCTATTTGCCCACATATACCTGGCTCCTCTCATCCTCATCGTCCTCATGTATGGCTGCATTGGAGCCAAACTCTGCTCCACCTCCGTGCTTGTCAGCGTCGAGCAACCTGACACTGTCCCTCAAGTAAAGTCCCCCATATCACAGAGGAAGATTAAGGTCATTAAAATGTTGATTGTGGTGGCGCTTCTTTTCATGCTGTCCTGGCTGCCTCTGTGGACTGTTATGCTCTTGACAGATTATGCACGACCTGAAGGTGACCAGCTGGATCTCCTGACAGGTTACGTTTTCCCCTTCTCCCACTGGCTGGCCTTCTCCAATTCTAGCGTGAACCCCATCGTCTACGGCTACTTCAATGAGAACTTCAAGAGAGGATTTCGAGCCGTCTGTGAGCAGACGTCCTGCTGCAGCAGAGGGAGGCAATCGTGGCTTCGTTTCAGCAGGTCTAAAAGGGGCCCCCAAGCTTGTACACACCTGGATAAAGCCCTCAACTCCAACCCTCTCAGCTTGGGGTTGAGGAACAGAGTCTATACAGACAGTGACTTAACAGGCTGCGTTCGTCTCGAGATGGAGCACAGGAGGGCGTCCACGGAGATGAGAAGCTCAGGTGCTGAAGGAGGAAATGGCAGGATGTTAATCAAAAGAGATCTTCTGGAAAACACAGAGAGGATGTCTCCCTCGGGAGTGACAGTTTATCAGGCCTGGGAACTTTGAATTGGTCCTGTACCACAAGGCACACGCCTAAACACGTACGACTGATTTCCCAAAACAAATCCGTCTTTAGCAGTCACAGTTATTGTCGCCAATAAACGCACGCATGATGTTATTGGATATAATTTATTTAATTATAGCTCACTGAAACAAGACGCAGATGCTAAATTTTCAGTCAGCAGCATGTTTTTGTTCGTTAATACAGATATGATTCGAATTTGCTGTAAATATAAGTCTGTAGTGCATTCAATCTTGTATTGTGGAAAGAAAAACATTCACACAGTATGTATCATGTTTGCCAGGCTTTTGTTGTTCCCTGGCATAAACCCTATTCAGACTGGATTAGTTTATCAGGAGGACTTCTGTAATAAAGTCTTTACATTTTTCCTCCATGATAGAACTCTCACATCCAGTAAATCGGCTGCGGGAGTTTCCAGTGGGTTGTATTTTCTGCTAATTCAGAACATCACACATTACCATATGAGTGTAGAAAGGTTTGAGCAAGATTACTACATGCAAACCACATATTGCTGCTTCAGACGAAACCATAAGCTTTATTTCCAGTGCCCACTGTTTATAAACAGTTCATCCAAGGTGATTTCGAGAATGTAAAGTCGAGCTTTATGTCTCTAATGGCTCTCATTGTCTCCTCTTCATTCAGCCTGCAGGACTTTCCTGAGTTTAGGGAGGCTGGAGATTAATTTCTATCACCCAGACCATATAAATATGTGAGAGACTCCCAAAGCATTTATTGTTTTGTGATTCAGAAACTGCAGTATGTGTTTTATATGCTACAAGCAGAGCGAGCAGCAATGTCTGAAGAACTTTTCCCAGTGAGAGGCATCAAATGTCTCGAAAATGACACATATTTGTAAATGATCAGAGAATGACTGAGTTCAGTGAAAAAACAGTAATTTTCTCCAGGGAGGAGGTGAAAAACACCAAGATTGCCAATCTGGAGAGAAATAAATTCACATAGTGGCGCTTGTAAAAGCTGAACTTACTAAACTTCCCAGGACCCCTTGTAAATTTAACTGTTGAAACAAACAGAAAAAGACTTGAACCTGATACAGAATGTAAACTAAATGTAAAAGTAATTCACTTAATTAAGTGTGCAATTAGGTAATTACATTTGAAGAGTAGAAGACAGCATAGCAGTAGAGGACAGTCTGATTAACTGGCCAAGTACAGATTTGAACCAAATGAGATTTCCAAACTTAGTAACTCAATATGTAATCAAAAAATTAATTGATTAGTGAAAGGAGTGTCATACATAACCTAAAATGACTCCTCAACTACAATATACAACTAACCCCAACATAAAGAGGCTGTACTGTAGCCTGGCAAGCTGTGTTATGAGTTATTTACACAGAAGGTGAGTACATTATTATTAAATTACCATTTTAGGTATGAACTGTTTTACGTACAAATAAAAGAAAGCTTTACTTAAGACTCACTGTAAAACTGTAAAAAAAGACATACAAAATATATCCTAGTTACATCTGTTTCCTAAATAAATTTACGTGACACTGTACATTAAATGAATAGAAATTGTTAGCTTACGGAGAACTTCTAAGGAAAAATCTGTATAGACAATAACAGTTAGCATTTGCAAATTAACAAGAGATATAGAATTTAAACTAACAAGAGTTCAAACTTATTTTCATCCATTAACTAAGGTTTACATCAGAAATAGTCTCAGTATAAAGTTATACAGCAACTAAACATAAAAATACTCACAGGCAAATTCCTGGCTATCAGTCAGAGTAAGAAAATGGTTACTGTTTTGTTTATTTTCATTCAGCTTAATCTACCTACATCACAATATGTGTATATATAGGCACACGCTCCCCAGCCGGTGCTGTCCAGGGTGCTGAAGAGGACGCGAGTGATCTCTGTCAAAACACTGGCCAGGCCACACCACTTAATATCAGAGCATCACACTAGAATTAAAAAAATACTTCAGGGTGAATGTTGAGAAATATCAGTCTGACCATTGTCAAAATGTGCAGGTGACATTGCTATGGAAATTAGAGACCATAGCTAAAGTCACATTTAACTACATAACATGTCGGTTAAATTATACTCCACATTTTAAGACTCACGTTTTAGTCCAATAGGGCTATTAAAACAAACAGAAACATACTTGAACCTGAGACAGAATGTAAACTGAATGTAAAAGTAATTCACTGTTTAACTTAGTAATTAATAGGTGTGCAAATAGTTACAGTAAAATAGTAGAAGAGAGCGGGCATAACTGGTTGCTATATTTTTGCATAGTATTTGAGCGAGATTAATATCTTAACTACATAAAACGTCTGTTACCTTTAGTCCACATTTTAAGACTCTCCTCATAGCAAAACTCTGGACTAACAAGCCTAAGACTAGACTAAAAGAAACACTTGCAGTGGTTGATCACCACTGACATCACATTTTAGTCCAAGTCCAGGTCAATTGTGGGTGAATGGTGAACATCAGGTGATATGTTGTGTCAGCTGCTGCTACAGGCAAGGCTCTGAGAGAGAAAATGAGTGCAATTTAATGTGAAATGTGAAGGTACCCATGAGGCAAAAGGAGAACCAGAAAATAGATTGGACTTTCTTTACATAAAAGTCTCATATTGTCAGAGCAGATAACAGACCCATCACAGCCCATGACTCTGGAGAAACAGGTAATTTGTCTGGTAATTTACCCATAAAGTAATGTGAAATGAACAGAAAACAAATTTAATTTTGGCAACGCGAGGTTTGCATTTTCCAAAGACTTCTAAAAGTTTTCAGCTCTATAAATATTTGGCAAACTTTGTTAAAAAGGGAGTGGCCAGACGTCTGTAACAGGAGGACAGAATGTGTGTATTTACTTTGCTAAGACGGCCATTTGTTTGGGGCTTGCTCGAGACTCATTACTCATGGGCTGTCGTTCCATTAGCTTCTGCCAGCTTTCATTTTCCAAACAAGTAACTTTTCCTCTCTGTTCTGGCTGTTCTGTCAAAACCGCTACAGAGAATGGCCATGCAAATCTAAGAGTGTTGCTTTTTTGGGGTACAAGTAAATAGTGCAGTCATTTTGATGTTTTCTAACGGCATGAGACCGCCCAGTCAGCATGACCCAGTAGATTATCTCGGAGGCTCAAATGGGCATGAGCTGCTCTGTCTGGCAGAACTGATTTAACAGCAGAGTTACTGGGTCCAGTGTTGACTGTCCTATTGCATGAGATGGGTCCCAATATAAGCTGGTGGAGAAACTGTTCTTGCATCACCTGCATGACTGATGTTTAAAAGATACAGTACTGTGCAAATGAGTCACTCCTCATTTCTTTATAATCATCTTGTTGGTGCAAAAATACTATTGTATGTCTGTCAAACTGTCTCATCTTTTGATTGAATGAAAGAAATGAGAACAAATGTTTAACTGCGACAGGCTGCAAAGTGCCTAAAGATACAACGAGCCTAGATAAAGGAGCTCCAACCACTCAGCATTCAGCACCACCAGTATACTGATCACCGCCTGATCATCTGGATTCGTCTGCCCCTGTTTCTTCACTAGTTCAGGCCTTAAGTTAGTTCTGCTTGAAGGATTCAAATGTACTGTAGGTCAATGTGTGTCTTAACAAACAAAAAGCATTCCTCTGAACATGGTTATCTGGAAGCCTGGAGAACTGTTCCTGAAGGCCGCATTAAAAATACCAGTCTGGACTTTTTGGAAGTAAAATATGAAGAGATGACTCAAGAGGTGGCTCAAGAGTTTTGCACAGTACTAACTTAGCAGCAGAGTTACTGAATCTTCCAGTATTAACTATGCCATCGGCTGTCCTGTTGCGTGAGACAGGTGTAAGTCGGCGGGGGTGTGGAGAACGCGCTGCCCTGCTCAGTGGAGAAACTGTTCTTGCATCAGCTGCAGGAAGAGCATTTAAAAGACAGGTGAAAAGATGAAGTGCCCAGCGGGCTCTGTTACCTCACACAGTTGTGATGTTGTGCCATTTTTTTGCTTTGTGTATTTGTACATTTTATCTTAACCCCTGTGTAGTACAGTGGAACAAAACCTATTTTTGTGCCTCATTATATCATTGCCCCTGGATTGTCCTCCCACTCAGCCTGTCTGCAGCCCTTATAGATTGGTTTGACATCGAAGATGTGGATTAAAATATCCTAATATAGTCTGGGGAAAACATTAATTGAATAAGTCCCATTATGGAGCACAGTCTAAGTTGTTTCTCCTGAAACATGATGGATGTGTGGGCCTTGTTAGCCACAGTCACACGTTTCTGCGGATAATGCAAGAAAGGCTCTATCTGAGGTCATTTTCACTTTGGTAACAACTTCTAGGCCTTTGTATAAATTGCAATGTTCTAAAAAAGCTACCTCCACATTTTCATGCATGGTGGATAACAGTTCATATAGTTCACTGCTTAAGACACTGGAACAGACTAGTATGTGTTATATAGGCAGACAGATGTTGTCTCTCAAATATCTACCCGACCCAAAGGAAGTCTGATGGAAAATTCAAGTTACAGGTCAGTTTTGGATGATTTTATATGAAATGTCAGATTTGAGTTTGTTTTTAAATGAGTCATTTTTTGTGCAGTAGGTTTTTCTCTTTCTCTTTCTATCTCTGTCTTTTTCACCATCCCTCTCTTTTTCTCTGTCCATTTGTCTATTTTTCTCTCTATTTCTCTGTCTCTGTCTTTCTCCCTCTCTTTTTTTCTCACTCTCTCTTTTCTGAATGAACGCTAGAAAGGGAACACAATCACCATTGTCTAAATGAATTTAGTGCACTGCAGTGTTTTACCGTAGTTATTTATGGAATGCGGGTGCATTCTGTTTTAAATGAAACGTGGTTATACACAGTATTGTGAAAAGTCTTGTGAACGTTATTGAAGTATTGTATTTTTGACACGTCACCCATCCATTATACCTTAGATACCTGAGAGAGTAAAACAAGATGAACATGATGCTTGCAATGTAATCATGGACCTCTGACTAAATGCTAAAATGTCAATGCTTATTTACTAATTACAGACTTGCAGTTATTGGTGATATTTCTGTGTGCATTGCCTTGGAGCTTTATGTGGTATTTGACATTAAGGCAGACAAGTGGTGTGCTTTGCCATCTTACGCACACGGTATGATATTAACACACACACACACACACACACATTCTATCTCT
>JBBPCX010000035.1:14602803-14624418 GCA_037974365.1 Hydrocynus forskahlii
TGATGAAACTACAGTAATACTGGACTTCCACAAGAACTCACTGATATACTGAACATAACATCACTATTTACTGTAGAATCTTATTTGTACTGCTCATCTAAGTATTATTTTCACAGGTGCCTAAAATTTTTGCACCGTACTGTATTTTTATACTTACAGCTGAATCATGGCAAAGACGTAAATTTTATGTACATTTCAGATGTAAACATCATACAAACATCTGGGCGTGGCTAAACCACTGTAGGCTGAATAAGAGGTTATATGTAAATCTGATGACATCACAAAAAAACAGCTGTTCTTCCACTTTCCTTTCCACATCTGGACTGTCCGGACTGATGATTGAATGTGAAAAGAGCCCATATTCAGTCAGGCGTATCCAAACATTTTAACTGAAAATCGCTTTTGTCAAAGAGATTTTGATCAAAAATGTGAAGCCATGACCCACGTTTGGCCCACCAGCCCTCAATTCATTCACAGAAATGACTGTAGAGTCTCCTCCAGACTGATGAGCTCCAACCACGTTTGCTGGGATCGAACAGAAAGTATTATGGGATAGAGAAAATGCCTCTCTTGTCTGGGAAGAATCTGCCGGGTCCGCCAGAGGCTCGTGTTTGCAGGTGAGCTGACGGAAAAATAGCAGAGGTCACGCGGGGCAGACGCTGCCGTAATAACAGGTTTCTGTAAAAGCAGTAAAAGCAAGGCTGCAGCGACAGAACGGAATTTTGTTTGGCCACATTCAAATCATCAAAACACCATTCTCACCTTATTATAGCCTCCTGCCCTGGAGTGGGATCTATCTATAGCGTGTTTTGTTGATGCTGGGACCCACAGCGATCGTCGGCTGATGCTGGGATCTATTCCTGAATAGCTCTGCCTCCGGATCTGACAGGGAGAAGCACAGCTGGAGACACAAAGAACCGGAGATATACTGTCACAGACAGTGCAATTACCATTATGTAGGGACATTCATATTTCTGTCTTTGTGGTCAATATAAACTTGTCTCAGGGTGTGATTTCGATTGATTTTATTTTGTTTTGTTTTTTAGTTGTTTTCTCTAATGACCAAAGGTACACATCAAAGACAAATACTTTATAAATGAATGGGCTTTCTTACGTTACTTCTAGGAGTTGATTTTGTTTGCGGGTGTAGTGTATAGTGTAGCACATAATTAAAGCCTTTTGGAGTCAACATATACACTGTATGGACAATGTCTTAGTCTGCCTGAGTTTATACACCTGCGGCAGTGGGTATGATTGAAACACCTGAATTTAATAATTAAAACGTCCGTCCAAATACTTTTGTCCATTTCTACATATTTTGCTTTCAAAGTTCCAGACATACTTATACTTGTAATGTGGTCTTGAAGAACATTTCTCCAGGTTTCCTAAAAGACTTTCAAAGACTCATTTTTAGTCCTGTTCCTGTACTGTCTTTCTTGTCTCACATTCTGATGTCAGTAACCATTGCCACAGTTGATAGAAAAAAGACAGAAAATTTGATCTGATCAAACTAGGTGGCGTTTACAAAAATCTGAGATCAGTTTTGAAACTGCCAAAAGAGTCGTGTGGGATCTTAGTGTGGGATCTTTGCTGTCTTGAGTTGAGTCGAATATAAGGTGTGCAATTCTTTCACTGTTAGATGTGGGTGTCACATAAAGAGTTCTATGGAGTCTCTTCAGTACACCTGAGCCAATAGAAATAATCAGAGAGCTCTCCATTCATCACCTTGACTACAGGAGTTGGATATATAGACAGCGGGTCCTATGATGGAAGAGCAAATAAGGTCATGAGAAGATGGTAAGAAAAGCAAACAAAGGAAAGTGATGAAACAGAGATATGTGTCTACATTTCATGGAAAAGTAGAGTAAATAAGAAAGAACATCATCATCTCAACTGGAACAAAGGACGTTTCCTCGTGTCCGATTTAATCTTTTAACAAAGCCAGCCTGAAACCACACACTTGCAACATGATGGAATGATATTAGCCATTTATGTCTTGCACATACTCTCGTGCGTATTGTGTGGTTTTAGAACTGAAACTATGAGGCTTACGTTGTTAACAAACTCTAGAAATCAAGAATCTTTTCCGTAAATACTTTCTCAAAACATCTCTCAACCTGCTCAAACTGCATCATTAAGGTGTAACAGATGTATTTTGGTTTAGGACACAATGTGACTTACTGTGAGTTCTTAAACTGAACAAAATTCACAAACCACCTCAGGAGTAGGCGTGCTGATTTGTAATGGTATAGTTACCTTGGTGACTAACTATGCCTCTCATTTCTGCTCAGTTATCTCGTCTTCTGGACACTTCTGGTGTTTACATAAGAATAAGTAAACATTCTCTGCAAGTAGGGTCTGCACAATGTCCATTTACATGCTGAATTAATTATATTGGCAAAAGAAAACACATTTAATGTGTCACATCCCTGAACTTTTGCTTTTTTTACAGTATGCAGAAGTAAGTATGAATGTATGTTCTCCATATAATATGTGTACTTAGAAAATCAACAATATATGTTTTTTTTTGCACAAGACTGGGCCACTACTAAGTATTGTCAGATTTTTCTGCCCTCTTGTGGCTGTGCTGTGCCATTGATGATGGAAAAGATAAGAAAACTATTAGTAGAAAAAGCAAGGAAGACCAAATTCTGACATCAAAATTCAGCCTGTAAAGGAATGGAATATCGAGTAAATCAGCATAAACAGCTTTATATAGTCTGTAATATGGGAAGAGGCTGCAGATACAGACGTTCCTGTGTGGTCTGTTCGTTTGTCCTTTTCTGGTTGGTGGGACCTCAGGTTTGAACTGAAAGTCCCAGAGCGAGGCATGCATGGAAAGAAGATACAGGATGAGTGGTGAACTCCATGGGTGTCACCAGCCAGGCTATGAGAGGGCCTGGACCAACCAAGTGGCAACATCTCCAAACTTGTCAGCACGAAGAGGCTGACAGCATGTAGTCCTGCCCTCTGTGCTGGATCACAAGATCAACAAGGACAAGGCTGTTTGCCACCAATCCCCCTCCCCCCCGAAACACCAACCGCATCAAGCCGCCTGCCACAAAGGGTGAGAAATGAGGGACGTATTCACCAGACCACTATAGGTGTCTGGCGCTCAGGACTGGTTGCCCTATCTCCATATTCTTGCTTCGTCCTTTTCACAGAGAAGGCTTTATCTGCCCCAATGGCCATCACAGAATTGGCCGCACTTCGGACCATGACCCTCTGTGTCTTGCTGCTGCTTAGCTGGGGTCAGGCAAGTCCAATTCCATCCCTCGAGGAGCCCTGGTCATTTTCAGGAGCGCTTGGGGCAGCGGATCTGTCACTCCTGGACCAGGATGATAATGTGGATGTTGAGGCGTTGCTGGGCCAGTTCCTCTACATGTTAAATTTAACCGAGCGAGGGCCAGCACCAAGGCCCCAGGCAGCTCACGCTGAGCCACCAGAGTACATGCTGGAACTGTACAACCACTATGCTAATGACCGCAGCACCATGCCTGCAGCTAATATTGTGCGCAGTTTCAAGAACGAAGGTACACTTTTTTATGCTTTTCATTCTACCAATTAGTTGACAATTTTTGTCTAATAAAATGCATGATAAGAAAGTAATCAGATAAATAAACAGTAAAGTATTTGGTTTGATGCGAAAACGTCCAACCTACTAAGGCTGAAGCATTTATCTGAGACATTTATTTTAAATATCTGAAGCATTTAAAGCTCCCTCACAAAATGATTTACATGTTGAAATGAATACGCTGCCTGGTGTCTGAAGCCCTGTTCTGAAATAGTTCTGAGATACGGTTTAGGCCTAAACCATATATTTTTTAAAAGCCTTCAAGACAGAGAGGCACATGCAAGAGCGCCCAAAGGAAAAGTCCTTTTTTCTCTGCTTTTTTGTACTATAATCAGAATTATTTATAAGGATCTATGTGTAGGTTCATAAACCCGGGTTCCAATCACTACCAATGTAGAAACAAAATGTCAGTAAGATTCTCTATAATCCACCATTTCACATCATGCCACTTTGTTTACATCTCAGCCCATCAATTATGAGGAAAGCTTTAAAAATTGGTGGAATTTTCTGTAACTATTGTTTAAAGTCTTAAAAAGCTTTAATCGTTTCTAACAATGCAGCAAGTGCCCTTGAAGGTTCTGTCTAGAGCAAAAAGCATTTGCTAAATGTGACAAAGTTAGAACATTATAAGTGAATCGGTAATGTTTCCAATATAAGTGCCATTAATCACACAGATGCAGTGCTCAGAGAGCTTAGTCACACGGTTCTTCTTTAATGATGCTGATATTTCTCAACACATTCTATCAAACAATTCATTTGAGTAATTACTTCTTTAAAGGGTCATTTTCTTGTAATGACCTTGTTAGCAGTGAATATTTTCCATTTCACCCTACACTTCACGAGGCTGTCTATAGGGTAAATTGGCCCAAACTGTACACCAAATTCTTATATTAATCACAGAATTAACATTCTTGTTTGCTATTTGGTTTACAGACTCCTCCCCCCTGAGTGTGTCGAGCAGAGGCGTGAGGAAACACCTGCTCATGTTTAATGTGTCCGTCCCACATCATGAATGCGTTATTGCAGCCGAGCTCCGCCTCTATATGCTGGTCCATCGAGATCCTCGCCACTATGATGGAGTCGACTGGAAGGTCACCGTTTTTGAGAAGCCGGGTGAAGGCGGCTCTCCACTTTCTGGCAAGTCTAGGGACGGGGACGGCCTGATTGGAAGGCAGGAGCTGGTGTCCAGGCAAGGCCACCGCAAAGAAAGTGGATGGGAGGCATTTGTTCTGACAGATGCCATCCAGCGCTGGAGGAAGTCAGAGAGTACGAGCCATTGGCTTGAGCTCCACATTGAGAGCACATATAATGCCACTGAGGTCCAGGTACATGAAGATGATGGAAATGGCACGACTTTCATTGACCTGGACATTGAGAGGAACCCAGAACGAAAGCATGAACCTGTGCTCATTGTCTTCTCAGATAAAGAGATGGAAAATAAGCGTGAAAACCCTCAGGATGGGCAACAGCAGATTTCGGACAGAGCCACAGGAGGGCCAGAACTTAAGGGAAAGCTAGTAGATGAAAAAGACGAGAATGTTCATCAAGAGGCAGAGGCTCTTTTGATGCAAATGCGGTCCAACGTGATCTATGATAACGCCCCCAGAACCCGGCGCAATGCCAAAGCAAGCTACTGCAAGAGGACTTCGCTTTATGTGGAATTTAAAGACATAGGCTGGGACTCCTGGATTCTGGCCCCACCGGGCTTCGAGGCCTACTCCTGCCAGGGAGCGTGCAGTTATCCGATGTCTTCACAGGTGTCGCCCACTAAGCATGCAATTATTCAAACGCTAATGAATTTGAAAAGCCCCCAAAAGGTCTCCCAAGTCTGCTGTGTTCCCACTAAGCTAGAACCCATCTCTCTTCTGTATATAAATGAAAACAGCCAAGTCATCTTCGAGCATAAGTACGAGGGCATGGTCGTGGCAGAGTGTGGTTGCAGATAGTTTCAGAAACCAAGATGAAACGTGATGCCTGAACTCTCTCCTGAATCAAGTGACATGAGAAGAGATGAATGCACCATAATCAGCAGTGATGTTGCCTTCGTGTGATGATTAACAACTTACCTAGCAACTCTAAGTAGCAGTATAAAAAGACAATGTCAGTAGCACAGTAGCATGCTGCTATAAGAAATATCCAAACACTGTCAAAAAAATGGAATGCTAACAGGAGGTCAGGACTTTGGATTTCACTCAGTGTATATCTGCTATTTGTAAATTACCACTTTTTCTATTGTATAATTAGTATGTTGCAAACCAAAGCACAGTGCTTTTCCATGCATCAAGATACCAAAGCTCTTCACTTACATAGATTGGAATTTCCAACTGTGCTCAAGGTATCTCAGTCTCCAGATGAATAAATGACACATATTAACATGCAACATGCAGTTGGAAAGCATTGTACATAGTATAAAAGAAGTAATGGAACAATATACAGAACAATTGCCCCCCTGGAATTAACATGCATTCTGTGTATTCTGATCATAAGTGGACAATGCTCAATACACAAGTGAACAACCTGCTTAAGACATGAAAATACTAAGAGTAAATAAGAGTAAAAGGAAAACATTTTACTGTCCCCTGGATCGCATCATTCACGATGAATCAACAGGACCTAGCAGTGGGGCAGTAATTATTCAAAATATGTTAGTCAAATTCCATAAATACCACAGGAATCCAAGCCTTTGCCCAATCAGGAGCGTGTGAGTTCGATTTTATCTGTGACAGAGAGCGCAGCGCTAATCAGTGCGGTCGCCTGTTAGCTGATATGACAGAATTAGCAGTTAGTATTCTCCTCTGCGCATGTCGAGTTATCCAGTGATGTTGTGCTAGAAGCAGCTTGGTAAGATATATTGGTGCTTTACATGATACAGAAGCACTGGCTGGCATTTACCCTGCCAGCATTGGTAGCATTATGCAGTTAGGGGATCCTAGCTAATGGGGTGACTTGGGTATGACTAAATTGACCCAAAAACCCAAAAAACATAAATTCTTTGCAGCTGGGTGATCCTATTAATCTAAAATATATACATCCTCCAGTTACAGATCTATTTTAGCAGTTGGTCACCTGGCACTTTGACTAAAAACCATTTGAAAACCTGGACAGAAATGAACACCACATCATCCGATTTACCATGAAATTATGTTATTCCAAATGGCGTCACTATATTCCTTGTTTAAGCTCTGAATTTATACACAATTATTAGTTGCTGAGCATCTTCATCGAAAGAAACCAAAGATGATCAAGGAAACTCAGAAGGATTTAAGATTCTATCAAAATGAGAGCCATTGGTATCTTGAGAGTTATCGTGGCCTGCTTACTTATTGACCTTAAGATGTGTTGATGTTAGAAATGATCTGCTTGTGTTTTTGAACTGAAACACAAAGAGTGTACCTGCACTTCGCAGACAAATAAAGTTGAATGGATCCTCAAGTTCTCTCCTCTCGCCAGTTCCTCTGATTGGGCATAACATGCCACGGTCACTAAGCGCCACATGCCGCGCGTACCTTTGACACTCTCTTCCAGATAGCAGTGATAAGGAGGTGTCAGAGCTGGGAAGCTTACCGACCATCACTCAGGATGAGACCTCATTCCAAGTGGGGTGCAGCTGGGAAAGAGAGCTGTCAGATTCCTGAGTTAGTTTTCACCAATGTTCACACCTCGGGCTTATTACTCCTCTAAATCCTCTTCTCTGACCTCCACTGAGCCCACCCTGCACGCCCTGACCTCTCCACGTTCTCTAAAGCCACCCAACACCATCCGGCTGCTTATTCCAGTACTTAACGCTCTTGAATAAGGCATTTAAGAACACGCTGTATTATGGCGGACCCAATGTTCTGAACTATTCTGTTTACTGAGACATGCATTTCCCTTCTTCATTTTTAAAAACTCCTGTTTACACAGCACTGGTTTAAAAATTCTCCACCCACATGAAGAAAACACAAAACAGTCAAAAACATGTCAAACCAACAGGCAGCTATATAACTGGAAAGCCAACTTGGCCAATCAGAAGCCTCAAAAACCTTTTCCCAGCGTCTGTATGATGACCAAACAAGAAATTTGGCGTCCAAATGTTTGAATAAAGCTTAATTTCCCTTCCATATTCCTTCCAAGAAGAATGGAAAATTCAAAATAAGATGACTTCTTTGTCCAGTCCAAATAGGCATTACAGAGAACATGAGATTTTGATTATTTTCTCACACTTCTTGTTTTATAAGTCTGAAGTTTGTCTTAGTGATCAAAATCAAGACTGAACTACCGAAGTCAGACAGTTTTGATTTATAAGGTTCTTAAATGGAAGAAAACTAAGAAGCTGATGAAGACAGCAGAACTTCTGTCTTAAGTAGTTTTTTCTTTTGCTCCTTATTTCTCTTAAAGTGGGGTTTAGGAAAAACAGTTCAGACATCAATTATCTCCAGCTAAGATTATTTATTTCTGAGAAGACAAAGAAAAGACTGTTGTGAGCAGAAAAATCTTCTTCTGGGCTGATTTTGATTGTTCTGGCACAGAACTTGCAGTACACTTTGATTTTCCAGTGTATCTCAGTGTAACGTTTCTGACACGTCACCTGCGCAATTCTCTCCCCACAGTTTATGATCAGTCATTCCAAAACCGCGTCCATAGAGTCGAACCAGCGGAAAGTTTTTCTGCTGCTATTGTGGTGTTTTGTTATTTATAGTCTTGTTTGAGTTTTTTTTCCTCAGCATTCTTTAGAAATGTGATGAAAACTGAACCCAGCTTTCTTGTTAGTGAAGGCCTGGTAAACCTTCACATTTCTCACAGCGTTAAAGATACATTTGTTAGTGTCATAGAACACTCCCACTGAAACAGTAGTGTTTGTTCTTCGTCAACTTTTCAGTTGTTAGTTTGTATCTCCATTGTTTTTTTGTTTTATATTAATATGTTTATTAAACACAAGCATCAAGATTCACAAACAGTACAACTGAAACATAATCGTTTATACCAATACAATCTGTGCGAAGCTAGGTAATATAATAGTATTTAGTGTGAAATATTTTTTATTTTTTAGAGTGTAAATGAAAAGAAGAAAAAAATACAAATAAAAATAAATAAATAAAAAAAAAATAAAAGTAATGATTAAGTAAAAAAAATTAAAGATTAAACAAAAAGGTGGAGATGGTGCTCAAAATTAAGGTATACATGAAAGAGATTTGAAAAATATTATAAAAGGTTGCCACTCGTCATGAAATTTATTAGGGTTGCCCCTCACAGAATACTTAATCTTCTCCTGCTTAATTGTTTTTATTTTGTATTTTTGCCTGAACAGTAAAAAAACAACAGCCTCTTTCTATGTTGTGATGACATTTCGACCGATCAGAAAGCAGAGACACAGTCAGCTCTGCTATAGCCCACTTTCGGCCCTGCGCTCGAGCAGCTCGGGTTCTGCTCGGGTACGAGTCGCTTTATTTGTTTGTGATATGGTGCGGCTCCTTGCGCCAGTGGAAAAGTACCATTAGGACACCGTAGTCTATAGATCAGGAGAAATCAGGCCACACAGATGGACAGGAAGCTTCATTCAACTGTTTGAATAGAGCCCAGAGTCGCCAAATGACCTGTAGATCAACCTGAGATCTCTGTTCTTCAGTGCAGAGGGAGAAGAGCTGGACATTAGTGTAATGTAAAATGTCCTGTTAGCAGGTTAAATACAGCACTGTTTTGGCTCTGTCCTCCACTGCACAAAAATACCTCATGGAAACAAAAGATTTTACAAGCCATGAACTCAGTTTCCATCTACACATCATCACTGAAAACAAGTTTCTGATCTTCACTCTGGAAGAAATTTTCCATAAGGTCTGTTTCCTTGGCCTACAATACAGTTTTCATATGGATAAAAGGACAAAATACAAATTAGCTAGATAAAATAATACAAGGCCTAAATGTGCCTTGTCTACATGCAGAATATTGCAGCATGATGCCATCACCAAAAGCCTCCATGACATGCTGCATCACCTTCACATTTTGAGAGCGTTCTTCAAGAGAATCAACCACAAACACATGATAAGTGGTATTCTAATTTTAACAAGTCCTTATTTTCCTGTTTATGACAAAAAAACAAGCTCTGCTGAATCCAGACATCACTGTAAAACTCAAGAACCTGACCAGCTTCAGAGGAATGTTTTTTGTTTGTTAAGACACATACACATAATGCCCTACGTATGAATCACTCAAGCAAATCAAAACACATATTACAAGTCCTGAACCAGTGAAGACACAGGAGCAGATGATTCCAGATGATCAGGTGGTGATCAGTATACTGGTGGTACTGAATGCTAAGTGGGTGGAACTCCTTTATCTAGGCTTCTTTGCAGCCTGTCACGGTAAAACATTTGTTCCCATTTCTTTCATTTAATTCACTCAATATGTCAAAGATAAGACAGTTGGACAGGAAATAGTATTTTTGCACCAACAAGGTGATTCAAAGCAAAAATAAAGGAATTGGGGGGCTCAAAATTTTTGTACAGTACTGTACATCCGAGGGGCACTTTCCCAGGGTTTATATCCTGCATTGTCTTGCATTTTATTTCTCTTCTCTTTTTGTCGCTGTGCCTTTTAAGCATATTGTCTCGAAATCAACTCTGACTGGCTGTCCTGTCTCAACTGGCTGTCTCAAACACTACTTCTAACTTCATTTGTAAATGGGCAAGGCTAAACTGCTGCAGGCTGACTAAACATGAATTTGTAAATGTTGTTTTTGTGATGTCACAAAAGCAGTGAATTCAAAGTAGGCTATTTTCTTCTTAATTTACATGAACTATATGGACTGCAAGAAACAGAAGAAAACTGTTTACCATGATACAGGCTCTTTAAAATGTCTTCAATATTTACTTTACATACATATTTAGAAATGTAATATAAGTGGGACCCAAATGGCTCCAAAGCCATATACATTTACCACCTGTTTAACATTTAATTTACAGAACAGTTAACTAATTTGTAAAGGGACACAGCTCAGGAAGTTCACACACAGGCTGTTTTAGTGACAGAGCAAGACAAGGCATGAAAGGAGCCCCCGAGTGCCTGATAGAATCACAGCATTAGCATCTTGCACTCCAGTACCACATGACTGCCCTCTAGTTGTCATATATGGTCTTGCAGCTCTCTGGACCCTGTTTATGTCCCCCACTCCTACTCCCCCCGATCAGCATTTAAGCCAAGCAGAACAGTTCAAGTCAATGTGAACCAGATATCCTAAGGCATTGTTAAATACTGTGACATATTTCAAAGCAAAGGATGGTATCAGGGAGGGCCTCTGAGTGTTTTCACTCAATAATCGGTTGGGGTGGTGGGGACAGAAGGTGAAACATGAACACATTGGTTAATATTATTTTCCCCATTCACTAGAGCATGGTGACTTAAGTGCTCATCATGTTCTGGTGCCAGTTGACAGATAAACATAAAAGAATTAGGTTCAGGAGAGTAGCTGTCCTGTGGGTTCTTAAATCACATAAAATTATGAAAAGTGCACACATCAATCAGCTACAACATTAAAACCACTGACAGGTGAATAACATTGATCATCACTTTGCTGTGACTCCTATCATGAGCTGGGATATAGTAGGCAGTCATTGAAGATGATTTGTTGGAAGCAGGAAAAATGGGTAAATGTGAACAAGACAAGAACCAAACTTTGCTGGTGAGACTACTGGGTCAGAACAGTGATCGGTATCTAACAGTGCTCCAAAGAAGGACAACCAGTGAACTGGTGACAGGGTCTTGGGCACGCAGGGGGTCCAGCACAGCTGGTAGCTCCCCTATACAAGAAAACACGATACCTGGTACTCAACACATGAGCTGAATCAGGTGTTTTTAAGAAGGTGTAAAGTAAAGTGGCCCCTTAAAGTCACACATGAAAACACCACAGTGCACAGTGTGAACACTAGCAGTCCGGGGACTCAAAGCCACAACCCTCTGATCTCAGGGCGATCTCACTAGACCACCAGCTGTATCACCACACCGTGGCCCTCCAGGACTGAAGGAGCAACCCTGCTCTGTATAAAAGTAAAGTGAAGTGGCCCTTTATATTCACACGTGAACACACCACAGCACAGCACACAGTGTGAAATTCATTCTCTGCATTTAACCCATTCACCAAGTGAAGCAGTAAAGGGCCATAAATTCAGGACATCTGGGGAGCAGTGTGTGGGGACAGTATCTTGCTCAAGGGTACCTTAGTGGTACTAGTAGTCCTGGGATTTGAACTCACAACTTTTTGATCACAGGGCCAACTCCCTCACCACAAGGCCATAACCACTAGCTGCCCCATGCAAGGGGCCCAATAAAGGCTTTAGGGGGCCAGGATCCTGGGGACCCTCTGCCCAAGTAGTCATGCCTCTGATGCTCAATATGACTACTAGGCACGTAGGCTAGGAAAGGAAAATGTCTATTTTGATATAATTTGATTTGAACAGAAGTGTTGTGAGACCCCTTTTACTGAGACACGTGCCCCAGTATTTATGTGGTGTGCCCCAGTAAAATCTTGTATTCTGCTTTCAACTACAAAATAAATTATTTGGCAGTGCATTAATTTATATTGATAATATCTGGGTAAAGAGTGAATGTTCTTCTATTCCAAAGTGTAGAAACATAATTAGACATAAGATGTATTGCGCAGTTCCAGCACAACATATTGCATTTAGCTACATTATTACACAATTCCTAGTGAGGATTTAGTACCATGCTGTCCGTATAGGGAAATGCAGCTGCAAAAACAGCCCATTTTCAAAACAAAGTTTTTGTGAAGCATCTAAAGGTTAATGACACTTTTTCACTTTCTTGAAGTAAAAGAGTTTGGGGCATTTTTGTACCTTACATTCAGCTTTCAACACCAAAATAATTTATTTGGCAGTGCATTTATTTAGATTAATAATATTGGGGAAAGAGTGGACATTGTTCTACTCCAAAGTGTAGCAACATAGTTTTAACCACAATAGAAGCAAAGTATGCACATCCTGTGTGTCTGTTTTAGAACTGAGCTGTGGTAACATGGCGCGACAAAAATACGGTCTTGAAACCAATGATCTTCTACCAGTTTAAACATTATTTAATGACGTCTGTAGATGGAGGTGCACAATAGAACAAGACAGGCTTCACCGTCTCACTGTCCTATCAGCTGAGAAGGCTCAACTTTCTGAGCTGAGTCAGAGTCCAGTGATTAACTGCTTTGCCAAAACGAAAACTAGGCAGTACAGTTTAAGGCTCAAAAACAGAACAACTCAGTTTTGACTCTCAGTCTGCTAAGAAATACTTTGCTTAGATTAGATTATACAGTATACTTTATTTAAGATGGTTGCGATGTCCCTTGCTCTGAAACGGTAATTATTATTATTATTATTATTGTTGTTGTTGTTGTTATTATTATTATTATCAGTAGTAGTAGTAGAAGTAGCAGTATTGTTGTCGACGAGTGCAAATATGCAATTAAGTTCAATTACTTCAGTAAGCTTTTGTTATTATCTGCAAATGCAGGTATGCTGTTTCTGCAATAAAACATGCTGAGAATGTTCAAGTGTGTTTAAATAAATATCTTAATATTAATTAATATACACTTTACGGAAAGTAAAGTATTAGGACACGTGACCATTACACCAACAAGGACTGAGGGTCAGTCAAGTTCTTCAATGCCGAACTCATCCAGCCATGTTCTTTATGGACCTCACTTTGTGCACTGGGGCACAGTCATGCAGGAATAGAAAAGGTTCTTCCCCAAACCATGTCCACAAATATCTTGGTATGCTGAAGCTTTAAGAAAGCCCTTTGCTGGAAGTAAGGGGCCTCCCGTATTCAAAAAGATGTGTCCCAATACTTTTATCCATATAGCGTATGATTATTTTTGAAAGTCTGCTGCATTTGTAATGAGCTGTAGTATGTGCTGTTCCTGCTTTCCTGTACAAGTCTTGGGACTCTTAATCTTAATTATTGAATTCAGGTGGCCCCTTTCTTTCAGCTAAGGGCAATCTTAAAGCTTCAGCATACCAAGATATTTGTGGACATGGTTTGGGGAAGAACCTTTTCTATTCCTGCATGACTGTGCCCCAGTGCACAAAGTGAGGTCCATAAAGACATGGATGGATGAGTTCCACCACACCAAGATAGACAACGCCATGCTTCCAACTTTGTGGACACAACACTTTTGGGATGAACTGGAATAGAAATTGCGAGCCAGACCTTCACGTCCAACATCAGTGCCTGACCTTATACAGAATGAATGGGCACAAAATCACACAGAAACTCCAAAATCTTGTGGAAAGCCTTCCAAGAACAGTGAAAACTGTTATAGCTGCAATGGGGGATCAACTTCATGTTAAAGTCTACGTGTTTGAATGCAGTGTCAATAAAGGACTGTTGGTGTAACTTTCACTCGTGCTAATTATTTTGTGTATGTTTAAAGGGGTGGGGGTCTGCGCCTTCCCCACGGCGCATGCGCTATTCGCCATATCGCTCCGAGATTGGGGCAGCTGCTGCAGGGTGTTAAGATGGTGCCTCCGGCCGGGGGCTCGACTCACTTCTGCTCGTAAACAAGCTTTTATTACCTGTGTGCGATACACCTTGGGTTTTTGGTTTATTTTCTACACCTTTTGGCTGTGCCATCGTACAGATATATGATCTGCAAACGGCTCTGATTGTTCACAGCTCGGCAGAAAAGTAGCTCCTGAAGTTTGAGCGGCTCGGATCTTCTTAAAAAAGTGGAAAACCGAGCTGAAGTGGACGCAGCCGGGTCTTGACTCGAGCACCTGAGGGCTGTCAAGGTAATAAACCCACTACATATCCTCAGACACTTCATATAATGGAGTTAAATCCCTGACAGCCCAGTCTGACCAGAGTTTGCGTAACACACAGCTAAGCTAAAGCTAGTCAAAACATTAGCCACACAAGCTAGCCAGTAGCTACGCTGTCCACGGTTTTTAAAAACTCTTTACAAATTGCTCAAGCCTTGCTTTTAACTTCTAAGAGCACTTTTACCGACCGTACATTTTGTCTACGCCCGGGTCTACTGCTGGTCCGTGTCTGGAAGTAAAGAGAAAGCTAAACAGCTAACGATGTTAGCTAGCGTGGCTAACCGACATGCGCAGGCTAACACTTTAACCAAGAAAAACAGAAAAGTCATGGGAGCTGTTGGAGACAAAATATTACATATGAGAGAAGAGCAGAGATGCTGGATATATTCAGCCCCACTACATGGCGGTTGAATCTGTTTACCACCTAGTTTTGCTCTCTAGCCGCCGCCTCCTCCTCCTCCCCCGCTCCTGTCGAGATTTGACAGTGTCAGTACTGGAGCCTGTCAGAGCTGAGCAATAAGAACAAAAATCAGTATTGCGATTGTATTAAAGGGCCCTTATCTTCCCTTTTTAAACACGTAAAAAGGTTTAACGTGTGTAAATATTGTTAAAAGTTTCAAAATGTACCTTCACTACCCCAACCCTGCAGTCCGTGTATGGACGCTTACCTGCAAAAACAGCGAGTTTTCTAATCAGTTTTTGTGGTGTCACAAACCAGCACTTTTACGTACATCTAAAACGTAAAGATATTATAAATGTAAAGAGGCTTCATCTTTCTGTACTTCAAAAAGGCTTGAAGTGCACATATAAATTTTGAATTTGAATGCTTGTATTGTCATTGAACAGCAGCATTGTTTTAGTGCCACTCGTGTAGGTACAGAAATAATAAATGACAACTTAATCCATGTGTTGCACAGTTCCAGCATAACATTAGTGAATTTATTTCCACTAAGACACAATTCCTTGGACAAATGATCAGTATGGCCATTACACTTCTGTATATTGCAACTGCAATGCCTTTCAATGTATTAAAGGGCACTTATCTTCACTTTTCTTCAAAAAGGCTTGAAGTGTGTAAATA
Organism: Hydrocynus forskahlii; assembly: GCA_037974365.1. NCBI lineage: Eukaryota > Metazoa > Chordata > Actinopteri > Characiformes > Alestidae > Hydrocynus > Hydrocynus forskahlii. The sequence goes on from JBBPCX010000035.1 coordinate 14,618,255, forward strand.
TTGTTAAAGTTTCAAAATTTACCTTCACTCCCCCCACACTCTTAACAGTCCATACTGGGACACTTAGCTGCAAAAACAACTTGTTTTCCAATCATAGTTTTTGTGATGCCACAAAACCAACATTTACATATATCTAAAACCTAGATATTATAAAGGGCCTGTATCTTCATTTTTCTGTTCTTAAAAAAGGCTTAAAGTGTGTAATTATTGTTCAACTGTGAAAATTTATCTCCACTTCTTTTACAAAGTTAAGCCACTGTAACTTAGCCAATGTCTCATTTCATCCACACTCACTGTGTTTAATTATTTAGTGTAGCCATCAATTTAAAGAGCCTATATCATAACACATTTCATCGCTTTTATTTTTAAATGTGTATGATGTTGCATTTTAATGTTGCAGAATGTGTTATTTATTCCTGAGCCCATAAATGAGAGCAAAGCTGCATGAATGGGAAGTTTGCAGGAGGTTGTTGAAGTTAAAAGGAAAAGCCAGTCAGATCAGGGATTATTTGATTATTTCTGGTCATAAAGGCACACAAGCATTGTCTTTTTAATAGGGTTAAAGATAGGTCATGTAAAAATGAATGTCATCTTTTTTTTGGTACATATACCCAAACTCATATGGGCTTTGATGGGGGAGGATTCAACCCAAGAAAAATATGGATTATGGCTCCTTAACTTTACAGTGTAAATAAGTGAGTTTAACTTTAGAGGCTAACACTGACAGAAATGTATTCTCAGTGTGTGAAGAGATGAGATGCATGACTTGAATCTAATGTTTCTTTCAGGGTAAGAATTGAATGGACACACTGGAAAACATTTTATTGATGCTTTCCTCTCCCTGAACAAGACAGAAGAACCAAAACATCGGAGACGAGAGACCTTGTTCAACATGTCGATCACAAATACGCCTACAAGTAATGATGCTTGCCTGAGCATCGTGCACAGTCTGATGTGTCACAGGCAGGGCGGTGAGAGCGAGACCTTCGCTAAGCGGGCCATCGAGAGCCTGGTGAAGAAGCTGAAGGAGAAGAAGGATGAGCTCGACTCGCTCATCACCGCCATCACTACCAACGGAGCCCATCCCAGCAAGTGTGTGACCATCCAGCGCACTCTGGACGGCCGGCTTCAGGTGAGACAGGCTGTAACAAACACAACCCAACAGCAGGGCAGTGGTGGTCAGTGAAGGTGACCATTGATGTAAATGTGTGAGGTTAGACAAGCTTCACACAATGTGGGCAGAAATTGGCAGGCTCCTCACATTGCAGTGATGATGAAAATAATCTTTTCTTTTCTCAGTGTATGACTATCTGGTGCTTTTAAAGCGAAGTATTCGTAATTATCCATAATGAATTTACTTCCAATGTCTTTATTAAGAAAACAAATGTAAGAGATGACTAAACTGGGTGGAAAATTGGGGAAAATGGTCTAAAGTCAGCCATCTGGTTTTACAAAGTTACCGATCACATTCCTTTAAAGGGGACATATGCAAAACTCACTTTAGTTATAATAGGTCTATGGGCTATAAAAAACATGTTCATGAAGTTCTTTGCACAAAATCAATCACATAAAGAGATCTCACCAGCTTTATTCTTGTAAGTTTCAGTCCCTTTCAAAATGAGCCGTTTAAGGGCTCTGTGACTTTTATGCAAATAAACTGTTGCTGGCCACGCTGAAGTTAGCTCCTTAATCACAGCTCCTTATTCGAATATTTTGTTCCACCTTATATAGCTGTATGTAATTAAATAGCCCAAACGGCTCATTATGAAAGGGAATGAAACTGTGAAGAATAACACCGGTGAGAGCTCTTTATGTGAGAGTGATTTTGTGCAAAAAGCAATGAACATGTTTTGTATAGCCCATAGACTTATTATAACTTCTTTTTTAAAAAAGTGAGTTTTGCATAATATGTCCCCTTTGAATCTTACTGAATCTTGTACCTGCTATATAAACTGCCGGCTAAACAACTGTTTAAAATGTTTTGCCTCTTTCTTTCAAATGCTGAATGTAGAGCTTGAGTTCTGTCAGGTGTTTTCTATAATGAAAGTTTGAAGCTGTGTCAAAACTGACAGGTTTTAGTAGGGAGGGTATTTTTGTAAAAAGCAGCTAATAATGATACTGAACTGAACTACTCAACTTGCAACCAGAGACTCAATACATCTGTGGCTGCTTGGGTGTAAGATTTTAACAAGCTAAATTGATTGGCATTTGTTGATGGAGCATGGATGGGTTATGTTAACCTACTTATAAAAGCTTTTGCTCGTCTGCTTTTTTATTTTTAATATCATTTTCTTTCTCGTAATTCTCTGCCTTCGTTTACTTCCCCTGTTGCAGCTTGGTATTGGGTTATAAGTTCTCTCCTCTGACTCTGTTGTTTTCAGGTGGCGGGACGCAAAGGTTTTCCTCATGTGATCTACGCACGACTGTGGCGATGGCCAGACCTCCACAAAAACGAGCTAAAGCACGTCAAATACTGCCAGTTTGCCTTCGACCTGAAGTGCGACAGTGTCTGTGTGAACCCTTACCATTATGAGCGGGTGGTCTCAGCAGGCATAGGTCAGTCCAAGATTTCAGTTTATAACCAGGCAACCTTATTAGATAACATTATATTACATTCATTTGGACAAAGCGACTTAGAATTTTAGGAAACGCTTAAGTGTCAGGACAGTGGAATAGAATAGAGCTAAATCTATTAGTAGGGAGTACTGTAAAAAGATATAAGCTTAATCCAAAGAGCAAATATGATTTACAATAGATTGTTTGTTTAAGCTAATGTCCCCCTTTTTTGTCTCTTGCAGACCTGTCTGGGCTCACGCTGTCGGGTACTGGTAAGTTTATGATTACTTGTTGATTCCAAACTGCTTTATTTTGGTTGTCCTTTGGTTGGGTGGTGTACATTTGTGTCTTTTAATATTTTACCTCAAGGTGGGCTATATGGGACAGTAATACTTTAAAACCCTTATCCATGGCATGGAATATAATATTTAGTATCTCTAGGGTTTCAGGAAAGGTTGGATTGCACGATGTGCCAACAAAACACTCCTTAAAAAATAAAATAAGTACTGCTACTGGTAACTAGTATATAATTAAGATAACCTATTATATTGTCCATTCCTGATTTCACCACACCAGGCTCATCTGGCCTCATGGTCAAAGATGAGTACGACTACGATTGTCCGTCATCCTTACCCAGTTCTGAGGGCCACATCCAGACCATCCAGCACCCTCCTTCTAGACCTGTGGCTCAGGAGGCCTTCAGCACACCTGCCCTGCTCCCCCCAGCAGACGGCAGCAGCTCGGCCTCCACCTCCGCCTTCTCTAGCATTGCGGTGGGATCCACAAGTGAGGCTTCATTATCAAACGTTTTCTTACATAGGCTGTTGTTTTGCTCCTATATTAGCCTGCTTTTCATCATGTCATGAATGTGTAGGTCATGCTGAAAAGCTTTCTCATCAGCAGAGGTGGTGTTATGTGTTAATGGTTTGTGTGTATTTGTGTGTGTTTACGTACATTCCCACACCCACCCATTTCCCCCCCTCTTTCCTCAGCTCATTCCAATAGTCTTCTCTCAGGGAGCCATAGCAGTGAGGGTCTGCTACAGATTGCTTCAGGGACAGTGCAGGGAACACAGCAGAATGGCTTCCCCCCTGGCCAGACCTCCACTTATCACCACAGTAAGCCTCCGTCGAACCCAGCGTCCCTGCACTGAACGGCCCGGCTCTCAAAGCCTGAAAGCTTTTCAGCATTTCCTAGTCCATCCTGTCCATTATTCCTCTCCATTTCTCTACACTCACTACAGACAAGAGAAGCGTCCTCGTCTTTTCATTCATTGTGTTCGAGATTGAGAAGATTATCTAGCAGAGTAAACACATGGATGTTGGGCTGAATTTGCTGTACCTCTGTCTGTTAGATGCCACCTCTACCTGGACAAGGAGCAACAGTTTCACACCCAACGTGCCTCACCCTCAGAACGGCCATATACAGCACCACCCACCCCTGCACCACCCAGGACACTACTGTAAGTCTCTCTGAAAGCACTTGGCAAGTAAGTTCTTGCCCAGCTCTGTTTATTCACCAGATATTTTTCTCCCTCTTCTCCTCTAGGGCCTGTTCACAGTGAAATAGCATTTCAACCACCTATTTCCAACCATCCGGGTAAGTCTTACTGTCTTTCTTTGGGTTTTGTCATTGATTCAGTATTGTCACAAGTTTTAAAAGTCATGTGCTGTACAGTATGGATTGAAAAGTGGAATCAGTTAGGCTGACATAGCAAATTGATTGTTAATTGTTATCGTGAAATTGGCCTGCAATGCTGATATCACTGAAGGGTGCAGTATGTAAATGAGCCTCTAAATGGTGTTTCTGATAGGGTGATCAGTCACAGCTCCAGGTGAGTTACTGAGTGTTCTGATAAAAGTCAAATTATTTGGGCCAAACGAGCTGTTCTTGCAGTTCAGTTATTTTTTCAATTATGGACACTATGGATGGGCCAGCAAATATTTTTGTACTTTATATTTATATGTATGTTTATGTCTTTTAATTACAGAATAGTGGTGATAGGGGCCCTTTAATAAATTGAAGCATCCTAATTGCAATATGTAGCAGTAAAGCAGCTCTAGAACAAATACTACATCTATTGTAAACACGCTTAATCACCTCCTACAGTGTGGTGATAATAGTGTCTAGAGAGATTTACCAGCGTAAAATCAAGGAAAAGCCCCTTCTTATGGGTCTTGAGGGTGGGAGGGCCTAAAAGTTTGTTTGTCCCCTAGCTGGCTGATGTAGAAAGAAGCTAAGACAGCTAATGCTATGGCTAGTTGGCCAGACTTCACAGTAGTCTGTACATCCGTGGCTGTGCTAGGATTTGTGCACTGCATGCTGGTTATTGCAATGAGAGAACTGGACACGAAAATGATATGAAATTGTAAAAGTAGTCAAAAAGGATGCAGTGCTGCTACAGAGAATGACACAACATGTCAAATAACATTGAAGCTTTGTTTTAAACCAGAATTACCCTTTAATGATGCTACAAAGGAGAGCAGCCTTTACATAAGTGTGTGTTTCACCAGCTCCTGAGTACTGGTGCTCCATCGCTTATTTTGAGATGGACGTACAGGTTGGGGAGACGTTTAAGGTTCCCTCTAACTGCCCCATCGTGACTGTGGATGGGTATGTGGACCCGTCGGGAGGAGATCGCTTCTGCCTGGGCCAGCTGAGTAACGTGCACAGAACTGAAGCCATTGAAAGAGCAAGGTGGTGTTCCATTCCAGCAATTTGAATCGCTTTAAGCAAAGTTTGGCCGTGTATTCACTGCTTGGTCTTTTTGGCTCAAAGGTTGCACATTGGTAAGGGCGTCCAGCTCGAATGCAAAGGTGAAGGCGATGTGTGGGTGCGTTGCCTGAGTGACCACGCCGTCTTCGTACAGAGCTACTACTTGGACCGAGAGGCTGGACGTGCCCCTGGCGACGCCGTACATAAGATCTACCCCAGTGCATATATTAAGGTGAGGGAAAATTTGGCCTTTTTTTAATCATTCTGGTTACAACACACTCTGTTCTGCTGTGTACCCACATCGTTCATGTCCTCACTCTGCTGCAGGTTTTCGACCTGCGACAGTGCCACCGGCAGATGCAACAGCAAGCAGCGACAGCTCAGGCAGCGGCCGCAGCCCAAGCAGCAGCGGTGGCCGGAAACATCCCTGGACCCGGATCTGTGGGAGGGATCGCACCCGCAATCAGTGAGTGCATCCGTCACTTTATAGCTCTAATTCAGCTGACGACTCCATGCCCTTCTGTGAAAGGCAGAATTCTACTGAAGGAATTCATGGCACAGATGCAGTTATTTAATGTGATATTTAATATAACTAATATAAACTGTACAAAGGATACAGTGTCAATGTACAGTGATATTTAAAAACCTGTAATGAAATTATCTGTTTACAGTAGGGCTGCAACTATCGATTACTTTTGGAATCGAGTATTCTGTCAATTTTTTTTTTTCATCGAGTAATCGGATAAATCATACTTTCGTGTTTTAAACAACTATATCAATAGTGTGTTATGCAACATGAAAGCTGTTTTGTTCACCGATGAGTGCCGTGCAACCCTCGATGGTCCAGATGGATGGAGTGGTGGATGGCTGGTTGATGGCCACCCCATGCAAAC
>JBBPCX010000035.1:14625686-14671839 GCA_037974365.1 Hydrocynus forskahlii
GCACACAGATTACAATCAGTCTATCAATTACAGATACTCCTGATCTTAACTCCTTATGTGTATAAAGCACACCTGTCGACAGAATCAGTTTCTTTCATTCCAACCTCTCCACCACCATGGGGAAGACCAAAGAGACACACACACACACACATATATGTATGTATGTATGTGCATGTATATATAATTCAGCAAGTGACTGAATGTCCAGCTGGTTAGTGGTCTGTGCTGATGTGCATTAAACTGTGTTGCAGGTTTGTCTGCAGCCGCTGGCATTGGCGTGGATGACCTGCGCAGGCTGTGTATCCTGAGGATGAGCTTTGTGAAGGGCTGGGGCCCGGACTACCCCAGGCAGAGCATTAAAGAGACGCCATGCTGGATTGAAATCCACCTGCACCGGGCTCTGCAGCTGCTGGACGAGGTGCTGCACACGATGCCCATAGCCGACCCCCAGCCACTGGACTGAGAGCTTTTCAGTTATTCCTCCCTTCTCTAGAACCCGAGGCACTGAACTGTGTGGACTTCTGAGTATCCACCTATTGTTTCTTTTTCTTTTGCAACTGGACAAACTAACGCCGTCAAACTGTGTGAGCCAGTTCGGAAGAGCCCCAGATGGTAGACGGTGGGGTGAGTTTATAGCAGTAGCCAACCTTCATCCTTGCGACTATAAAAGAAAAGAAAGGTACCCCTTTCTTTAAATTAGGATGAGGGTGGCAGGTCGCTACAGGATTTAATCTAAATACCAAATCAAATTACAGTTTTATTGCTTTTCATGTTTCTGATGCATCTATATCATGTTACATTTTTGCATCTCCTAAATTCACAAGCCCCCAGCCATGCTGTCATGAACCCTGCACCGGAAGGAAGGACCTGAAGCCATATAACAAATGGAGTCTGAAAACGAGCAATGAATTCTGAGCATCATGTGATTCAAAACTTTCTGTATAGATAAATGGCATTTACAGAATTCAGCCAATGATGTTAACAGCTAAGTGCTACTTTTTTATAAATCTGCGCTCGTGGTTAAAATTTATCCTAACATATTGCGCTCGGTAGGAGCTGAATAAGAGCCAGGCAGTCTTTAATTTATCAGATAAATCATGTAGTGTTCTTTTTTTCACCCCTGGCAGTATACTGGGAGAGTTATTTTTGCTAGTTTTGTCCCCAGTGTTTGCTGCAAAGTGTTTGCATTGACAAATTGTATTAGGTCAGTTTGAGAAGCCTATAGATGAAATGCTTCTTGTTTTGTAAGACACAGCACTCGAGTAGGGTAGAAATCCAGGTTCAGCTGAATGGGCAATACAAATTTAATTTCTTTTCCTTTTAGATAAATGCTATGGTCGCTTACCAAAGCACTTTATTAAAGTATTTTCTCCTGCCCTTCCATATCTATATGACAAAATTGCCGTCGATCCATTTTTTTTTATTTCTGCATAATTAAGTCAAGATGCAAACACAGCGGTTTAATTCATTCAGAGTGGTTTGACATCAGATGCGTCCCTTTGAGAGGAACATACCAAGTCTGTATCTTTTACAGTGGTGGCGTATGGAACCAGACATCCAAACCCATTTCCAGGCTTTACAGTTTAAGCTTTTGTCTTAAAACCTCGTTTTTAAGTGGATTTAATGGCTGATTCTAATTCTAGAAGCAAATTAGTAACTTTTCTTCGGATTTACTAGTATTTCACTATTAAACATTACATATAAAAACTCCCAAGACACATTTGTGATGTCACAACACCCTCCTCCCATCACCACCACTGTAAAAAAAAATCAGTAAAGGAGTCTCTACGTTAGACGTTTTCACATCAGACTACACTGAATGACTGATTACATCAGTGACTGAATTATTCAGAAGCACTGAGAAATCAGAACTAACCTGAAGTTGCCTTGTCAGGACCTTAAAACTATGCATTCATAGCTATTGCTGAACATCAACCTGATATTTTTTATAATACCTAGATTGTCATCCCTGTCTAAATTAATATTAAAAGGGCTTGTGATGTTTTCTCAGCCTCATACAAACTCCACTCTGCCTCGGCTTTGAGGAAAGTAGGAGTTGAGGTACCTCACTCTGGGGAAACAAATTAAATTAGATTTTTTTTTAAATATTCTGGCACTGGAAGATCTCCAGGTTCAACCATAGTTTTGATTCGAAACGAACTGGAATCCAGATCTGCCGAAAGCCACGTGAAGTTTTAGACGAGACTGTAACGACAGTATTACCTGGAGCCTGTATATGTATTCCTGACTTTTTCGCTGACTGAGGTATCGAAGGGCAAAGTGTAGACAATCCTGTCGGCATGGCCTGATGCAGAGCAGGCAGAACTAGACATCGCTTCCTTTTGCTACTTTTATTATGAGCAGCCTGATAAATATCCTCTTCTGTTTGTATGGAAAGAAATTGGATGACAATTCAAACAGAAACATGGTGACTTTGCTCCTTCAGGTAGATCAATTTTATCAACTAAATGAAATATATTTGACAGTGTGTTATTGTTTCTTTTGACTGTTTTTGCTCACATTTTAGTCACTTTTTGAACACATTTCCGCTTCTGAAGCGAGAATAGGAACGGCCTGGGAATGCCAGTGAATCCATTCTGATGTTAAATAGGGTCCATTCAAGAACTGCATAGGAAAAAAAATCAGGATTGATGGGAACAGATATTCTTTTTCAACAAGAAAAAAGTTTATTAATTGAAAGACAGCCACAAGTAAGTAAACAACACTAAGCTAGCCTGAGCTCAAGTCTGAAATATTCAGAAAAAACAAACTACATGTGTCTTGGATATTTCCTCTATTTTCCTCAGAACGACACACTAAATGTTAATATATGCCTTTATAAATATAAAAGTTCCCCGGTTTTTGTTATCCTTCATGTAAAATACACAATACAAATCACTCTACACGTATTGGTTAGCTCTTACCAATTTTTCCGAGAATATAATTTACTAAGAGATCAATTGAAACAACACACAAAAAAGGGGGGAGGGGGGAGAAAAATACATACTGTATGTATATATAAAGTACAATACATCGTCCAAAAAAGAGAAAGGGGGGAAAAGAATCACCACCATGTACACTTTCAAAACATATGTCATCAAACCGGTTAACGAAAGGGAGAGTAAATAAATAACGCTCCGTGTTTTTTTTTTTTCCTCGATATTCTGATATTTACAACTAAGACTGTTTTTTTTTTTTCTTCCCCCAAGAGTCTCTCGGGCGTACCATGATGCTTGTGCTTGCATTAGAACGCGCTACAGCAGGCCACGACTCACTAAGTAAACCGTCAAATGGCACTTAAAATATTCCAGAAAGCATTAAAAAAAGGAAATGGAAAAAAAGAAAAAGGCGCACATCACTCGACATACGATATAAAGGGGGAATGTCATGATAGTGCAGTGCGAAATTCCAATCCAGCTCTACTTACATCATATTTCCCCAAGAGATCCAAACGACTCTCCACAGTCAGTCAGCAGATGGAGCAGTGAGCCTCTAAATGTGTGTTTATGTGCATATCTGTGGGAGGTGCGAGGGTCCAGATATAGAGGACAGCAGGGACGCCTGGACCACCGCGGAGAACAGACCCTCCTCAGACCGGCCAGCTTGAAACCTGACCGCTGTTTGTCTGCTCTGCTTTCTAGACATTTCTGCAGAAGCAGCCGAACGGGGGAGCCTCCTCTGGTCCTAGAGGTCTTCATGAAATCGAAAGGCACTGAAGTCTGTTGTCTGTGAAGCTGCCTGAACTAGGAGAGCCTCCTGTCTCCCGTTTGCAGTAGCTGAAAGGTTTGATATGTTTAGGTCGTGTTTTCGCTTCCTTCACTTGCCTTGCACCGATACGCACCGTACTTTGGTGACAAAAGGGTTTAAAGCAAGGCCAACTTTCATTGGGGTCTCAGGGATAACAGGTGAAAATTATGTCCAGATTAAACCAAGACATTTCTTTTGTCTTGGCAAATCAAAATTGGGGATTTGGGGTGGGTTTATGAAAGATGTTGGTTTGGAATGAACACACAAAATTGTTTACTGTGGCACAGTCCCCAAAAAAAAATAAATAAATAAAAAACCGCAAACTTGATATTCTAGCAGCACGATAAAAAAAGGCATGCAAGACCAAAAGCACTTTCATTGAAAAACTAACCAATAGCTAAGAGCTGTTCTCACTCCAGGCACAAGAGGATACAAACCAAACATGAAGAATCCACAGCAGGAAACTAAACTAAAGCATGATTAAACTTTACAATGGGAGGAGAGGATAAATATTACAGATCAATCACATAATCTCCAGTCATTTTGGCCAGGCTAAAACTGCTACGGCTCACTACCGTAAAAAGTGACTTCCTCGATATTTTTTTCTTCACAGATTGCTCTCCGATAAGCGGTGATCTTCATGATTATCAGATTTGAGAAAAGCAGGGCTTTGGGGACAACCTCCCTTGAGAAGAATAAAAATCCATTCAGACAGACAAGATGAGTAAATGGAAATAAAAAAAAGTGTCCTGTTACCCAAGTCAGAACTAACAAACAAAAAGTCAGTAGTGAAGACAATAAAGGCTCCAGTGTTTTTCTTCTCTGTTAAATTACAGCAATCAATAACAAGTACAAATCAAGTACCAAAAAAATTAGTCCGTTATGTAGTCAGCACCTAAAACCAGGGAGCCACTGGACACCAGACTGGGATCCTCTTTCGAATGCATGCGGCTGGTGCGCTCGCGTAAATGGAGCCACTTGTTTTGGTCCAGATCACCATGTAGTGTGCTCTCCTGGCAATACGGACCTCCCCCCCCTCCCCTTTCACAGTCAGTTAACGGATCGACTGATCAACAAAAGAAGCTACAAAAGCAATACCACCAGCTCAGTATCAGCTATTTCACACAGCAAAGAAATGTATGAACTGATTCACCCTTATATATTTATATCTATATATTTATCTTTATATCATAGCAACTTTTGGTCCCCTATACAGATAACCCAGTGTGTAACGAAATGCAGTGTGTGGACAGACTTTGTGTGATTGGATGAAAATGGTTTGAGACCAGTACAATGTAACACGTTTTCAGAACTGCAGGGCTTTTGCATCCAAGGGCCGGCACCACTGGTGTGAGGTAGGGTGACGTTTACACAAACAAAAAACACAACTAAAGCCCAATTCCAGCCCTCATGTGCATAACACACACTAACACACAGACATACATACACACACTTCATCTAATCACAAAGGCGAAAGGGAGCAGGCCTTGAGCCATTTCAGAACCAAACAGGACGTGTCGTACCTCGAGAAAAGCCTTTGCGGGTAAACCGCACTCTGGACCTACTCAAGTTGATGAAAGACCACAAATCCAGCCACAAGTCCAATTACAGAAATGAGCAATATCTAGCATTGACTGTTCAAAAAAAAAAAAAAAAGAAAAACAAAAAACATTCCTCTCAGCAGGTCACGTTCAGCCTAGACGGAATGAAAAGCTGTTGCTGGGTTAAGGCACTATGATGAACCCGAGGTACATTAAATCCCTGACATTCGCTCTGTTTTACAACACGGCACAGGTGGGAGAGGAAACAAAGCTTTACAAAACGGCCTGGAATAGCCAATCACTCGTTTTTTTGGTCCAATCGGGGTGGGGGGAACGACCCATAAATTCGTACTCTGTCAAAACGCCTCCTCTCAATAGAAAACGCCATCAAGCGACTAATTCCACAAACAGACGGTGAAGGGGAAATGCTTGAACGCAAGGTACAGTCTGATGAATATGCAACCGTCAGAAGGTCAGTAGAGCTCTCCAGCCTGCCTGAGGCTTTAGCAGCACAGTATACAGAGCAAGATTTCCCACGGCAACACAAAGCCACATAGAAAAATCGTAAACAATGACCGGTCATACAAATAAATAGTAGAAAGTCGACAGACACCGAAAATAAGTGTCAAACTGCGGATTTCTTTTAGTTTTTCCCTCAGGAGCAAGTGGCTAGGATTTGAGCTCTTGGTCATCAAAAATGATTCAAAAAATTAAAATAAAAAATAAATTAATTAAAAAAAACCCAAACTTCTAATCAGCATAGGGACTCTACACCAACTTGTCAGCGCCTTCTCTCTCTTTCAAAAAGTTGCTCCGAGCTGGAGAAGCTGATTTTATATGGCAGCGCGGGACTCCAGCTGCTCTCCTGAAGATCTGCATCCTGCAACTGAGCCATCAGGCGTAGTGTCATCATCATCATCATCATCATCATCATCATCATCTCACGTGTGATCCAGGAAAATGCCTCACACACCGACATAAAGACGAGGGAGATAGGGGAGAACTGAGAGGTGAAATAGTGTTATGTGGAGGGAGAGGAAAATAAAAGTAACAAGTCAGAGAGAGGCGGGTCTGTTCACACGGAGGCGTAAGCGTTCCCGGGGGCGCCGCCGCAGTGGCGGATGGTGCTGGGTCCGGTGGCCGAGCCGAGGATGTGTTCAGTGTGAGTGGCCGAAGTGAGCTGAATGGAGCCCTGCTGAACGACCCCCACCACGGCGCTGCTGCCGTCCTCCATCGCCCCCACCTGCAGCACCTGGATCACCTCCGCCTCGGCCTTCTCCCGCTTCGGCAGCGGCTCCTCCAGGTCCTCCATCTCCTCATCCAGATCACTGTCCATCTCGCTTGGCTCGTCTAGAAAAAATACACAACACAACCAACCTTTCAACAGACTACTAAAGATCTATCTGCTGAAAGATCAGAAATTCACAACTCCTAAAATGTAATTATTGAATTATTGAGTAGGGATACATTATAAATACCACATATGAATTTTGTAAAAATCAATAATGGCATTTGTGTGTGTGTGTATATGTATATGTACATGTGTGTATATGTTATTATAATATATATATACACACACATATACACATATATATATATATATATATATACATATACACATATATATATACACATATACATATATATACATGTACATACATACATATATACATATATACATACATATATACATATATACATACATATATATATATACATACATATATATATACACATACATATATATATACATACATACATATATATATACATACATACATATATACATACATATATATATACATACATACATATATACATACATATATACATACATATATATATATATATATGCTTGTTCCACTATTCAAATATCTAGTCAATGGTGCATATCTAGTCAATGGTGCATATAGTGGTGCATATAGTGGTCCCTTTAGATGAGGTATAGAGAGGCTGCTACACTGTGCAGGAATAGATAGATTACAGAGTACAAGTGCCCATCCAAACAACAGTTTATGGTGGGTGTTTCTGATAAAATGGCCAGTAAGCACAGGTATACGGTACAGTTGGTGGAACTAACGATCGAGAAACTAAAATACATCAGTAAGATGGAGAAAGCTGAGGAAAAGCTGCTTACTTCTTTAAATGCATCACTACTGTAGGCAGAAGCATCAGCTTTTTCAGCGCCGGCTTCTTTTGACTGTTCAGCGTTCGATCCTCCTGTGCAAGCGCGCGCACACACACACACACACATGTTACATAAATCTCTTCAAACACCTGAGAGAGTTCAGATGCTTACTAAAGGTATAATTCAACAGAAGACCCACATGAAACTGATCTGTAGTATGCTGTAAATGGGGGGAAAAAATTAACAAGTAAACTAATGCCCCCACACTGCTTTCTTCAATGTAACTTATCCAGTGTCAAAGGAATGTACATAAGAGGAAAAGCTACTCACACAAGTCAAACTACCATCTCTATAAAACACTTGAGACTTAGCTGTTTGAAACTGTAATAAAGTGCATCCAGAATCAACAGAACTAGGTAGGATACTATGTGGACATATACTTAATACAGCCTTATAATCAGACAAAAGTCCTGAACAGCATGTTTTCAAGCTTTGTTTATTCTGACACCCTTCTTAAGTTGACATATTTGCAGCTGATGTGGCTGAAACAAGTTTAAAGTTGTGAAAATTGACCAGGTGAAACTACAACACACATTCAGAAAAAACAGTTCAACACACACCTCTGCAGCTTCTGTCATCTTTGTGATCATGGCGCTGACCACATCGTCTGCGTCACTGATAAATGTTCCTCCATCTCGATGCCGTCTGCGTTTGCCACTCTGAGCTTTCTTACGGGCCAGCATGATCTCAAAGTCAGACATGAACGACAGGCTGAGGAAAAAAAACAACAACAAAAAAACACATTAACACTCTGGACAAACAAGATGTTTAAAAAAGGCTGTGAGATATTTAATCTTTTTTTTTTCAATTTTTTTTTTATCAAAAGAACTATAATTCAGACTGATTTAATTAAAAGCAATGAGAAATCTTTCCTGAATTATACCTGATCTATTGAAAGTTAGGGTTAGCTCCAACAGCATTTTACAGACTTTGTATATTTGTTGGTATTTCCAAACAAGCACATAATATCTGTTCTCAAATGTACTATTTGAAAATAATATTTACATGTCATCATTAACCAGTATTTTTGACGCTGCAAAATATAGTTCAAAATATATCCAGAGAAATAGAAAGGTGTCAAGAAAGGTGTTGGGAGACAACACCTGTATGAGACAAATTATTTCAATGATTTTAACTTATTTTTTAACATTCAACCATCTAGTCACTGTTTTTGATATAGCTATGCTGGTAAAAAGCACTGTAGCTTAGACTACAACATGTGTGGCTTGAAACAAACAAAAAACAAAACAAAGCTTCTGAATATTAAATATAGAATTAAATAGCAAAGCAAACAGTGAATATTCAAATTAGTTCGGCTAGCCCTCTAGGAAGTAAACAAATCATTGATAGATCAACAAATCATTGCTTGCAATTTAGGTCTTTTAAGTAAATACATCCTCAACAGAGCAGATATTTTTTGCAACTCGTAGTGCACAGTTTCTATTAATTTGCTGAGAAACATAAGTGCATATAAAAAGTGACATAAGTTTTGAGGTTTTCCCCTTTTAATATGTTAGGTTCACCAGAAGCAGTAATCAAGAATTAGAATACCAGACTGCATGATGTAAGGAATCAGCACCTAAAATTTCACGCAAACACTTCGTTTTTTACTACTTCTACTTTTGACTGCTACCGAGTGGGGGCTGCCACAGCAGATCAACCATCTCCATTTCCTTCCATCTTCTGCATCTTCCTCTCTCACACCAACTGCCTGCATGTCCTCCCTCACCACATCCATAAACCACATACTAGGCCTTCCTCTTCTCCTCCCTGCAGCTCCATCCTCAAGCATCCTCCTCCAAACACACTCCGAGTCACTCCTCAGCATGTCCAAACCAACACAATCTCGCCTTTCTGACATTTCCTTCAAAAGGTCCAACTCGAGCTTTCCCTCTAATAAACTTGTTTCTGATCCTGTCCATCCTCTTCACTCCCAGTGAAAATCTTAACATTTTCAGGTCTACCACCTCTAGCTCTGCTTCCTATCTTTTTGTCAGTGAAAAACTCATCCAAACTTTATCAAGTTAAATTGGTAGGTACCACTACTCACTCTTTTCCTCCTCTGTCCACATCATCCGAGTCGGAGTCATCAGCTGCTTCATTCTGTCCTCCAGCTTTTGCCTGCTGCTTCTCTCCCTCCAGCTCCTCTTGGTTAAAACCCTGTTCAAACACAAACACATCCACCAAACTTCAGTAAGTTCAACAAAGCCTAGAAAGCAGGGCCTAGCTGACACGAAACTTCAACAAAATGTGAGTTGTGTATCATCAAATATGAATGTCACATTCCTGATATTCTAAAATTTAATATTTAAGAATGAGCTTCCCATAATTCTAAACGGTTTGGGAGATTTTTCTATAAGTATTTTATCATTTCTTCACAGAAAGTTTTTTTTTGAGAGTGAGCGGCGATGGTCAGCTTGGTGCTCTCAATAAAGAGCACTTCAGCCTCAGAAGTGATTGTTGTAATATAAAACAATGAATAATCTGCTACTTGAGGTTTCCTTTGCAAAAAGAACTGACAAAAATAGACAAAACAATTGCAAATAGTATTTATTTCCACTGAGTAACATTATGAAAATTGAAAAATCGTCTGAAAAAACAAATTATATTTTTTCTCTAAATTATGCGAGTGTATCTTTTCATATATGTCTTTTCAAAACTCACATTTATTCATTTTTTGGTTTGCAATTTCAAATTGCAGATTAAGCAGGTTAATGGAAACCTGGCAGGACTTTGAAACAAGTACGTTATTGAAAAGCAAGGTCTCACCGTAAACTCCTCCTCTTCCTCATCTCCTGACTCTCCAAAAATGTCTGCAATCATTTTTCTGTAGGACATAGATCAAAGTGGTTTTATAAATACAGACATACATGTAGGCATGCCCACAAGCACAGCTATCAAGTATTCCCAAAGACAATAAGAAGAGGCAGGTGACACAGTGAATAGATAATAGAATTAAAGTTGAACATTTGAACAGTATAGAATAGACTAAGCATAGACTAAGCAATCTTTATAAGGGGAAGAGAGAAAGAATAAGTGAAAGAAAGAGGGAAAAAAAGAGAAACAGAGGGAAATAAAGTGACAACAGTTCCACTCACTCTTCCTCGTTGTTGTCTGAGTCGCTGTCACTGCCAAACAGTGTTTTCTCGTCTTTTTTGCCTGTGTCCATCTTAGTCCTGTCTTCATCGTCTTCGCTGTCTGAGCCCAGCTCTCTCAGTTTCGCCGCCACAGTTTTATCTGGAGCCTCCGAGCCTTCGTCACTATCGGAGTCATCATCAGAGACTGCCCGGCTCTTCTTTGGAGCTTTGGAGATAAAATTCTTATCAGAAGCAGCACTTTTGGGTTCAAAAAGGGAATGTAAATATTTTTCCCATTTGTATATGTACATTTTTAAGGAATATAATTCAAATTTACACATCAGTGAATGTACGTACACTAAATTTGCTTTATTTATTTGATATATTTACATAAACCGCCCTGTAATTTCACATATTTGTATATTTGTAGGTTCAAATAACCAAGCCTGCACCTTGTTGAAGGTGAAAGGTTTTAACAAAAGACCTTACCTCTTGTTTTTTCTTCATCCTCACTGTCAGAGAGAATGGCCTTCTTCCTCTTAACTGAAATCAGAGATTCAACAGGTCAAACCTTTTTTCATACGACAACAGAATCAAAAGCTTGGGGGGGGAATATCTGACCCCTGAAAATTCACACTGATCTTAAAATGAAAATAAGTGCCAGGCAACAGTATGGGTAACAAAAATAATCTGACAAAAATCTATCAATCACTGACAACGCTGATCACAGGCAAACAAAAGTGGATGGGACGTAAAACACGCTCTGCAAATGATTATACGATGGGTGGTGACGAGGCTTTTATTCTCTGCTCACATCATAAACAAAACTTCTACTTTTCATTCAGATGGAACTTCTGTATTGTGACTTTCCTCAGAAAGTACATAAGAGAAATGAGATCTAAATGATCCCATTTTGAAATATTTCACTGAACATTATTATATTATATAATTATTATATATATTATATAATATTATATCTTTGAAATTCAAATATATAACAAAAAGAAAGATTTACTTTCATAACTGAATGAGAAAACATCCTGGCTGTTACTTTTATTACTTATTTACTGTTGCTTCTATTATTATTGGTGTTGTTGCTTCACACTTGCATAGGTTGATTCTATTATATTGTTGTTTCTATTATTATTGGTGTTGTTGCTTCACACTTGCTATTTGTTTTGCTTTTTAATAGTAAATCTAAACAGTCCTAAAAAACATCACTGATCAATAATGTTTCCAGGATTTCATATTACAATGCTAAGAGAAAACAACATCTTTTAATAAGCTGATGCTCAGCTCTTGCCAGGTGAAAGATGTGAATAAGGTTTTTTCAGCCACTCAGAACTGCTTTATACCAGAGTATGAGCTCAACTAACTACATTGATTTTAATTGCTTCCGACACTAAAAGCAGCCAGTGAGCATTATCTGTATAATGTGTGTAGCATGGAAAACACGTGCCTGAGAAAAAGGAAAACAATCCACACCAACGAACAAAAAATGCCTGCCGTCCCCTCATTCACTCAACAAAATGAAATTGCTCGCTCCCCCGTTGGTTCAACAAAACAAGATCACTCATTACCTCATCCGTTCGACAAAAACAAAATCACTTGCCATCACCTCCCAATTTATTTGCCAAAACTAAATTGATTGCCACCCCCTTTAGTTTGAAGAAACAGAACTGCGTGCCACGGAGTTTGTTTGACAAAACAGAATTGGTCGCTACCCCCACTATTACAACGTTTTTGAAGGTCTAACATGACCATACCTGGCTTCTCCTCTTCATCATCATCATCGCTGTCAGCTAGAGGCTTTCGAGGACGCTCTTCTTCCTGATCACTTCCTGCTTCCTCTTTTGGCTTCATCACCTCTTCATCCTCACTGTCAGAGTTAATCACAGCTTTCCTGCCTCCCTTCTCTTCATTCTCCTTTCTCTCTTCTTCTCCATTCTCTCCCTCAGACTCTCTCTGTGTGCTTCGTTTGGATTTCTCTGCATCCGATTCGCTCCCTGAGTCCGAACTCTGCCTCCTCTTGCGGACTTCCTCGTCTGATTCGCTGGCCTGAGCTCTCTGCTGCTCCTCTGTCTCCGATGTGCTCCCCCTGCGCTTGGCCGGAGAGCCTTCGACATCATCGTCATCATCGCTGTCGGCGGGGCGAGGACGTTCCTGCTCTGAATCACTGGCTCCACCTCCGCCACCATCCTCACGTTCTGAACTGCTGTCATCACCAGGGGGCGCTGCACCTTCCCTATCACTGCCTTCGTCCTGATAACCGCAACAAAGACAAGCATTAGACTACAAACAATACCTTCAGCCAACATGCAATAGACGTCTATGCGTACTAAGTCCACAATCTTGGCAAAATGTCAAAAATACAATGTCACATTCTTTCAATATGTGATGTTTAGTATCGCAAATTTGTGCGAACTCTATCACTTTTATTTATTCATTCAGCTGTTCTAGAAGAACTATCAATATATATGATACACCCAGCACTGCACATCACGACATGATTTATATAACAAATTGTCATATTGCTATAGGTGTTCTGATATTACTGTATTATAAATCTTAGAGCTCAATGAACACAGTAAAAGACAAGATCTCTAAAAAGTAAAGTGGCCCCTTATAGTCATGTATGAACACACCACAGCACAGCACACTGTGAACAGTGTGAACTTCTCTGCATTTAACCCATTCACCAAGCAAAGCACTGGGCAGATACCGATGTGAAGCACTGTGCGAGGTCGGTACCTTGCTCAAGGGAACCTCAGTGGTGTCACTGGCAGTCCTGGGATTCGAACCCATGACCTTCTGACTGCAGGGGCACCAGACCACCAGCTGCCCAATTCTTATAAATAATTCTCTAAAGTAAACTATTCACAAATCCACGACAAAAAAAAAACAATGATTCGTAAGTGTGGGTTGATTAATTTGTTGCACAGGTGAAAAAAGAAATACAACATGAAAGGTGGGTCAATCATTCTGAAGAAAGCACTTCAAAGATTTCAGTCTCTCTTGTCCAACATATATGTAGGTAACACCAGCTAATGTGTCTCCTCCTACTATGACGCTTGAACTTCCAATTATGCTATTTTTTTTGGCATGTTAAAAAAAAAAACAAAGAGATTCACAGGTATGTTTCTGACTGAGTGAAAAGTCCACAGTGATCCCGAAAGGTTTAAAGGGTCAAAAATCAGCATCTCTAACCTCAGACTGGTGCGACCCTCCTCTCATTTCGTCTTCATTGTCTGACCCCAGGGCGTTCTCGTCCTGCACAGGAGTGCCACTGCCATCATCTACAGAAGCAAAGAACAGAAAACACTCAAATCCAGACCAAGCATCACCAGACACATATACATTCAGAATTTCTTAGAGCTAACCAGCATGACAAAAGAGGCACAGCAAATTTACTGCTCACAACAATATAGTACTGTCAGCATCTCCATGTAATATTACTTATCAGACAGACCTAAAAGCTAAGAACCATGATTTTATTCAATAAATTGAAGAAGCTGACCAAAAAGGCTTTGGGCCATTCTGGCAATCATAATGCTTCAGTAAATGCACCCACTTCTTAGCCGTCATAAAAAAAAATTCAAAGAATGGTTTTAATGTCACAGGTAAATCCCACACAAGACTACACTGAAACCAAACCCGTTTCCCTCACCATTCTGGTGATCATAATCAAAGTGTTTCAGTAACTACACTCACGGTAACAAAAACACTTCTTAGACATCATAAGAACAACATACAGAACGGTTTAATAGCCAAAATTAAATCCTAAGCAAGATTAAACTGAAATCCAAACCTCATTTCCCCATTTGTATGTGACTAAAACACATGGATGCTAAAAGCATTAAGTTAACCACTATTACCTGAGTGACTCCCTGAGAAGACATCATCCTCACCGTCCATTTGAACTCACGACAGGACGGTTCTTTACCACTAAAAAGAGATTATAACACAGCTGTGCTGATAGCACTGTTCTTTTTAAGAAATATCAAGAGTTACAGTAAAATTAACAACAATAACAACAGGCAGAAGCCCCGGGCCGCCTCGGAGCCGGTGTCCTGTGTGTTGTTTCCCCTTTTCTCCACAGAGACAGATCGTTACAGTCGATTTCTCGGCTTTACCACCATCGTCTGGGTCTTTACGAGCTATATTCGCGTTTTAATATCTTATAACGGTGCGAATAAACCATAACGCGACTCGTTTTGTTCGCGGGGCCCCAGATTTTACAGGGACACAGATACAACACTAAAATGGAGCCGAGAACTGCACAAAGGCGCATGCGCGAAACCGCGCGCGAGAATGACGTCACGTCCTAACACTTTTGTCCATATAGTGTGTGTGTGTGTGTGCGCGCGCGCGTGCGTGCGTGCGTACGTATGCGAGTGCGAGTGTCAGTAAGTAAGTAAGTAAGCTTGGACTTTAATGACACTCCATTCAAATACATAGATTTTAATATAGAGCTGGTGCCCCTTTGCATTCATAACAGCCTCCACTCTTCTTGGAAGACTTTCCACAAGATTTTGGAGATTTTTTGTGGGAATTTGCGCCCATTCATTCTGTAGAGCACTTATGAGGTCAGGCACTGATTTTGGACAAGAAGGCCTGGCTCGCAATCTCTTTTCCAGTTCATCCCAAAGGTATTGGATGGGGTTGAGGTCAGGGCTCTGTGCGGCCCAGTCAAGTTCTTCCACACCAAATTCATCCAACCATGTATTTATGTTGTATGTACAGTATATGTACACACAAGCAAGTGATAACAACTAACCAGATAAAGATCAGCGCAACTTGTGTAAATCAACCAAGGGACTACATCCAGCAAGGTTGCTCCTTTAGTCTAGAACTGCAATTGCCAGGCTAATTATACTAGAACTCACTAGTCACCCAAATATCCCAAACTGTTTACATGAAACTATATCAGCACAACATGCCTCTGTCAGGAACCTTAAAACTGACTTGAACAATGTTGTTCTAAAATTTATAAAAACTGGTTTTAAACTAAACATCAGGTTTTGGGATAAAATTTAATTACCTCAGTGGGGAAAAAGGCAATGTGTTATTTAACCTTCTCTTAACATATTCTGTCTTCAGTTCTCTTGAACTTGTGAGAATTGTGTTTGTCACAGTTGCCATGTCAAAATAAAGGTATACTGTGACAAAAAAAAATCTAATTTACACAATTCTGGAAAACTATACATCACTGACCTATTATTAATACATCACTGACCTATATTTTCACTCTTATTAATAATCTTCTAATTCCTGAAAACCACATATGACAGTGACTCTGGTAATCACCAGAAGGTCTGGCAGTTGAGCTCTGAGGTCGACTGATTGCGCTGGAACTGCGGATGGAGAGATCAGGGACTGCATGTTCTGGTCCTCCTGATGGAAATGGGAGTTGAAGGACTTTGACGTAAACAAAGGGTGAAACAGCCATCATTCTTGCTGTTCTTAAGGGGTCCTGTAGTTTTTAAAGGGATTATTATGTTGGTCAGGAACTGCCAAGATCACTTCAGACTGTTTGCTGCAGGATTGATGAGACGGGAAGGGATTTGCTGTTTAGCTGCTCTTAACCTTAAGCCTCCACACTTCACTTTTTGATAAGTGCTTACGTGTTTAAGGTGTGTTTGGTTTGTCAGACTTTTAAGAAGACCACCAATTACCACAAAACTATGGTCTCTGACGTGAACAGAAATAAAAGCAACAGTGGGAATGCTGGCATTCTGTGTCACCTGGCTGTCTATGTTTTTAAAAAAATAAGTTTTAAGCACTTTACATGTATGCACATATCCAAATCTAATCTAATCTAAATATACAAGGCTAAAGCCCCCAAAGCATTGGCCAGCCGATGCCCGGGTTCCTGTTCGGCTGGACATCCACAAACACTGCAGTTCACTCCAACACTGCAGATTTTGTTGTAATGGAAGTTGTAGTTCACTGATCTATCAATAATTTGATTCTTTAAGAAATACGTCAAGCAGAGAATATTGGATACGCATTGAGATTATTTCAGAACGAAGTGCTGGAATGGATGCCAAAGGGGAACAAAGAATAAATCTACACTGTTAAGTATTTCTGTCATTTTTTATTATTTTCAGTATAACATTTCTATATTTTGCTGCATCGAAGACCTCATTGTATGTCTGCTGTTATATTATTGTAAAAATATTGTATTAATACCTAGAAACAAACAATAGTATCAGCTTTATTTTTTTTAAAGCAGCTACACTGCAATTGTTTCATTATTTAAATGTGATAACATGATCACGCTTTGCTAAACATCAACGACTCCTCTGTGGAGATCCTCCAGAGTACCAAATTCATTGCTGTTCACATCACAGAGATCCTCAAGTGAACCCTCAACACCAGCTCCATCACTAAGAAGGCCAAGCAGAGTCTCTACTTACTGTGGAGACTGAGGAGAGTGCATCCCCCAGTCCATTCCACATTCTATGTACAAGGGGGACTATAGAGCGCATTCTTTGTAGCTGCATCACAGCATGGTATAGAAATTGTTACATTTTGGATTGTAAGACCCTTCAGAGGATAGTGAGGATAGACGATCATCAGCATTTACACCACACACTGCAGCTGCAAAACCAGCAGCGCTGTGTATGACACCACACACCCCTCACACACATTCTTCTCCCTCCTCCCATCTGGCGAAAGGCTGTGTAGCATATGGGCCCCCACTGCCAGGGAAACACTTTCTTCCCTCAGGCCATCAGACCCCTAAATTTAAAGCGTAATTACCTATTAAATGCACAGTATTTATTGCACATTATCTGTCCTGCTACAGCTATTGCTTGCACCATTATTATTTATTGCTGTCTATCTATATATCTGCATAACAATTCTGCTGTTAGAGTTGTAATAATACTGTATTCATTCAAACTGTAGTATAGCTGCTTATGTCGACTACACTAAATGTTGTCTTGTCCTGTTGCTCCTGGACTCTCTCTCTTTGTGCTTGGTGTGTTTTGTCTTGTCTGCACTTATCTAGTCTTACTGTGTTCTGTTTCTATTCTTGTGCTACACCATGGTCTGGAAGGCACATTTTATGATGTGTAAAAGCGTTGGGTTGATGGACAATGACTGACACACACACACTCACAAAGAGAGAGAGGAAAAGAGAGAGAGAAAGAAAGGCTCATTCACGCAGTTTGCAAACCTTCTATTCATTCTGATATAATGTTCTTTAGTATGCAGTGCTTGTCTGTTTTTCTAGCACATGGGCCACACTTGTCCTTGCATTAGTCACGATCCAAGTACAGCCATCAGACACAGTCCAATTTCAAGTTCATTTCAAGCCAAGAACATATCAAGTACCTGTAAATGTCCTTGTTCCATGGGTTTTATCATGGATGCATCAGGAGGAGCCTTGGATAGTCACGTTTCCCCAGAATTCATTTCACACAAAGTAGTGTCAATGGCAGCAATTAACTACCTCAAAAGTGGTTTTTATCGATGACCACTCAACACTTTCTACGTGTTTTCTCAAGGTTTTTTTTTTGAACTCCTCACTCAGCAAACACATATGACTTCATTCGTAACCACCACCTCACTCTGTTCTTTATTTGGCGTTTCTTTATTATCATTTTATAGTAAATATCAGCTGAAATGCAAGCCTTGAGTAGAGACTCTCAAGCGGAATTCTGCTGTAATGCCAGCTTGCTGCTGTATTAAATGCAGACTGACCAGCTGCATCCTCCTGTCCCTGGGAGGCTGGACTCCTAACCTGAACTTGCTTGCTCCAAACTCCCAAGAATGAGAGTCTCTACTTGACTTACTCCATATTGAGAAAATACCACATTTTACTAATGCGTTCTTCTTCTTATGTTTGCAAACAGATTTTAGGTGCATTACAGCCACCTTCTAGCAAAGGTATTTTTTAAAAGAAAATGGCCCCTTACAGTCATGCATAAACACAGCACAGCACGAAAAACTCTAATCCTGCCCGGAGAGCAGTGTGTGGGGACAGTACCTTGCTCAAGGGTACCTCAGTGGTGCCGCTAGCAGTCCTGGGATCAAAACCCATGACCTTCTTATCACAGGGGCAACTCCCTAACCACAAACCCTCCATCTGCCATCTGTAGCTTCACTGCACAGTGCACATTTTCATAATGACTTGATTATTTTAATGATTGGTTGATGATTTGTACACAAAATGCTCCTTAGTGCCACAACTTTGTGTAGGCTCAATCATCCAGAGGTGTAAGTGAGCACATTTGGCTTGGCTCTCCCTGGATGGGCAGGATGGCCTTCTCTTTTCCCCATCACTCACTCAGTGCAATGCCAGCCAGCATGAGCATCTGTTAGCTTACTAACAGAATTGGCAGTTAACATTCTGCTCCAAAGGCTGTCCAATTACGCTGCATTAGTCAAGAAGGTGCAGATGTGCTTCACACAACCCTCTCAGTGTTGGTAGTATTGCATGACTGGGGGTGTCCTTGCTTGTGGGTGGAATTGGAGATGAGTAAATTGGGCAGAGAATCAGGCATCTGGAACAACTGTTTACACATAAAGACCGATACAGTAATGTATAATTTTATAAGTATGTTCTAAAATTGATGTCATTGCCTTGATGCCTTGATGCATTTTTGAAATGTGAAAAGAAGTAATTAAATGTAAAAGAGTCTGGAATTAAATACTTTGGCATGCAAATTGTATT
This sequence comes from Hydrocynus forskahlii, assembly GCA_037974365.1. Lineage (NCBI taxonomy): Eukaryota > Metazoa > Chordata > Actinopteri > Characiformes > Alestidae > Hydrocynus > Hydrocynus forskahlii. The sequence continues at coordinate 14,644,923 of JBBPCX010000035.1, forward strand.
ACTATGCTATGTGAAGTGCTTTTTCTTCTTCTGAAGGTCAGTGGTTTGATTATTTGATCTGCTTTCTCTTCTTTTCCCGGCCTTCAGATACAGCTTGATGGCAAGGACTTCAGTTGTTGCTGAAGATTCATTTAATGAGCAAATTCTGTGAAGCCTTTAATGAATGGAGCTCTATATATGTATCCATACATCAAGCACACAGATTATTCATTCAGCTGCTCCAAGTTCTCATTGATCTTCGACCAGCCCTGCATGTTCAAGGGACTTCCAGTAGGGGGCAGTAACTGTTAAGAAGTTTTTGGGGTTTTTTTTTTCAATTATTTATTGATTTTCACAGGTGATGATCTTGTACCTTTGAATCCAAAGGCAAAAACTCCCATCCTTGCTGTTAATTCTTAGCACAATATATTTGATAATAGTGATAATTTGATAAACTATGGAGTCAGATTTAATTCCTTATCCACATTCTGCCCTTAGATTGGGGAAGATAGAGATAGAGGTAGAGAGAGAGCAAGAGAGACAGGGAGAAAGAGAGAGAGAGAGAGAGAAAGAGAGAGGGCAAGAGAGGGAGAGAGACAGACAGGGAGAATGAGAGAGAGGGAGAGGGAGCGTGAGAGCGAGAAAGAGCAATAGACAGGGAGAGAGCAAGAGAGAGAGAGAGAAACAGAGAGAGACAGAGAGACAGAGAGAGCGGAGGGGAGCGGGAGAGTGAGAGCAAGAAAGAGCAAGAGAGAGGGAGAGTGCAAGATAGAGAGAGAGAGAGAGAGAGAGAGAGAGAGAGAGAGAGAGGAGCTACTTAGGGGGGCTTGAGCTGAGAGAAAAATGAAAATAATTTGGTCAGGAGAGAATGAACTATCCTATGAAGACGCTTCTCATTAGAGAAGCAAACAATAAGGGTAGAAAGCCTTATTAAAAATAAAGAAACAATATGAGCCCAAAACACGGACGGGTTTTGGCAGTCATATGAAATAAAAAGAACAAATTTACTTTAAAGAAATTTAAAAACAGATATAGCTGATGTCTATAATATGCTCACTGTCTGAATCGACACTACGCCTTTAAAGATTAATGATCTTCAGTAGTGGTCAGATGTTATATACTACTTCTCTCTAGTAAGTGCACTAACTACTCCTAACTACCATTTGTGTTGTTAGATTTCACTTAACTGTGTTACTTATCTATAGTATTTCTACGCAGCATTTATGTATATCATAGTGTATTTCATATTGATTTTTTTCTACAGATTTGTATTTAGATTTATTAAGACTTTATATTTTATATTGTTCTTGTCTCTGTGTGGCTTCGCAGTCATAACACGAGCAATTTCCTCTGGGATCAATCAAGTTTTCTGATTCTGATTTTGATCGTTATCTCAGCTATGCGTTCATAGACAGTGTGATGATATGGTATAGCTCATTATTTTACAGAGTACAGAGGAAACAGTCAACATAAACAAATAAACCATAAATATAGACTCTAAACTAGAAGTAAAAATGGGCAATGTGGTACAAGGGAAATTTTTAACATTCAAAAAAATTGTGCAGATGTTGCATCAGTCATACAGATGATTTGAGTGTTTCCTTAAAATGGCATGGACGGCCCTATGACAACATGAATGGCGATTCAAACTGTCTCTTCAATCAGTAAATGGCCTCAAATATAGCCACCTCATCCACACTGCAGCAAATAATCACCCAGACATTCTAAGCAGGACATTCAGCTCATCCTTTTGATGACTCAATCAAAAAGGAAAAACGTGGGTCATATGATAAAAGTAGAGGCTCTATGATTACTCCTGTTCCCAGGTATGTGATACTCTTTACTTTTGCCCATTTTTGCCAGAAACCGCAAAAGCAAGTCTATTCGGCAAAGACTGAGCAAAGTAAAATGACATTTAGCTGTCTGTTAGGGAAACAGAATGGTTACTTACAGTAGATGTTAATTAACTTTTGCTCCGCAACACCATATTTTTTTATTGTTTGACAGCTGTGGTTTTATGCCATCACTACAAGCATTGTTTGCTTAATCTGTTGTTTAAATGAATTCCCCACAAGCATCTTTTTAATTCGTTTTTAGTTGATCTTGATGAACTGTGCTGCTGTGGCACTGAGGAAATTTACTGCAGAAATGAATCGCCCAAAGCAGCTCTAACCTGTTGATTCATGGACTCAGTGAGCCTTGGGGTCCATGACACATCGCCCATTGATTGGTTGTCCATACTGTGACCACTTTTGGTAGGTACTGACCACTGCATCCCTGGTACACCCCACATGACCTGTTGTTTTGGAGATGCTTTGACCCTTATGTCTATTCAACACAGTTTAGACCTTTTCAAAGTCACTTCAACCTTGAAAAGGTCTAAACTGTGATCTTAGACCTGCTTTGATAGATTTAAGAAACTTGAATTAATTTGAGTGCACGATACGACCACCCGGCCTCATGCAATCCCACAATGCAAAACCTATCAAAATCCATCAAGTGCTGGTAACGCTGTTCAATACATCTGCGAGGCATCCTCTGTATCTGGTGACTAGAAGTGGTTCCTTATCGCAAATCAGATCATTTACATACCCATCGCTGGTCTGCATATATACAACACTCAAATTGATTAAAGATTCTTAAATCTACCAAAAACAGTGACTTCTACCAGTTAAACTCATCCAGTTGTGATGGCACAAACAAGAGCATGTTCACATTTACGTTGCGTAATCATCCAAAAATGGTTTAACCCCGCCCATCCATGCTGAAGTGGTTTAGCCCCGCCCATCCATGATGAGGAGTGTTGTCACTGCCCTCTGCTGAGTTACTGGAGTGCAAGAAACTGAAAGGCCTACTAGAACAGTGTGAATTTATATTTATTGCTTTTAAATGCACTGTAAAAGTTTGGAACAAAATTCTTTACTACCACATACTTAGTAAGAACTACCACATACATACTTAGCTGCTATTTATGTATCTTTTATTTAACTAAAAATAAGCTTTAGTACATATGTTATCATCTGTTTTCTGTTTGAAGTTGAAAACAGAAAAAACGTGACTAATATCTCATTTTGCATAGATGGTATGCAAGGAGAACAGCACCACACGTATATTCTACTCGCTGCCAAAGGACGAACCTTGGAGATTTACAATCCCTGGCAAAAATGATGCAATCACCCGGACGTTCAACCAGCTTTTTCACACATCACAGCTATGACCCAGAATAGTTGAACATTTTGGCTCTTTGAAATAAAGAAATTATGAAAAGCGTTATCTTACAACAGCAAACTAATTAGCATTTCCAGACTTGTGTCGGTATTTGTTTTAGATTTTCAAATTACAGTCATCATGTTTTCCTCCACATTAAGTCATTCCATTATTTTTCCTCTGTTTAAACTGGGGAAAATGCATTTAATTAAAATAATGTAACTGAATTTGTCTGAGATATATTTTTATGAAGTCAGAAGTGTCTAAACAGCAACTAAACAGAAATAGTTTTGTCATGTCTGTCATTTGTTTATTTTTGCTTTGAAATAAAAAAGCTGGGTGAACATGGTACCGGTAGATGAGTTCACACATGAACACATTCATGCACACAGACATGGACACACACACACACACACAACACTTTCTTTACCTTTTTCTCGTCTGTTTTGCTTCACATTAGAAGACAACAAGTCACTAATGCCACCATGGTCCATCCTTTCCCACACTGCTGAAGTAAGATTCCTTCAGCAGTAAGATTATTTGTCCATGTTCACTGTGCTTATTTTTTTTTTTTGTCTATAGTTTCTGAGCCATTCTGTCATAGATTGTTTCTAGTCTAGCCTCTAGTTTTGCTGTATTTGTCCTGTGCTGGCCATGTAGTGTAACACTACAAGTATTTTCATGCTAGTTTCATGCTAGTGGTTAGGGTGTTTGCCCTGTGATCAGGAAGTTGTGGGTTCAATTCCCAAGACTGCTAAGCACCTCTGAGGTTCCCTTGAGCAAAGAACCGTCCCCACACACTGCTCCCCGGGCGCTGTGTTCCTGGCTGCCCGCTGCTTCACTTGGTGAATGGGTTAAATGCAGAGGAAGAATTTCGTGCTGTTCACACTGTGGTCACTTTCACTACATAAACAAAAGTATTAGGACATCTGACCATTACAACCCTTTGCAGTTACAAGAGTTTCCACTTTTCTTGGAAGGCTTTCCACCAGATTTTGGAATTTCTGTGGGAATTTGTGCGCATTCATTCTGTAGAGCATTTATGAGCTCAGGCGCTGATGTTGGACATGAAGGCCTGGCTCACAATTTTCCGTTCCAGTTCATCCTAAAGGTGTTGGATGGGGATGAGGTCAGGGGTGAGGTGCAAACAAGTCAAGTTTTTCCACACTGAACTCATCCAACCATGTCTTTATGAACCTGGTCTCACGGGTTTTCGTGCAGCCATCACAATATACAATTAATCAAAATACATGCTGTGATCACGCTTTAGGGCTTTTTTTCATACTAGGACAACGCTTCACTACCCTGTGTATTTTAATGCGCACTGCGAAACACCGCCAGTCTCAGCGGTAACTGGTGACTGAGGGACAGTTATCGTTTCTGTTTGCAAAGCGGTTGAAACAGGTTGAAAGGCTGTGAGACGGGGAAAGTCCCTAACCCTAACCCTAACCCTAACCTTAACCCTAACCCTAACCCTAACCCTAACCCTAACCCTAACCTTAACCCTAACCCTAACCTTAACCCTAACCCTAACCCTAACCCTAACCCTAACCTTAACCCTCACAGTCACCAGTTAGCACTGATACTGGTGGTGTTACACACTACGCATTAAATCACATAGGGTAGTGAAGTGTTGTCCTAGCACGAAAAAGTGATGCACCATCTTAGCACGAAAAAAAGCCCTAAAGCGTGATTGCAGCACGTATTTTGATTACATTGTATATCGAGATGGCTGCACGAAAAGTTGTGAGATCGGGTTGGTCTTTATGCTGGAATAGAAAAGGTTCTTCCCCAAACTGTGTCTATATAGTTAGAAGCATGATGTTGTCCAAGATATCTTGGTCTGCTGAAGTATTAAGATTGCCCTTCACAAGAAGTAAGGGTCCACCTGAATTCAATAATTAAAGAGTTGTTTCCCATTATTTCTGTCCATATACTTATTTCAAGATATTTTGTAAACAAATGATTGAAAAAAAAACTGCATTTTGTGTTTTGTCATTTCTTATATGACATCCCAACCCATTTAGTGTGCCAGTACACAAAAGGATAGTAAGTTTTTCTTCAAATTTGCATCACAAAATAGGTCTGCCAGAATTTGAATTTGAATTGTTGGTTGACTGTGTTTTCAGTTACTTGCATAAAATGGAGAAAATCTGGATTAACTCTGGCACTTGGCATCCTGTCCTCCCATAGGAAATCACTAGTGGCCTGTTGCTCTGATAACGTGAATACACAGTTAATCACTGTACCTGTAAACTGAGCAGAGGCCCCAGAGTTATTTGGACAGGCTCAGTTGAACATCTAATATAAATTCTGAAAGCATGAGATGAGCCATATGTGCACACAGTCTGCTGTCTCTCACCACTATATCAGCCCATTTCTCTTCCATTTCTCTCCTTGTTTCTTTCACACACACACACACACATACACACACACACACACAGAGTCAGATCAAAGAGATATATTATTGCAGTCATATAACTTTCCTGTCTTCTTGTCACTTGAGTGACAGAACCAAATTATCAAGTGGGATTCAAAACAAACTAAAAATGCAAGCTAGTTTGCATTATCAGTGGGAGATTGCGAGTTTAATCCCGGGTGATTCCACTGCAATCTGTGAGTTGTTCTTTTAACACTGAAAGCTCAGGACACTGAGATACTTTCGCACACAAAGCCCATTATTACTCATTTACAAGGATGCACTTCATACAGTTCTCACAATTTTCATAAATACAGCAAACACTAGAGAGAATGTAATGAAAATGAGGGGGCACAATCAGGCTCAGGCACAGTCAACCAGTGATCTCAATTCATGGCAATAAATCTTAATGTTTTCAATGATGTGTATAGTGTTGTTTATTAGAAACCTCACTATGTAAACATTGCTTAATCTATGGCAGATTTTTTGTGTACTGTATAAACATTTCCATCTAATTTTCAATATATTTTCTATAGTTTTGCTAAGGTTTCTTTTTGGCTGTGTACATACCATTGGGATTCCCAGCAGCAAGACGTGACATCATCAGAAAGTGGCCAGCTTCATGATTTTGGAATCATGTACAAAAACAGACACTTGCCCCATTTTTGTGGACGGCAAAGCAATTGTGTAACTATGTTTGTTTACAGTTATTTTCCATTTTTATGAGGCCGAGCTATTGTCCTGATCAAGGCAACATCTTCAGAAAACAAGCGTAACCAAAGAGTTTGATAAGGGTGACCAAAAATGCAAAATAGCAAATGAGTGCAGAAAATTGTAGACACGGTAGGAAATTAATATTTTTATCTAGGGGAAATGTGTCTGTTTGGTTTGCAATGAAACTATTGCCGTGATGAAGGAGTATAATGTGAGACGCCACTACGAAACTAAGCATCCAACCTACGCAATCTGGTGGCTAAGTCTGTCAGCTCAACAACAGTATTTGATGAATGATTTTGAAGAGTGGGGGGACATGTCCCCCCCCCCACTATAATGCTTCCCGGCACCCATGCTCCTGCTGTATTTGTTTGGGTGAGTGATGAAAGTGAGTGACCACAGTTACAATGCTGAAATTGCTTTGAGTGTATTTGCTTTGTCCTGCTAGAGGGTCTAAAGTCTGAATTTGCTTCATGTTCAAGACATTGAGACCCTTCCTGACTGGTACTGTTACTAGTAGATGTCTTGTCGTACTGTAAAACTGTGCTTAACATATTTAGTGTGATGTGACAAACTACATATTATTGCTCAGTGCTTAATAATTATTATTCACCCAGTGGCAGACTTTGGCGCAATATAAGCAATTATGTTTCATTTTCAAACGTTTTGTGCTTTTTTTGTTGTGTAAACCCTTTTTGACAGTCCATTGTGAGAGAAAATGTATGCAGATGGGGGTAAAATTACACTGTGATGACAAAATGTTAATAGTAACTGAGATATTTAGACACAGAATACTAAATAGGTGCAATTACTTTTATTATCATTATCATACATGTGTTTATGTTGGTGTTATTTTTTCCCTTCTCTGTCCTCCCTCTAAACCATTCCTCAAACACTACCACTACTAGAGAGAGAAAGAGAGAGAGGGAGGGAGAGAGAGAGAGAGAGAGAGAGAGGGAAGGAGGGAGAGAGAGAGAGTGTGAGAGAGAGGGAGGGAGGGAGGGAGACAGAGAGAGAGAGAGCGAGAGACAGGAATATATTGGATTTTAATCAGTTTGTGCGACAGTAATAGAGTGGAAGAATGGAAATGAAGAAATGAAATGAAAAATATACATTCAAAAGGGAGTAATGAAGTGCGCTGAAGTGTAATACCTAAGCTGAAATTCATTAATTGGTTTGGGTGAAGAAAACATGCTTCTTTGAAACACCTGATTTGTGGTCAGTCTCAGTGACATCACAGGTACAAACACACCATGCTTGGATCCTTGGAAATGGGTGACCGTTTCATTAAATACATTGCACACACACACCCACACACATCCACACACACACATTTTCTGTGTGTGTGTGTGTTTGTATGTGTTTGTGTGTAATTGTGTTGGAATTTTGAGTTTTATATTTGAGTAGGCTTCTTCAGCAACTGTAGAAATCCTGGTTACAGCCCTACTGACGGCAAAAGTGATCTCTGAGCTCAGCCTCAAGACTGGCAATACCACCTTGTCTTTTTTTACGTGTGTGTGTGTGTGTGTGTGTGTGTGTGTGTGTTTGTGAGGAGGGAGAGGGAGCCTGCTTTCTCTGTGTTAGTGAAAGAGGATACTCGATGTTCTGTGTTACATCATTACTTGTGTAAGACTGAATGGAAAATGAATATGGGGGCATTGTATCATCAGAGGGGAGAATGAATTTGGAAAGAAAGAAAGAAAGAAAGAAAGAAAGAAAAGAGGTGATTGACTAAGATAGAGAAAGCAAGAGAGAGATTGAGAGACAGAGAGAGAGAGAGAGAGAGCGAGAGAGAAACAATCCATCTCATTTCAGTTTAATTAGTGTCCACTAGTGTGGCTCTTCAGACAGAGAGAGAGACTGACTGAATGTGTGTGTGTGTGTGTGAGAGAGAGAGAGACAGAGAGAGCATGAGAGAGAGAGAAAGAGAGGGTGTGTGTGTGTGTGTGTGAGAGAGAGAGAGAGAGCAAGAGAACAAGAGAGAGACAGAGAGAATGTGTGTCTGTGTGTGAGAGAGAGAGACAGACAGAGAGTGTATGTATGAAGGAGAAAAAGAGATTGAGAGAGAAAAAGAGATTGAGAGAGTGAGGGGAGAGAAACAGATAGAGACAGAGAAAGATGGAGAGAGGGAGCAAGAAACAGCGAAAGGCCCAGTTAAACGGCTTTCTTCAAGTTCGGTTCTGAGAACAGAGAGCATGAGAGACAGAGAGCGAGCGAGAGAGAGAGACAGAGAGAGAGAGAGAGAGAGAGAGAGAGAGCGGGTATGGGTAAAGTTTTATAACTGACAGTAACTTGTGTCCTGTCAGTGTTTTCAAAGTCTGCCTGTTCAGCTGCTGTCACTCTGGCACACACTCCTCCTTCTGCTGTCAAAAAGCCCCATCCAGAGGTTAGCATGAGGATGTTTTATTAGAAAGAGTGTGAAAGCTGCGTATTGTCTCTGGTGAGAATCATAACCGTCATATTCTGACACGCTGTTTGTTAGTCAGGCTCATCTCAGCTGAACTGAATTGCTGAGGTTTGGTTCTTGGGATTCAATGGCACTGGAGTTATCACAACAATGTGACATAAACAGGCCTGTATCCCTGTATCCCTCTGATGCCTTACCATTGATGGGTTGATGCACATGCACTTAAAACTATGATATACTGACAAGTGAAATCGTCCTAAAGTCAAAGTGAGTAGGATATTATTGCACCTTTTTTCAACAACATGTCATGTTTCCTGTGGGGAAATGTCTGAAAAAATGCTGGTTTGATTTGGATGTAAAATTTTCATTGATCCTGCTTGATGCATTGGTCATTGATTCAGCACTGGAAAATCAACCATACTAAACATTGATCCAATGGTGACGCAGCTGCACTTACCGATGCTAATGTTTTTTCTGTAATTGCTCAGTGTTGATTCTGGCAAAAGTGTACTGAACTCGGGTGAGCATTTATAGTTTTTCAGTGCAGTATTAACAACTAACACACCTTTCGTACATTTTAAACCCTTTGACAGACATATTTATCCAGAGCAATTTATTAATTATAAACATAATGCTTGAATAAATCGCCTGTTTGGCCTTGGAATTGCAAAGCAATTATTCTTGAGCAGAATAATCGAGAATCGAGGAGGAATCTGGAACAGAACCTGTGTTCTCCTTACCAGCTCACAAAATATTTTTACAAACCAAACAAATCTTGATACCTTTTACTACTTTGTCTTTTATTTGCATTTATTCTTATGGTAAGTTTGCTAGCAGAAAGACACTTTATCACACACTGAGAAAAATGTCTTTTAACAACGTGCATAGGTGCCTGGGACTTGATTGATAGATGGATACATAGATAGACAGATACATAGATAGATAGATAGATAGATAGATAGATAGATAGATAGATAGATAGATAGACAGGCACTAGGGACAAAGGATCTCTTAAATCATGTTGTGGAAGAGCTGGTTAGGGAGTTGCCGCTGCGATCAGAAGGCTGTGGGTTCGAATCACAGGACTGCCAGTGGCACCACTGAGGTACCTTTGCACAAGACATCATCCCCACACACTGCTCCTGGGGTGCTGCATCACTGGCTGCCCACTGCTTCACTTGAGGAATGGTCTGAATGCAGAGACAGAAGTTCTGTGTGCTGTGCTATGGTGTGTTAGTGTGAAACAAATGGACACTTATGCATCTCTCCACCCCAGTCCCCAGTGAGTCCAAGCACTGAATCAGCCTTTTTCACCAGCTTGCCACACTGCCCGGTGTCCTGTCCAGTCCTGGAGGGTTGGAGTCCAGGACAATTTGGTGATTTCCCTGCTCAAAGACACCTGGTTCTACTCACCTGTTAAGATGAGGTTTGGGTGCAATTTGGCCTTGGTGCTATTTTCTTAATTAAGTGCAGGAATTAGAGCTCAGAGGTGAAATACGTGCTGGTGGTGGTGCGAGGTGCAGGATTTGTAGATGAAGGAGTGCACTCTCTGTCACGGTTCACTGTCACCCAGGTTCCCTTCAGCACTGTGGAATTAGTTTATAAACAAATGTTCAAATGAAGATAAATCATAACTAACCCATATGTACTAATATAAGAGCTGGCAGGTCAAACAATCAGAACACACATGTGTTATTGATATAAACAAATGTTCAAATGAAGATAAATCATAACTAACCCATGTGTACTAATATAAGAGCTGTCAGGCCAAACAATTGAAACACACGTGTTACTGATTTCCTTTTATTAAACTACAGGTGTTTATCTCAGCGCTTGTTCTGCTGCCTTTTTGCACAGCGTGATGAAAAGACATTCGAAAGAATCATTCTGCAAATTAAACCTGAGCGGGAAGGAGGTGAGACACATGCAGGCGGCTAATTAGTGCAGGAGTGTTCGATTAGCATCAGTGTTTATTGAGCTATACTGCTGCATTAACAGATGACTTCACCTTGTGATCTCTGCTGCAATCATCCACTCTCAAAGTCATACTTGAAGAGGTGTTAGCTCAGGTTACAAACTACTCAGCCAAGAGCAGGAACTTCCACGTCTTTGTGCTACTGTTGCTTGGACATTCATCCTCTTGAGGCCAAGCTGAAGGATTTTGATATCTGAGATTGGAGTAGCACAAATACATCACAACAAATTAGAGCTATTAGTTGTGCACAGTGGTATTTATGCATGTGTTTCCTCATGGTTGCTGTAGATAAGAGTGATAAATTAGTACGGTAGTTCCTGACTGGTTGGAAGAGACTGTGGCATTATGTAGCTCATTAAGTTAGACTTTCTTCCACAGCCAATGGCTTTGTACTCTACAGATGCAGCTATGGCTCCATCAAACGTGCATATGTTAGCTGGCTAATCAGAAGAAAATGTCTTGAGCAACAGTGATGACGATGGCTGCAGGCTGCCGTCAACAAGCTTTGCAGGCTGGATGCATAACTAGTGAGCTATTGCTCGCTAGCTAGTTTGATTGCTGTTTATGCAATTGGTTTTAGTGCAAGTCAGCTAGGTAGGTAACAAAAGCTGTTAGCTGATTTTGGAACAAAAGTTAACAGCTAATGTTAGCATGATACAAGCCATAGCAAACCACTTACTGAGAAGAGGCTTTAATGCCGAGTTCCATTTACCTCAGACGTGGGAAGTCAGAGCTGGTAATGACATCAGACTTGAGTTGCTGGAAAACTGGATCTGGGTTTCTCAGTGGTGCCACTGGCAGTCCTGGGATTCAAACCCACATCCACCGGTCACCAGCTGCTAATGTATATTAGATAGTGATGGGATACTAATCTGTTACACTATAGCAGATGGTACACTATAGCAGATTGTAAACATAGTTGATATAGAAAAAGCTCTACTTGCATCGTCAGTTCATTTTCTGGGCTGTTTGCTGTACAAAATCAATTTGCAAAATTCAGTAAGTGGTCCATTTCCTAAAAACATTTCAGTGGGTGCTTCAGTTTCTATCTGTACACCAGAGGGGCGGGGCTAAAGCAGGGGTGTTTCTCCTAAAATGGCCAATGAGTGTTAATGATGTGTTAAGATTTCTGCCTTTATCACAAGCAAACTTAATTAAACTTTCACTTTCAAACTTTCTCCAGCCGATGGGCCTCTCAACTGGCTGGAGAACCTGTTTTTAAACGGTTTACTCCCCTAATGCCGGTCAGCGATACGTTATTAAGGGAGGAGTCCTGCACACACATTCTTGGGCTTTGATGGCAGCTCTACCTCTCCATTGCCACTTAGTTTCTTCAACTGAAACATTTTCAAGCAGTCCATGAACTAATAAGTGCACAGAAGATCTACCTTAACATTACTGTCTAAACTGAGTGTCGTCACAGTCAGAATCTTGGAATCCTGGTTATTTAAGCAGCATGCCTCCATATTAAACTAAACGAGCATATGAATAGTAGTGCAGGCTTCACCACTCACACATACATTCTTACATCACCTGACCTGAATTATTTAGGCTCACCATGATAATTTTGCAATCATACTGTTTGCAGCATGTGATCTAGATGCATTTTTATCACTTGGGTTTAAATAGATAGATAGATAGATCCACCGAAATGCATTATATAACATCATATCGGTCATATATTACTGATATATCGTGTCAACGTTACTGCTGTGCTTAGAAAGATCCACCACCCAGATAACTTGTGGTCTTGCTGGGGTCTCCATCATAGATGAACCATAAAGGAGGCAAACTAATGAGGTAGAGAAACAGATGAACTAGAGTCATTTTAATCTACAAAGTGCACCTATATGGTGAGTGGAGATGAGAAAGTGGACAGTGAGTGTAGATACCAGGTAGGTGTGCCTAATCTAATGACTCGTTGGTGAATGTCTCCAGCTTTCTTTTCAGAGTCTGAATGCAGTCTGCCAACACTGAAGGGCAGCAAGGTCATGAAGCAGGATGGCACAATTACCTGGACCTCTCATCCTGGACCTCTTCCAGACACTTTAATCTGGGAGAAGAGTCAGGACCATCAAAGCCAGCACAGCTAAACCTGCAAACAGCTTTTCCACCTGGAGCTGTAGTCCTCATGAGCTGCAGAGGACATCATGCGCTTTAAACTTTAAACTGGATCTAACAAACCACTTTTACTGGGAGACTGTATAACTACAGTAATCCCCCACTTACATTCATGAAGTGAAAGGGTGGTGTCTGACTTTTGCACCACACCACAATGAAAAACAGTAGAAACATACAGGGTTGGGCAAAGATACAATAAAGTGGATTTTAGAAAATGATACTAAATATCCTAATTGTAAGTATATCAAAATAAACCACAAAATACAGAAGCCACACCATGTATCAAAATAAACCACGGTATTTTTATGTTTAGAAAATACTAAAAATACTTTCACCAGGGAGCATGAAATCACTTTGCAAACCTTTTGTCTGTTGGTCTTTTTGATGTACTCCTTTACCCCCATACTGACTCCACAATGTTTGTAAGCAGCTAGTCTGACATATGCAACCAGTCAACCGATCAAATATTTTGATCTGGCTGTTACATCCCAGATCCCTACATACTGTATCCCTGTGAGCATCCAAAAGAAGTGAAATATTTAATATTTAGTAGTCTGTTAATGGTATCAAAATTTAGCTAGTTGGTCTTTGGTAATGAAGGGCCTACTTTGCCTCATCAACGCTGACTCAATTCAATTCAATGATCATTTGTTTGCTAGATCACACCAGGTCAACTCCTTTACCTCTTGATGCTCCAATCTCTGCCTCCAATCTCGTTCTGACTGCAAGAGTTGACAAATTACTTTGAGGTGTGCATTTTCAAATATCATGCCCAGTCTTGTTTGATAGCACAGTTATTTCTGGAAGATTCTCATGAAACTCTAAACAGCCCCCAGTTCACACTGTTGAGAAGTTGTAAGCTACAACAAACACCAGTGGTTTAGGGATCGACCGGCTGTTTAATGACGCTGCAGTACAATATTGTTAATGACAATAAGACACAAAACGTGTGAGTTTAAGTGGAATTATAAAATAAGGTTGTCCAACAACTACTAAATGTTTTGTTTTTCCCCCACGCACAACAAATTACAACTTAATTTCTGCCTGTGGTGCCACTGAGATACCCACCCCACACACTGCTACCCAGGTGCTGTGTCGCTGGCTGCCCAGGCAGAGGACTAAAGTAATTTCCTCTAGGGTCAATGTAGCATGTCAAATAAATTAAAAATGCACCGACCTTGTTATTCTCTCCTTTCCTATAATATCTGAGTCTGTTGTTCTAGTGGAGTGAGGTGGCCAGCCTGGACTATCCTGCATTGGGGCCTGGTGGCTTGGCTCACCCCTGGGTCTCCTCAGCTGTTGTTTGGGTTATCGGTGACCTTCTTGTGCTAAATCAGATGATGCAATCAAAGAAGACTTGCTCCTGCCAGGCAGATGTGTTGGTTCTGAATCGCCCCTTGTTGACGAGACTTTTAATCCTCCAGATGGGCAAAGGATATGCAGATGAGTGTGTGAGAGATACTGCTCATGTATACACACAGGCGATGGTAAGCAACCCCTGGTAAGCAACTCCAGTCATCACCACTGTAAAGACATTACAGATGGTGGGTTTCTGTACAGTGCACCATTTTACATCCATCCACTCTAAATGGCTTTTCTTTTACACCACTTAAGTTATGCAGAGAGTTTGGAAAGCCAGTGGAAATCCATTTAAGTGTGGTAATGAAGTACAATTAAAAACATATTTGGACTTTAAAAAGGCATTTTCTAAAACAGGAGAAGATTGTGTGGTAAAAATGCATTTCAGTGGATGTGTCCATCAGAATTACTGTCATGGAAACTGGCTCCTGGATTCATTTAAGGAAGCAGTTTTTAATCAAAAGATTAAACCACAACAGTGCCAGAAACGAATGCTTCTGTTAATTTCTATAGAGATTGATTTATGTGTTTTAAGGTAGAAGGAGATGACCTGAGATTGTTGATGTAACCAATTTCTCTGCACACAGATAACCCTGTCTCTCCTACAGGCAGGATTATGCTGGTTTCCTCATCTTTCTCACCATGTCTCCGTACCTCTACCTCTCCTTTCGAAATCCTTAAAAGCCCCTTATTTTCTTCTCGCTTTTTCCTGCAGCAGGGAAATCTCCACACCATGTTTCCTCACATTTCTCCTGTCTATAATCCTTTTCTGTCTCAAGTAAATGTGAACCTTATGTATTATTCAAGCCTTTGAAAGGCTGCAGAGTGTTCAGTTCATCAGTGTAATAAAGCAAAACCATAAAGTACACACTGTATAGATCTAACAGGTGTTCTGCTGTTGTAACATTTATACCTTCACCTATTATACACTGTATAAGCCATCAGTCATCACTGATCAGTTAAAACAAGAGACTCAGCAAACATGAAGAAGTGCAGTTGGTTACGTAAACACATGCATTGCCTGCTAATAACAAACCAATTCACCAGAGATCTTAAAGCACTTAAAGGGAAAAAAGACCAACTGCAGCATGTGTTGTGTGGCCATTTACCACAGACAGTCATTTCACTGCTCTTTCCTGTCCCACTCATTGGAATGTGAATTGAAATGTTAATTAGTTTTAATCATTTATCATCTTAAAGGCAAACAACAATTTATCCATGGGTGCAGTCATGTCTGTCTACATCCTGAATTGTTGCGTTATGGTGGCAAATAAATGGAGATACTGGGATTATGTGGTGAGATGGTTAAAGTAATCTTACATTAATAACACTTTCCTGTAGGGTAGCATTCATAAGACTACATTACATCTCCGTAAGCCTTTTATGACCACTGATTTTAACCTATAGACTTTTATAAAGGCTTATCCCAATAAGTGTCCATTGTCATTATACTTATTAAGTTGGGACTGAGAAAAGTCACCCTTATGACAGGTGACACTTGTCAGAATAAACTTTTATAAACTTTTTAGAGATACAAACCAAAATAGATGAAAAAAAAAGTTTAAAAAAGAATTCCTCAATATCAGGTTTAATGGAATTGAACCTTCTCCTCAGAAGCAACAGATTATACTGATACTCTTAGAACACAGAAAGTATGAGTAAAATTTGATTACAACGGTCTAAAACTCGAGTTTAGCCGCTGCCTGGCCGCTTTGTAGACCCCCTCCCTCTGCAGCGTTTCCACACCCACTTGTGGGCAAAGACTATCCTGAAAGTTCTCTCGGGTTCAAAGATCTTGTGTTTTTCAGTTTCTTTCTTAAACCTAACATAAAAGACATTTGGCCAATTGAGTGTGATGGCATTTTAAAACCCCAGTAGCGGTTATTATTATTACATGTTTTTTTAACTTTGGTTCTACATGACACAGGAACACCAAATAAACAGAGCTCTGAATGACGTCTGACACCTCGAGCATCAACACAAACCAGGAGAACTTCCATACAAGGAGTTGTTTTGTCATATGACGACCATTTACCATTTGTTGCGCTGCCAGCACGGATCCATGCTGCTAGTGTTCTCACAGTTACCATCTGACCAGTTAAGCTTTCTTTCCAGTACAGGACAGTCTGCTCTCCAATGCCCCCCCACCATGGCAATAGTTACTAATTTAACCAAAACCACTCAAATGAACCATTCATCCTGGCAGACTCAGACTGAGAGAATTCAGTAGGGTGACTAAGAACTTTAACTACTATATGCTCTGCTGCTGCTTGTAGCTATTTATACATATTGTGCTGCCAAATTGGAGGCTATTCCTACAAGACGCTCAGCAATATGAGTGGTAACATCAGGAGTAATGTAATCTTTAAACTGCTCCAGCACCATCAAAAGTGTTAACTTCTGATGCAAAAAACCATCTGTTGAGATGCTTCGTCAAATCCCTTGCAAACTCAACATGCGACTGCTTATCAGACTTCCTCCAAAAACTGAAACATTGCCAGTATGCTTCTGGTACCAGCTCATAAACCTTAAGAACTGCATCTTGAACAGTAAAATAATTCTGGCTGTCACCTCCTTGTCAACACAGATTACACCATAACTACAAAATCAGCCTCAGGCCTCTCACACTGTTCAAAAAGAGGAAAAAGTGTCTGAGTGATCAAACTTTGAAACTAGACACAAATTATGCACCACAAACCTTTTTAAACCTTGTGATGACCCAAATGCCACAGACACCTCTAAGCACTCAATATCAGCATTACCCGACAACTTACCCGCCTTAATGAGACGTAGTCTGTAGAGCTGCAGTTTTTCCTATTCCAACGACTGTCTTATATGTTCCTGCTCAGTGCTCAGTTTATCCCTCTCCATTTGTGTCAGCCATTTTTGCATTTCAAAGGTTAGGACTGCGGCAGAAGAAACCACAGGAGAAACACCATCACTCGGATTCTGCACTTCTGACATCTGGCATCTGCCTCTGCAGTTTACCTTCCTTCAATTTAGAAATGATGCACATGTCTTTGGACCATGGGAGAAACCGGAGAGCCTGGAGGAAACTCACACCATGAGAAGAACATCCATACTCCACACACACAAGGCCAGGACCCAGATTCAAACACCCATCCTTGGAAGTGTGAGGAACAGCGCTACTCACTGCACCACCATGGGGCCACTCTACTGTCACGTTAAGTAGTTGAAATAGAAATGTGAAATAGAAATTTGAATTATTGCTGAATCTTGGTGTGCTAAGTGTTCGCTTATACTATATGGATAAAATTATTGGGACGCCTGACCATTACACCAACTGAAACTTTAGATAGATATATAGCTATGCCTTTATTGTCATTGTACTGAAGCAAGATGCGACAGGTACAAGAAAATTGTAAGGGCTACTTAACGGTGCAAACAAATACAGACAGTGACATAGGGCAGACAGTAAACAGTGCAGACAGTAAACACAGTAGAGACAATAAACATCAAACATGAAGTTGTGGACAGACAACAATGAGGCACAATTAATAACAGTGAATTCACATGTATAGATTTTATTGTGGAGTTGGTCGCCCCTTTGCAGCTATAACAGCTTCCACTCTTCTTTGAAGGCTTTCCGAAAGATTTTGGAGTTTCTGTGGGAATTTGTGCCCATTCATTCTGTAGAGCATTTAGAAGTCAAGAACTGATGTTCTGATGACTGACGAGAAGACCTGGCTTATAATATCCATTCCAGTTCATCCCAAAGGTGTTGGATGGGGTTGAGGTCTGTGTGGGCCAGTCAAGTTCTTCCACACCAAACTAATCCAACAATGTCTTTATGGACCTTGCTATGTGCACTGGGACACAGTCATGCTGGAACAGAAAAGGTTCTTCCCCAAACTGTGTCCACAAAGTTGGAAGCATGGTGTTGTACAAAATGTCTTAGTCTGCTGAAGCATTAAGATTGCCCTTCACTTCAGTGGAAGTAAGGGGTCTAACCCAATACCTGAAAAACAGGTGTGCCCCGATATTTTTGTGCATATAATGTACATCCTACTTGAATTTCATGATTTTGTATTTGTACGTTGACTCATGCCTCATGCCTGACCAAATGTTGGTTTTTTTTACTTTTGTTCTGTTTTGATTGGATTCTACTTTTTTGCCGTGCCTCCACGTTGGCGTCTGCACCTGCTTGACCCTGCCTTGACTTTGGATTGTGAAACTGGATTCTGTTTACCGAATGCCAACATTGAACTGTTTGTATTTGGGATATTGGATTTTTCTTAGTGAACTTCTAATCACAATTGAGTGCTCACCTTGTCAGTCATTGCAACAATTTCCTAAAGCAGCACTTAACCAACCTTTAATTTCTTCCTTCAGCCATTTTTGTCTGAGATCAATGTCGTAATGCATAGCGAGCTGTAGAAGTTGTTTTTTGTACAAACGTTCCTCAGACAGAGACCTTAGAAACCATAGCTGCATCAAGACAGCACTGACCCCTGAGGTGCATTAGAACATTCCCATCAGCTACCTGCCTGGAGACAACATAATCTCAACCCTACTCTTCATGCAGTTTCTCTCAGTGGGGGGAAGGCAACAAGCAGTGACCTTCTCAAGCTGGGGGTATCTGGAATGTGACCCTGAGACTCTAACCATTATCACTGCAGCACTACCAAGATTTAATGAAAAGCCCCTTCATCAGGGAAAGCACCAGTTCAAACACGCGCACTCTAAAACAACTAGTACCAAATTTCCTAAGTTATCTTTAGTCCCACAGAAGAAAGCATTAATCCTCTAACCCCAACAACACTGACCAGCACTACTCCAACTGACCATAGTCAAACAAGAGTCTTACTCACAATAAGCAATAATATACAAAAAAACCTAGTCACCACCAACAGCCAAGACATTATACTATCAGGCCTTACATACATAAACGTACACACACTGATAAGACATGTATGTCAGTAGAATCGGTTACAAAAAGGAGATTTAAAGGTACAAATTATAACCTCCTGAGCCCTGCCTGTTCAGGTGTGCTGCATTTGTGCCTGATCACATCTCCACAAATCATTCTGAAAAAAGGAAAACACAGACAACAAAAGACATAGCCAATATAATGGCCATTGCAAAATGTTAATGTAGTAACATTAAGCTTAGTTTTATGTCAGTTGTCATAAGACTTAAGTCACATAGCCGTATCAGTGTTTTCATATCCCCCCCACTTTTCAAAATCATCTTTTTTTGTTTCGAATTACAAAAAGTGGTTCATGTCAACTGGGACCTTAAATCCTGACCGGCATTAACTTCTCATTGCAACAGGTCTGATGATGAGTACTTCTGTAAGTGACTGCTACGAGTTGAAGGCCAGATTTACACAGTTGTGTGTCTCAAGTGTTGCCACATAGTGGCTGTTTTAAGGATACAATGTATATTGGTGGGGTAAAAAAACAACAAACATGTCACGAACTGGTCTTGTCCGGACAGAGAAGAAGAGGCACAAGCGCTGACTTCCATGGTGAAGGATTTATTAGACACAAAGCAGAAACTGAACAGAACAGAAACAGGCACGAGCGCCGGACATAAAAATAGAAACACGAGTTGGGCAGAGGAGGCGGACACAGAGCAGGAATAGATGAGGGTATGCTCCACTGACTAGAACTAAAGCTAAACCAACATAAATACTACAAGGGACTGACCAGAGAACAAATGGGAAGACAAGACAAATCAGTGTTAACTCTAGCTGGCTGAAACCCTTTACAGGCAAACGCCGGCTAGAGAGAGGCCACGCCCAGAAGGCTGAGGAGGCCAGTTCATGGTCGAAGCTAAACGTCCTAACCTTGTTTAAAGCCCACCAGTGGAAGATCTATCAGGCATGGAATGCACCACTGCTGGGACCGTTCTGGCAAAATAAAAAATATATAAATAATGTGCCAGTGTTGGACAGTTGGTTCTTGACAGCAGCTTTGGTCATGTTGGTCTGGTTTCTTTTCCACTACTGACTGCAGTTTCATTTGCATTTCATGCACTGCTAAATCAGGCCCAGGGAATACGGGTCATTCACAGAGCCTCATGAAAATGTTAATTCCAGTATATTCTGAATGTGACATTGATATCTGGGCCAGCTGCTAGTTGAATGCATGTTGATTGTAATTTCAGCAGCTGCCTAATGGCTTATGTATTCAACTTATTCAAATGCATTTAAATTACTGTCTTTCGTAACTGACCATATGCTACAGACACTGTTGATAGTGATTAGGTTAAAAAACAATAAAATATTTCTTTTAAAATTTCCATTAATGCACCCTACGCTCTGTACAGTGTTAATAGCTTAAAGGATGACTCACACCACATTAGCATCAATTTGAGATTGTCTAAAAACAATCTTTGAAACTGGAAATTTCTCTTGTTTTAACAGGAGAACAAGATCCTTGGCACTCTGCTGCACTTTTGCTTGCTGGATTTATTTAGGAGATCATTATAAACCTGAAGTATTGATAGAATCTGCATGTTAGTCTGCATGGCCTCTGGTGTTACTCTGATGAAGTTGAACAAGACTGACCAGTGTAATCAATTCTAATCAACATACCATGTTCTCAGGTCAATAGACAAGGCAAGGCATGTATTTATACAGCACATTTTCATACACAGAGGTCTATCAATGTGCTTTACAGAGATAAAATAAACATAAAAGAAAGGAATAAAGTCAGTATAATTTAAAATATGTCAAAAGGAATATCCAGATAAACAATATGCATTATGTTTGTGCACCTTTGGGCTGCATAATGATTAATTGCCATTTTGCCCAGTTTAGTTTCAGCTCCCCTAGCTGACCAGCTGCCACATAATAGATCTATATTTAGGGCCCAAACCACTGAATGGCCTGGAACAATGTGTCATACTTTTGATTTAATTGTGATTGGAAGCCAATGAAAAAGACCTGAGGATGTGCTCTGTTTCCTTGGTTATACTCAAGCAGCAGCACTTTGAACAGGCTTTAGCTGTCTAATAGTCCTTTAGGAAGAAAGAAACGCTGCAATAGTTACACCTAGCAGGATATAAATGCATTAATAATTTTCTCCAGATCTTGCTTTGAGACAAAATTTCTAGCCTGAGCTACGTCCTCGAGATACCATGATGCTGATTTAATTATAGCGTTAATGTGGCCACTGAAACTAAGATCCCTGTCCATTATCTATGATTATACCAACATTTTTGGCTAGGGTTGTGGTCTTTTTGGGCAACCTTCATGCTTTGTTGTCAAACAGAAATGTATCCATCTGGTCTTTATTTACATGAAGGAAATACTGTTGCATACAGACTTTTTCAGTACAGAAGTCATTTGGTGAAAATGCTAGATAAATCGGAGTGCCTACATATCTACATAGCTATGATAAGCTTCTATGTACTCATTGAGAATCTGGCAAAGAGAAAGTGTGTACAAGTTGAACAACAGGGGCCCAAGTATAGATCCTTGTGGGACTCCCCACTGGATTATTTAATTTGTCTAGAAGTATTTTATGTGTCAAAGACTGCACTAGCATCTAGCAGTACCAAGACAGTTATTTTACCTAGGACTGTATTCAGATAAATGGCATTCGATCCCTAGATGATTCAGACGCAATATTATTTCTTCTACAAAGTTGTGCCAACAATTGCAGAAATTCAGGCCATATTTTTTTCTGTGTGGATTTTGTTGTGCCACTGCTTGACTGTATCATCAAAGCTGATGCTTTTTCTATTTTCACTTGCGTAGTGGAAAGATGATGTTACGGCTGGGGTTTTAGTCTGGGACTTTTATTTCGAACTTATGGGTGTATGTATCTTAGGTCACTGTGTCAGCTGTGTTGTATTCAGATTAAGTGATTGGCGTTTTGGATTGGTTTGTGTCCAAGTGGGTTTAGTGTTTAAGTTCTTTGAGTTCATTTGGGTTTTTGCTGGTCAGCCATCACAAATACCCTCACCTTTGTCCTCACTGTTCATGCTCCTTATGTGTCTTCTGTTAACTGTGTTTTTGTTTGGCCATCGTGCCTTTTGGTTTGGTTTTGTACAGAGTCTGCGTCCTGTAAGTATTAAATACCATCTAAAAGAACCTGCACACATGCCTCGCCTCACGCTTCCCAGCACACCCCAACGTGACAGAAGATGCAAACACTTCTTTGCTGATAGGAACTCTAGAGGTGACAGTGTAGGAGGACTTTTTGATCTATACACTGTTGGGGAAAAAAGCACAAGTATTGATAACGTTCTCATTGGTGAAATTAGAGAAATGAGATTGTATAGCCCTGTCTACCTCAGAGCTGTAGATGCAGAGACTATGTTTGAAAATGTTATCATCTGTAGTTTTCTCCATTTATGCTCAGCATTCTTCGCTCTGGTTCACTGCAGCTGTGGGTTTCCTCCAGAGTGCTTTCTGTTTTCAAGAAATCATTTTAGCCACAGGCGCTATAGCAGCAAAGACTTTGTGATCTTTACAATTACACGGATTAAGATGGTCATTCCCAGACTCTGCTGGTATACTAGGTAACACAGACATGACTTCCACAAATAGAACACTGGTATTCTCATCATGTTTCTTTTTGACAGTTTAATGGCACTTTTCCACTGGCACAAGGAACCATGCCATACCGCTACGTTTTTCCGTTACAAAAAAAACAACCGTTCCCGTGCTGTACCTCAGCTGCTCGATGGCAGTGCCCAATGCAGGCTGCTGTTGAGCTGGCTGTGCTATTGCTTTCTGATTGATCGAAATGTCACACCACATTGTTTTCTTTTTGTTTTTTTTTTAATCAACAATGGCGATACAAACTAACAACCAGGAAGCTGACAAAATACTAGCAATACTGTCTGTCTGGGCCTAAGATACATTTCACTGGGACTTTTCTCTAACAGTGACAAATTTATCTTTAACACTGAAATATCATAGAAAATATCAGAGAAACGTGAAGGTGAACCAGGCCATCACTAACAAGTTAGATGGATTAAGTTTTCATTACAAGGCTAAAGAATACTGAAAAAAAAAAGACCACAATATCAGAAGAAGCTCTGACAGGAAACTTTCCGCTAGTTTGACTCCAAACAGACAGTAGTGCTAGTATTTCGTCAGCTTCCCGGTTGTTAGTTTGTATCGCCATTGTTGATAAAAAAAAAAAACAACAACAAAAAAATGTACGATTGGGGTAAATGATGAGCCTTAGCCCTTTGATGCATAAGGTGGGTCAAAAATGACCCGAGCGGTTGTTTTTTTTTGCAATATTTTTGTCATTTTAAATTTCCTCAAATATGTTGTCTTTCACATGAGGCCATTTGGATTTGTATGTAATTTTTATATTTTTTAAGTAATTGCATTTTTTGTATCAGTACCACACTTTTCCATACGTGGGTCAAAAATGACCTGCAAGCATTTTCTATGGAATTTCAAAGGTTAACCCTAGGAACCTTTGATTTTTGTCAACTGTGACTGTCAGGTATACATTTATTGTTGATGCACACATCTAATGCTAACAGTATTACTACCCTGAAGGTTATTTTTACACAGCAACATACATGTAAATATAATCATCATATTTATACCTCATATATGTGTTGTCATAAAATATTAACTTATTTTCTACATCTCTGAATATTGTATGATAGTGTTGTGTTATCATCATCAAACTAATACTTTGTATTACACTAGCTAACTAAGCTAACTACGCTAACCAAGCTAGCTAACTAGGCTTGCTAATATCACTGCATTTGTTGTGTAGAGAAAGAGTAGACTCTACAGACTATGATATTTATAGCTTTCTGTAATAAAATCTAACCCATTAGGTAGCCTATTGTACTATTATTATTTACTCACTAATATCATGTGTGTGTGTGTGTGTGTGTGTGTGTGTGTGTGTGTGTGTGTGCGTGTGATGAATGAACATGTCAAACATTAAATTATTCTTTTGTTGACCAAAATATAATGAAAATCATCGTCTTTAACCAAAATGAAAGAAATGTTCATTCTAAAATCCATTCATTCTAATTGGGGTCATTTTTGACCCACCTCATGGAAGAGTGTAGGTATTGGTAGGTCATGCATCAAAGGGTTAAACAAGGGGGAGAGAATTGTATTGTTGATGTAACAGAAACACTGTTAGCAGGTTGAGATACAATAGAAAATCAAAGCATGCTGCAAGTTCTGTTTCATTACAGCAGTCTGATAAGTCTGATATCCAGTCTCTGTCTTATCATATTTCTCTGGTCACTGTTCCCTCAATGTCCTTTCTCAGTATGTCTCAAGAGTGTGATGTTCTACCAGCATCACGGGGGGCAGCTAGAACAGACTGCAGGAGCACCTCTATTACTGGATGGGACATGTATAAAGGAGATACATTCCCAGAATAGACTGAAATTAACAATGTAATTGAGACCTTTCAAGCTGCAAGTTCAGCTGGGCCACAAACTGAAACTGAGCAGCCTAGAAAATTACCAGGCCTTGCATTTTTGCTAGCCTGCTCTTTCTCCCAGTTTCCAGTCACTCTTGCCTATTTTGACTCACTGCTGTCTCTCATCAAGCTCCATTAGCAGCTCAATGCGGTTCTTCAAAAGGACTGGCTGTTAGCTTCAAGCACCTCTTTAGCTTTTGGAGCCGATGATAAAGACGTTAATGCAGCAATCTATTGCTTTTGTCACGATGGTTAAGCTCCAAGTCTGTGCCAATGACTTACAGTCTCACAGAGTTTAGTTCTGGTTATTGATTTTGGCTGGACTCTTTCAAGCCTCAGACTATGTATCGGCCTTTGCATGGCTTATAGTGCTTTGTTAGTAAAAGCTCCAATTTTGGTAAAAGCTGCTGTTGCTTCAGTCTCTAATTGTTGTATGATTTTGAATTTGTCTTTCTTGGCTCATACTCTTGCCGTACTGTAATGACTTGTGTCTACAGCACAGTGATTATCTACAGGAGCTGATAGCATTTTAAGCACCAGATGTTCAGGGGTTTGAGGATGCATTGTTTATCAAATGGTCAGAATTCGCTGACAAATGGATGGTGTGGATGGTACCTTGCTCAAGGGTACCTCGGTGTTGCCACTGGCAGTCCTGGGATTCAAACCAACAACCTTCTGATTGCAGAGGCAACTCCCTAACTACCAGACCACCAGCTGCCCAACTATACAACTACAGAACTACAGAGTTTTAATGCTGTCATTGCTAGAATTAGAATGGTCAAACACCTGAAAATATCCACACAACACTGGCTCTGTGGCCAGAAACCAAATGGATACAGCAGGCTATTCCAGCCGTTTGCAACCCACACAACTCAAGATAGCAGCGCCCGTGGCCCACAAGAGTATATAAACAATCTGTTCATGTTTTCTGACCAACCTAATTAGCAGATTGATATTTGGCAGCGGGTATGCACTGGCTGTCAGAAATGTTGCTCAGTTTGATTGGTTTAGATGCATACTGTGTATGTTTAGTCTCCAGGTGACGGCATAATTGTTTCAGAGCTTTGTTTAACAAGTCCTCTGAGCTTAGTTACATGCTTTCACCAAACTATCACTTTAACACAGGGTGCTCTATGGCTCTCTCGCTTGCTGGATTCATTTCCATCTCATTCAAACAAGAAACATTTTACATGGACTTGCACTGAAAATATACATACACAGTAAAGTGTACATCTGAAAACAAACAAAAAAAAGATTTACAACAACATAGCCATGTCTTATGATATGGAAATGATGTATATTTAAATCAGTTAAATTCAGCGCATCAGTACAGTACTGCCAAGACACACATAATTTGCCAATAAAATGAACTCTAATTGTGGTTTTTGAAAGGCTATTTGGGCTTTCTCTGTTCAGGACCAGCCAGGCCTTCGTTGTTGCAATTAGACACCAGTCCCAGCTGCCGAAGCCAGAGTCTTTAATGTGTGCTGACTGACAAGTTTGCTTTTTCTTCCTCTCATTGCTTTAGACAAACATATTCAATATTCATCAGGTGTATTTGAATAACAAAGCTGAAACCAATGGACTGGCCCGACGTGTTTAAAAGAGAGCCACATTAAAAACACAGATGTGTTTTTGTGTGTAAGAGAGTGCATAATGCCTCACATACCAAGTAGGTGATCATAAATCCGAATTAGGAAACTCATGCATTGAAATAACATAGAAGTAAACAGCATTTTTTAAGATAAACTGATCAGCAGGGCTGTGTGACCTTGTCTTGACTTGTCTGGCTTGTGGCAAGTTGTGCCAAAAGACCCAAAGATAGAAACTTGCACTGCTGGAACCCAAATTTGAAGGACGCAGGGTGACACCTGCTCGTTCAACCTTTCTTCTGAAATCCAAACATCATGGAGGCAAAGCCAAGGGACATCGGTACGTGGGACTGGACCAAAAAAGACATTTTTGTGGAGTTGTGGCAGCAGAGGGCTAGTTTATGTGACGTGTCCTCTAGCTGTTAATGCATCACTAATACAGGCTGATGAAGTTTTGTTCTTCTATACTTACTTGGTCATAGCTTACGATTCAATAAGTGTCATACATCTTCACACACACACACACACCATTGTATATCTACACACCTTCACACACCATCATACATCTACATACCTTCACACACACCATCGTACATCTACACACCTTCACACGCACCATCGTACATCTACACACTTTCACACACACCATCACACATCTACACACCTTCACACACAGCATCATACATCTACACACCTTCACACACAGCATCATACATCTACACACCTTCACACACACCATCGTACATCTACACA
>JBBPCX010000035.1:14671939-14682643 GCA_037974365.1 Hydrocynus forskahlii
CACACGAAAAAAGCCGGTGGAAACGAAAACACTAATTTATTTGATCTAAATGACTACTATGCCTTTATGAGGCAAAAATACTTAGAAACCTTCATATTCATCCCAATGTCAGGTCACACCAAGATGTGCACTACTTTAGTCAGGGAAGAGCAGATGGGGGTTTTATTTTGGCAAATTTATCACAAAGCAGTCAGATTGACCATCTCAGCATTTTTATTGTGAAACAGTTTCCTGCAGCATCTCCACGGAGAAATATTCATCTTTACAGGGAACATTGTGCTCTGTGCAAAATGTAAAAGCTTCCATCTTCATTAATGTGTTTGGATTGTTTCCCAAACATTCATGTTTATACTTGTTGCTTTATAATAGCGCTCCACATGTTGGCTGTATTAGGACTTGTGGAAATCTTTCACGCTGGTTAAACATGTGACAAACAAAAACAACTGGTCAAGACTGCCAACACTGCAGTGATTATCAAATCATTATCATCAAATCAGCAGACAAGTGATGTTTTGCCATGTTTAGACAGTTAATTACAAAAAACATTATGTTAATCACACCAATCTGAATTTTCAGCCTACTGGGGGCAGCATTTTCACATGATAGTTCATCGATAAATCTGTCTCACATAACAGGAATAGACACCCCAGTGGATCTAAGTTGTATAGAAGCACTTATGTTCTTTAACTAGATTTAAAGGAAATGAAGCCAAGCCTGGAGTGCTCACCTTTGTCGATGTTGGCAGGTGACAGAGTATTCAGGTCAACAAACTAGAAAAAAAAAAGCAACACAATTATTACAAACTCCTCCATCTGTAATATCTAGAGCTTTGGTTCAAATCAGTTCTTGCAGGTCTGTTACCTTCAGACTGCAATAAGCCTCTGTCATTTATATGTGTCTTTATTGTTTTAATGGCCTTAGAACCACAAGTGTTTTGATGCAAATTCAATTACAATTAGTTCCGACTGCTCAGCCGCACAGCAACACTGCCAGCACAGTGTTTCATGATTGAAAGACGTACAGCTACACCAAGGTGTGATCACTGCATTTCTCTACACACCAATAAAAGGTTTTCAGCAAAAGGGAAAAAAAGCCCTTTTCATGTAAGGAGTGATTTCTAAGCTTCTGAAAAGGCTTCGCAGCTTCACACTGGGTCCCTGATGTGCAGGCGGAATGTGGAGAGCTGAGGTGCCAGAGATGTCCTTGTCCTTACCTCTCCCATAACCCCGATGGGTGTCTCGCCCGTTGCCTGGGCGACGCGATGCTCCACCAGGTAGAACATGTACTCGTCGTAGAGCAGGCGGATCAGGTGGAAGGAGCCAAAACTGGCGGCGCTGCGCAGGGTCAGGTCTCTGATCACCATTGAGCTGCGAGTTCACAGGATCACAGAGTTACACCACCAGACCAAAGATTCAGATTGACTGTTCAAAACCAGGCTCTTTCTTCATTATTTATGCAATTTTCTCCAGGATCAATAAAGAGTTCCGATTCCAAATTATTCTTTGTATTCCCTATATAAAAAAGTGTCTGCAAATTGTAAGCAAAACTTTATATATTTTTTTCATGTTTGCTACAGTTTGTTTTTTTCCCAACTTTCTCAACCTATGATA
This sequence comes from Hydrocynus forskahlii, assembly GCA_037974365.1. Taxonomy (NCBI): domain Eukaryota; kingdom Metazoa; phylum Chordata; class Actinopteri; order Characiformes; family Alestidae; genus Hydrocynus; species Hydrocynus forskahlii. The sequence continues at coordinate 14,673,550 of JBBPCX010000035.1, forward strand.
AGATATTTTTTACTGTTCTGTTTTTCTGAACTGGACTTTGATCTTTTCTTGGCATCTTTCTCTGAAAAGGCATTAAAAGGCAACACTCCTTTTAACCCCCTTAAAATCTTCCAAGGGGAGGTTTTCACTACATTTAAGAATCAACAAACATTTACTCACGTTACTTTTTCTTCATAAATTATATTAATGTTTTCCAAGCCTACACTGACGAATGTTTTGAAGCGATAAACATTTTTGTAAAAATCATTTAGACAAACACATAGCTATCGGTAAGTGGGTCAAGGTTCAAGATGCTCTTGAATGTGAATTTTTACCATATAAACTAGATCTTTGCAGTGTAATAAATGAACAGGGCTGCCTGCATAGCATGTTAACCCCACTGAGGAGGTGAGACTCACCTGTAAAAGGACCACTTGAGCAGGAACTGGCGGGCGGCTTTAGGAAAGGTGGGCCGGTCCTCGTAGGGCTTGAGGACCTGGCTGACCACGTTGTCCAGCCAGGCGGCCCACTGCTCCAAAGAGCTCTGCTGCTGCAGAGTGGCCTTGAAGTCCTGCTCCAGCCGCTGGACCATGCCCTCCTCACACTGGCACACCCAGGAGGCTTGCTCCTGTACAGCAACATGCACAAGCATCATTACCACAGCTTCCCTGTAAACATAAGCTAGAGCAAGGTTTCTCATGTACTGCAACTTAAGGCACTTTTCCACTGGCACGAGGAAACGAAGCATGCCATACTGTTTACAAATGTTTTTCCATTACAATAAAGTCACTCCTTCCCCTGCATTCTGATTATTCGGAATGTCATCACAACATGGAAAGATGCCATTGTTTCCTTATTGTCTGCACAAAAAAGCACAATGGACACGCAAACCAACAACTGTGAAGTCGGTTTCTGCTGGTAAGACTCCCTGGACGTGGTTTCGGGACGACCAGCCATAAACTTTGGGGAGAGAATTGTGCTAATGCGTCAGAAACATTGTTACACTGAGATACGCTGGAAAATGAAAGCGTGCTGCAACTTCTATACCATTGCAGTACAGTTTAGGGACAGCATGTTCCTGTACGCCTATTTAAAAGGGCCTTTAAAGTGTCCTGCAATTGTAGCACTGTTCATCATTGAAACATAAGTGGGGGAAAAAGTGTTTAAAGTTGCTGTAAGGCTCACAGCTGTTGTTGACAGAGGGTACACAATTGTTGTGTGGGCCTTCATGTACTATAAGGAAAAAGATGGGCCTTGAAATAGAGAAGACTCCCAGAGCCATAGAGGTTTGAATGGGACGGGACCTGCACGTTGGCGAAGTCGACGCGATTGAGGTCGCTGAGCATCTGGTTGATCTGAGAGGTGTTCTGCAGGACGGCGCGTGCAGCCTGGGCCAGGTGGTTCAGAGATGTGTATCTGCGCAGGGTCTGAGCAAAGGCACTAACAGCGGATACCTGAGCAAAACAGTCGAAACCAAAAAACTCATGTTAGGAGTGAAAGGACATCGCATAACATGCTGGTCATCATCAAACGTTTTTTGCCTGGCAACAGCTACACAATTTCTAATACACAGAAACATTTAAATGATTCTAATAACGAATGCTAGTTTGTAGCTGCAGCCCGGTGCAAATGAGATAATTGTGACAACTCCCCAGTAGCTTTTATTCACTAGCACTTGGACAAACTGTTCTAAAAGCACCTGACTTAACTATGACTATCATTTCAGCACCAAATATTGTTTAGCACAAGGCAGAAATAGAGGGTCTAGGTTAACCTTGGTCTGGATCATCTTCTGCGGAATGGCGCTCATGGCGTTGGTGAGCCAGCCCTCAAGGCTTTTGGCAAAATTACGGATGGCTTGAGTCAAGGCACCTAGTGGAAGAAGAATCAGAAGATGTGTTTATTTATCAGACTAAGTGAAAACTGGCACAAAAAAAAATCCTTTATCCCAAATGTAGTCAGGTTTAATGATGCCACAAAGCTAATGTTGCTTACAAGCAAAATAGGCCTAGTCTTCAAATGAACAAGATGCAAACTACCAAAATCACTCAGTTACCTCACCCCAAGTTATTTTTGTTATTTTTTATATAAAACATTGTCGTATATCAGAAGCAGTTTGAGGCAAATGAGTGATGATTTAGTTGTAAGTATATTTTGTTTTACATTACTACTTATGTATTTTATCATTGTAGCTTCAGTGCAAAACTAAAGAGGTGAACCTCAAACTCCAAACATGTCTTGCCTGACTGACTACATCTGGTGGATGAGAAACTCAAGAAATGTGATATTTTGCCAAACTATTTAATATCAGTGACGCTGGGTGTCTTCGGATCTCCTTTCCAGAAATCATTCTACTCACTAGGAATGGGTCTGAGTACATCCGGGATGAGGATCTCCACCAGGGCCTGGTACATCAGGTGATCGCAGGAACTCATCCACTTCAGGACAGCCTCGCTCCGGCACAGCAGCAGCAGCCTGGCCCGCGGCAGACGGCCCTCGATCTCGCTCACCCCGCTGCACCCACACATACAAAGATATTTAAGACTGTGTGCTTGTGTGGGTCTGTGACTATAGTTTTAGCTTTAGAGTGCATAGGCAGAGAGAAAGGCAAGCAACAGACCTGTTTTCTGTGATGGTGGCTCCCTCTACAGTGTTGGAAGGGGAATAGCGCCAGAACGTCTGCCAGAGCTTCTCTATCAGGCTGAACTGGAGGTTTACCACCACATCCAAAATAGCCTGCAGGTGAAAATGCAGTGTGAAAACGCACTGTGCAAACAGTAAGGAACAGTTTTCCAGGCAGATTAGGCCTAGATTAGGATAAAAGTGACAAACAAATGAAGTATCCCCGTTACATTAAAACTATATTAACATTAACAGGCTGTCAGTGAGTCCAGACCTCAACAACACATTTTTTAAAATTACACACTGCAATTTTTCTGAAGGCTGAAAAACCAGAGGTGCACTGCACAGTGCACCTCCCCCCCCCACTGCATTTCCTGCCACTGCTCCAGAATGCAAGCCTTCCTGTTGCTAAGCAACAGTAGTGTTGTTAGTGTAGATATAATTTTGATATGCACTAGAGATGCGTACGGGTGTAGCCGGGAATCAAAATCAAGCAAATATTAGCAGAAAATGTTACCCTGAGGGGGAAAAAGAATATGCAATATCATGTTAGCTGTGTTTTGTTACGGTGGTGTTAGTTTGAATCTTTAAATGGTATTTTAGATTTTAGTGAAGTGCATCAATTTTCAGATTGGTATCAGGAAATAACCAAGGTTTTAGTAAAACAGGGAGCTAAACAAATATCCCCAACTGAAAACTACTGAGAGAAAGAAAAAAAAATTCCACGGAATAACAGGCTTTAAGATTTGGATTACCATGCGCACAGGAATGAACTCTTCCTTTGTCAATATCTGTAAAATCCTGAGGTTCAGTGAAAACAATTTTATGCCTCCTAAATCCAAACAATATGGGCCTTTTTCACCCAATTAGCTCCTGTACTGAAGTCACCTTTACCCACATCTAAACAGCATTCAGCTACATCACCTTGTACAAGGGGCATGTCGGATGTGGTCAAAACACGAACCTCGCAGTGTTCTCTGTACAGGGTCTGTAGGGCTTTGATATCCTCCAAGCTGACACCCTCTACTCCATGCTCTCCCAGGTCAAGCTCGATAAAGTCAGGGAGAGCCCGAGAGGCATCTGTGAGAGAAAGTAGAGTAGGTTAAAATCATATATGGCTATAACCTACACATTGGTGCTAGTAAGACTCCAGCTCCCCAGCCTTACCCAGGAACTGCTGATGGTGTTGGCTCTGTGCGATGACCGTCTGCTCCACAGCGCTGGGAGTGTGCTGCCCGCTGGAATAGTTGTCTCCTGAAAGCCCGTCCACTTTCTGCACCGGTTTGAACCTGGCAAGACACAGATTATCAAAACTATTCGATAACGTGTCATTTCTATATCAAACTAGACTCCATTCCCACAAGAAAATGCAAAGTGTGATTGTGTGGATGCTATGGTAACTGTGGTTGCTGCTAGGTTGTTACCACAGCACTGCTGGCGGTTCCTAAGGTGTAGCTAGCCGGTTCCTGATAACTGTAGTGGTTTCTATGGTGTTGCTAGGTGGTTACTATGGTTTCACAGGTGAGAGTCAATGTAAAAACACTAGTCAAAAAGATAGGGGTATCAATACTTCTTCACAGCATGAGGGGTGCCAATACTTGTGACCGAAGTGCAGAGTACTCAAACTACAAACTCTATTGACACCTCTAATCTCTCTTTATGGACAAAAAAAGTCTGGGTTTGAAAAAAATTCTGCTGAATGCCCCTGCAATACACCTGATAATGAATGTTTCAACATTTGAACTACGCCAACAACTCAAAAACCACAGGATGAGAAGCGGCGCCAAGTTCCAAAAGAATAATAACTAGTTTGCATTTCCATGGTTGCTATGGTGACTGCTTGCTACTAGATGGTTGCATTGGTGTTGCTATGTGGTCACTAGGGGCATGTGACCTTGAGTTTGAGAAAGATGCTGTATAAATAAAATTATTATTATTATTATTGTTATTATTACCATCATGCCTAAAGATATTCAGCTGGCCTGCTGTATCCGTGGAGAGTGGCTTAAACTAACTGTGCTTAAGGTCCCCAGTGTGGAACGCCCTCCCTGAACATCTGAGGAGAACACAATCCATTTGTAGTGTAATTTACTCTTAGAAATGATTATAAACTCTTCTTAATTTATTGCATCTATTCTTTAACTTTTATAACTTCTGTAAAGTGACCTTGAGAGTCGTGAAAGGCGCTTATAAATAAATGTATTATTATTATTAATTTTTATTCTAGTTCCATTCACTACTACATTGATCAACCGATCAAAAAACTGAATGTATGTGCAGGACACCGAATGTTCACAATTATTTTGGCACTGGAACCCTTCCAAATATCCACACGAGCTTGGATAAGAAGCGGTGCCCTTTTTGGGCTATAAAAAGGATAAAAATACAAATTTCACTTGAAAGAGCAGTCCTGTGATTGGGGATGCAATCACATGCAGCCTAACACCATGCGACAAAAAGCCAAGTACCTCTGTTTCTGATGGACCGGCTGCTGTCTCAGTGCCATGTACTGCATGTCCTCCTGCAGCCGGTTCAGAGGCGAGTCAGGCTTCACCCGGATCCCATAATAATGATACTTGGAGTTCCCTCTGCATTCAGAAGATTGGCATAGTAAGCAAGCATCCTGCTGCATCCAGAAATGAGAGAAATTTGGCACTGCGGGCCAAAGCTGCGGTACCTGGTTCCCAGACGGCGAGTGCGCAGCCCCATGAAGATGGAGCGGATGAGTTTTCCGAATGATGCAGCATTGACCGGGTCCAGTTTCTGCTCCTGGCAGTGGCGCAGGTAGTGGTTGTAGAGCAAGGAGCGAGGCAGACTCACGCCGTCTGCAGTCTCATAGTTATCCAGAAGCCACTGTAGCTGTGGGAGAGCACAATTAAGCCAATTTAGTCCCCTCACAGTTAAGAACTCCTCTTAACACACAGTCATTTAAAGGATAGAGCAAGATATTCTTCATAAACACCATGGAAAGAAGCCCTTTTAAGCATTTTCGTCTAAAGAATACAGTACTTAAACATTTCCCACTTACAAAATGTCTCTTTTTTCAAACTTTACATATGAATCAATATACAAAGTGCCAAAAAAAAAAAAGACTATCGCTCAAGCCCCTGACACCTTAATAAGAGAAAGAAACAGCCTCAGAAAGTGAGCGCAGAAGGTGTGCACCAGAGCAGATGGCGAAGAGAAGGAGAAGGCATTGATTTCGTGGTTGCAACTTACATGGCTGTTGAGCAGCGAACTTCTCTGACTGGACAAACCCTCAGTCTTTTGGAGCGTCTCAATCGCCATTTCAATCTGATAGACCAAACAGCAAAACGAAAAGAAGGAGGAACATAAAAAGGAGGAGGAAAAAAAAATAAAGCTTGTAGCGACAGAGACCCGTACTGAAAACCACCAATATGCAGTGATCAGTACAGATTAGCAGAAAAAAATAATAAAATGGACTGCATCAAGGCTCCCAACCACCGAATCACACACAGCACAAGACAGCACAGCACGACAGATAAACGTACTCACATAAAGGCCTGCGCCTTGCAAAGGAACAATTCACACAAAACTTGGAAAATTGTGATTTTCGCCCAGTAGGGACAGTTAGCATCATGAAAAGAGCTCATGCTAACTGTTCCTCTCTATTTGTGAACAATGTGTTTGGGAGAATTTCCTTCAATCTGAACTTCAAGAAATATAATGTTACAGGACATGTGGCCCCATCAGACTTACACCATACCTTACCACCAGATGTCAAAACTGACCTAGAACATGCCCTACAGCTAAACAACTTTTGATATAAACAGAGACAGCATGCTAGTTAACCAGTTTAACTGAAATCAATGTGATATCCACTACAGGCCAGAGGTTTGGACCCAACCTTTGGATTTTTAAAGAGATACGCTGCTCATTACAAGAAAACATTAGAAATATTTAAATGTAACTGGTTTTGAAGTGTAATGTAACTATATACACAGCAACTGCGGTTTAATGGATGTGAAATCTTATGTTTCATCTTTATGCCCACCCACCTTTATCACAGCCGTACAGATTCTCTGCATCCTTTCCAGCAATTTTTGGAAATAATTTGTATCTAAACACTCCCAACCACTTTTCAAAGATTTGAACAGTTCTGTCTCATTTGCTGAACACTGATTTGAAACTTGTCGGTCCAGCTCATTCAGGCCAAGAAATCATTCTCAAAACATTTTGCTTTTCTTTGGACTGTACATAATTTTGAAGAATGTTTGGGGTCATTAACCTGTTGAGGAATCAGAATCAGATCCTGGAGAAAACTGCTTAAAGTTCTGCTCCTTGCAGGAGCTGAACCATCGACATTCAGATTCTCAGCTCAGCGCGTTCACACTCACTCACGGAGGCAGATAGTTAAGAAGGAAAGAATTAAATTTTGTCCAATGACGTGTAAAGCAGAAGGAAATGTTCTTTGTACTTGTTCATACTTGTAGATACGCTGGTAATTTCAGTGCAATAAAACACTTTTATAGCCTGTAGTACTACTAAATAATGTAGTACTACAGACGATAAAATACTGAAAACAAGTCAGACATATTGGTTTTAAGTATTTGTAACAGCGCACTGTTTCAGTGTACTATTTCTTAAAAAGCGAGGGTGGGCCCATACTTGTGTCCTGTAGTGTAAATGGTACAAATGTAGTTTTAAACAGTGAAATAGGCAGTCAATAATGAACTTCTGTCTTCTTCTTGAGGTTTGACAGGCTGGTTAGTGGGACCTACCGTGGCGGGGGAGGCCCTGGTTGGCTGGACTGCTGTGTGGGGGGCAGAGCCGTCCATCGAGTTGCCCCCGATCAGATAAGCTCCTGAGCTGCTGATGATCTGGCCGCTGGTGAGGCCCATCGACAGCCCCCCGTTTCCGTTGCTGTTGTTGGCCATGCTGTGAGAGGTCACTACCGTGGTCACTTGAGATGAGCTGCCTTGCGTGTCAAAGTAATTCCCCCCACTGTTCTGGCTGTACATCTGGGGCTCCGAGTAGGAATACGTCCGTCTGGTTTTTGAACAAACACATACAAGTATAACATACCACATACATGACAACATGTTACATTTTATGAGTGTACCAGAATGTGGCACATTTCTGTTAAGCTCACATACAACTTTGTGTTGACTGAGGTTCTAGACTTCTTTAAAACAGCCTTGTTGACGACCCAGTGACTAAACTGAACTGCTTTCGTAATCTGAAACCACCCATCCAAAACATTTGCTTTGTACCTCATCATTAAATGATCTATTAATGCTCATTACAAAATGTACCAGAGAAAGAAATTGCACAGAGATGAAAATCTCTTGCATGGTGAAGCGAAGTACAGGAAAACCGACAGTTTTACAATCTGTGAGGGGGAAAAGAAATAGCCCATTACTGTGACAGAAATAATTCTTCCGACAGCTGTGTTAAACGTTTTAGGCCCATTACCTTTAGTCTGCAGAAATATACCGAGGCAGGGGAAAAAAAATCTAATTGATTTGAAACACAACATGACTTCTCATAGCTTCCTGCCACTTTGTTTGAAAGTGCGTTTTTTTATGTGTAGAAAACGACCTGAGGAGTGTGGTGTAATTGTTATTGTGCAAAGCAGTCTTTCAGGAGCAAGTTGCTTCATTTGATATGATGGCAAGCTTTATTAGTGTATAATAAATACAACACTGAGCAATTTTTCCTCTTCGTTTTTAAACGTTTTAGATTTTAGACCACCATGGCAAGAAAACTTCCTCACTGGGCAGTCTCAGGCAGAGCAGGTGTCCAGGGACAGGTGACCTGATGGGGACCAGAAAGTGTTCCACCATACAGCTTCTGTAACCGCTAATGCCTCATGCAGCCACCCCCGAAAAGCAGAAGAGCTCAGTGAAGTGCTCTTTGGCTCTCGAGCCCAACTGAGCGAGAGGACGGATTCTTTCTCGGGGCCACTTCTCAATACTTGTGGTCATCATCAGGTGGCTGAGTACAATTCACACCCACACTGGGACTGAAGTGCCATCAAAAGCTGCAGGCAACAGGTTTCTGTGACATGACTGAGGTAAGCAACCCGCGAGGTTTTCATCCTCCCAAAAAAAAAAAAAAAAAAAAAATGGGCGCGTCGACAAAACGTGGGGAAGGATGTGTGCCTCTTCTGTTGCTAGGCAACCAAATAAACAAGCTGTGTGCTAAACGCCAGCTCATTATCAGTTTTGCTAATAAACCTGAGCTCGCTTGAGCATAAACTCAACAAACGCACTACATTTCCTTGAGAATCCTTTTAAAAGGGGACAGTGCCCCAAGCTTGATTAAAAGAGCTCAACACCTAAAGAAGCTGCTCGGGCCAGAGTACTATGGGGAGGAACTGCCTCCCCATAGTACACTGCGTTCCAAATTATTATGCAAAAAATGTTTAGGAGTGATAAGGTAAGAATTTTTTTGTTCGTCAGTCGAACTCATGGATGGTGATGTGTGTCGGGGCTCTTTATATCACTGAAAGCAATTGCAGACACCTGTG
>JBBPCX010000035.1:14692040-14705988 GCA_037974365.1 Hydrocynus forskahlii
GAGAGAGAGAGAGAGAGAGAGAGAGAGAGAAAGAGAGAGAGAGAGAGAGAGAGAGAGAGAGAGAGAGAGAGAGAGCGCTGTGGCTTTCCAGAGCTGTGGCTTAAGTTTCCGTCATGCGGTCTCTCCTGGTTAATTATACCTGTTCCCCCTGACAGCTGAGATTCTCTCTCTCCCCGGAGGCTGTGCGCACGGCAAAACGCCTCCTCCTCACCTCCTGCTCCTCGTTTACCTGGAGGATACAGGTGGTGTTGTGTTCAGGTGCATCCCCCCCACCTTTCCACCCCCTTCGCCTAATGTCTGATTACACTGCAGCGTGAGCTGCACTGAGGGTGCGGGGAAAATCACAGCCATTTCCAATGAGCACACAAACGGCCTGATTAGTCTCACTGTTTTTTGGGCAATGGCAGAGGGTGCTGTGTTTATTACAGCACTGGGTTCTCTTCATTTAGTCGCACGCGGCAGTGGAGTTCTGTGCATAAAACTCGACACTCAGTGACTGATTTCATCTGACCATTATATCAGTTCCAAAAATCATCTGGTCAAATGGTAGACCAATGAAAGATTGATCTCATTATCATCATCGATTATTATATCTAATGAATAACATGTCATCGGTTTGTACGCTGGTAATGATGAGATCAATTCAACATTAAGCATTTTGGAGAAACGTGGGTGGTCTCTCGACTCACCCGTTGCTCTAAAAACACACCCACTTGAAGAAAGAACTGCTTGGGCTCCCCCCAAAGCATCTTATCACAACAATAATTCAAGTGGTAGAGCGAGCCTCACACTGAATATTCTCTCTCTCTACAGGCTCAGCCGATTGGAAGACTAGGCCCTGTTTAGGCCCATGTTCTCTTTATGGCCAAAAGTATGTGGATATCATTCTTAAGTATTGAGTTCAGTTGTTAAAGCAACACCCATTGTTAACCAGCATATAAAATAAAGCACACTTGAAAAAACAAACAAAAACACTGCTAATAGAATGGGTTGTACAGAAGAGCTCAATGACTTTAAATAGGGCAGTCATAGGATCACACCTTCGCCAGTTTAGTTTGTGAAATTTTTGTGCGAATATTAGGTAAGGAAGCATCTAGGAGCAATGCTAAGTCAGCCACAAAACTGTAAGGTCATGGGGTTCTGAAGACTGTAGTGGGCATCTTCTATTGCATCACTTACTCTAGGGTTTTAAACCACCTCTGGACAACAAACATCAGCACAAGAACTGAGCGTGAAATAGGATGGCCGAGCGGCCTAATGGCACTTTTCCACTGGCAGAAGGAGCCGTGCTGTACTGGAATCAGATAGTTTTCCATTACAAATAAATTGACCCATACCTGAGCTGTTCGTTGGCAGGGCCAAAAAGCAGGCTCAGCAGAGCTGACTGCATCACTACACTCTGATTGGTCGAAATGTTGTCATCATAACATGGAAAGGGGCCATTCTTTTTTACTGTCAATCCAAAAAACAACAATGGAGATACAAACAACAGGAAAGTCAGCGAAGTACAAGCACAGCTGTCTGTTTGGGCTGAAGATACATTTCAGAGGGAGTTTTCTAACAAATTTATCCTCAACGCTGTGAGAGACATGAAGACGTACCAGTTGTTAAATGGGTTGGGTGCTTGTCACATGACTAAAGAATGCCGAGAAAACATTTGAAAACTCAAACTATAAAAAATAAAAGACCACAATAACAAAAAGCAGGTCTGACAGAAAACCTTCCTCTGGTTCAACTCCATGGACGCGGTTTTGGGACGACCAGCCATGAACTGTGGGGAGAGAATTGTGCTGCTGATGCGTCAGAAACACCCTTACACTGAGATCCACTGCAAAATCAAAGTGTGCAGTGCCACTGCGATACGGTTTATGTACAGCACGGTTCCTGTATAAATATCAAAAAGTGCATTAAGACTGCTTTAGGCAAGGCCAAGGGTTAGCTAAATGGGTGTAAAGCACGGTGCCACCAGACTGTGGTGAGATAGAAATGTGTTTTCTGGTGAATCACTTCACTATCTATCAGCCTGAGGGATGAATCTGGGTTACCAGTACCAGCAGTAAAGTTTGGTGGAGGAGGGATAATAGGCTGGTGCTATTTTTAATGGTTTGGGCTGAGCCCCTCAATTCCAGGTAACTCTACAGCATACAAAGAAAACGTAACACAGTTATGTGCTTCCAACAGTGTGGGGAAGGCTCTTACTGGTTCCAATATGACTATGCCCCGGTGCATCAATAATGGTCCATAAAGATGAATTTGGAGCGGAGGAATTCCAGTGGCTTGCATGGTGCCCTGATCTCAACCTAGCTGAAATGAACTGGAATGTCGACTGTGAGCCAGGCCTTCACTGCCTGACCTCACAAACGCCCTTTTGACTGAACAGGCACAAAATTCACATAAAAACAACTCCAAAATCCTCTTTATTCCCAGAAGAGCAGAGGCTGTCATAGGTTAAGAGACTCCACATTAATGCCCGTTGTTTTGGAATGGGGGTGTCAAATAAGTTCACATGGGCATCCACATATATTTGGCCATATAGAGATATTGTTTCTGCCTCCTCTCAGATAGCAGAAGTTGGCGACATGCAGAGTAGTCTCTAACCGATCACGGAATGGGTTTCTGTCCCCCTACTGACTAACCACAGATGCTTTTGAGAGTTTTGCAAGGCATTTAGCAATTGGAGTATTTTCAATTCAATTTCATTTCATTTATTTGTAAAGTGCTTTTAATGCTAAGTCCAAGCCCCTGATAAGCAAACCAGGGATCAAAGAGATAAGGAGAAACTCCTCAAGAGCATGGAGAAGGAACCACGGAGAGAAACAAACACTAAAAAAATAATACTCCCTAAAAGCCACACTGGGGAAAAAAACAGCACTCAGAAGAAGAAACTCCAAGAGCATTAGGAAAAACAAAGACAGGAACCAAGACTTAAAACGAGAACAATCTTTCCTCATTAAACAGCGAGAAAATAATAGCAGAACGAGTTTTGAGAATTATGAAAAGAGCATAAACATTAAGACACAGTCAATGCAAACCAAAGACTCACTAATGTTACAGAATGTTTTAGCTTGAGCATACTGGGAATGAACCACAGAGTGAGGCAGGTCAAACTGATTAGCATGTAGAAATACATTTGCAACATACATGCAGCTCTAATATGCAGTCATTTACAACCAGAAATGGCCAAAGTGTGTTTTTGTTGTAGATAATAATGGCAAATTCTCATGCAGAATAAAAGCTCTAAACAAAGCCCACCTGCTCCCGGTGGCCCACCTCACTAGAGGGGTAAAACTTACCACAAACAGGCACCTGCCTGACTCCTCCAGGCCCCCCTGACCCCCCTCCCCCCAACTCCCGCATCCCCCAGGCCCTCCACACCTTCCCTGCATTCATGAGCTCCCCTGTGGCCCACTTAAGGCCTGCACTCTACAGAGCAACTGGAGCCTCAAATGCCGAACGGCAACAAAGGGCCAAACAGAGGACAGCACACGCCGCCCCCCCCCACCAAACTCCACACCCCACTGAAAGAGTCCATCAGCAGCCTTCTTTTCTGATGCTACACCACAGACAGCTGGGGAAAGTGGGCCTGAATGCTGTTACATAATTAGGCCTGTAGCCTTGAGGGTTAAATCAGCTCTAATGTCAAAGAGCTCTGCTCCTATCAGACACACCTGTTAAGGGCAAAGTGGACAGTACCGCACTACAGCTTCGCCGATCACATTCGCATAAGTAGCAATATTCTATCCAGTCTCTAAATGCTGCAATGTGCTGGGACCATCTTGACCAACCACAAATACTTCTGTGGAAGTTTGGCTCAACTGAGGCATTCGCATTATCCAAAAATTATCCATTTTTGTTAAACACAATCTAGGCTCAAGCTTGTCCCCTCTCATTAAAAGAGCCCTGTTTTTTTAGCATACTGCAGTTTCAGAATATGTAGCAATACAATTGTAACACAGTGGTTTTGCCCACCCAAGCATCCCTGGTCATTTAAAAAATAAAAAAAGAAAGAAACCAGACATATACTAAAATAAAGTCTCACTGAGGAGGGGAGGGGGTCTTATTTCACCAATTCACTTATACAAACACACAAGCAGTCGACTTTCACCTGAAAGCAATGAAAATGGATATGAATTATTTACCCAGCCAGCGTCTCTTAAAGTGATTGGAAAAGGAACAGGATACAAAGAACAGGTGGCAGGGTCCTATTTTTGCTCTCCGTCTGCCTTTAGGTAAGCGGTAATGAGATCTGATAACTAGTCGTTTCTGACATCCTGCCCTCTGCTGTGGACATGTGGCAGCCAGAAAATCTGAAAATGACCCCAAAGCACTTGGAGCACTTGGGCCTTAAACAGGAAAAAAAAAATGAATGAACAATACCAAGGAACAAAGAACATCTGCAGGAATCAACTAGTATTTTTCTCAATTATCTAATTCGACACCACACAAGAGACAAGCACTGCTAAAATAAATACATATATTTTTTTTACAGTGCTCATCTCTTGTGCGGTTTGGAATTAATAGCGTGTGTACACACATTATATACATATGAACACACACACAATCTTTATAACACTGTTACACACTGCCAATGATGGTATAGTTGGTCCTTACTTTTACCATCAATTATGTTATAAATTATTATTTTGACAATCAAGTAATAAGGCCAAAAAAGGCACAAAACAAATTTAACTTTTTGCAAGCAAACCACTGAGCCAATAAATCGACAGTGTAATTGTTAACCTGTTCATTTTTTTTTATTGAATAATCGTAACAGCCCTTGACCTTAACGATCATGGTTGAGGGTACTCTCCAGCACTGTGCCTGAATATCCAGTAAAATACTCAAGACATGAAGCACAAGTCTGAATGATTAGTTTCCCAGTTCGCCGCCTCCAGGTAAGCCTACTGAGCACCTGTCGAGTCCTCACAACCTGCTCATGGTGCACAGCTGTTTCCCTCCTAATGAAGACAACAGGGGGACCGAGGCGGCGGCGGCACGTCTCAATGAGGATTCTGATGCAATTCTAAGAAACGGCCGGCATTTTGTTTACAAAGTTCAAAAGGGATGGCGACTAACAACATGGACTGGATGATGGAGTGCTGACCTGTCGGCCAACGTCGTGCACAGAAATCTAGCGGTCGGTTGCGATTTTAGGGACAACACAGTTATTAACACCCCATTACGTCCCAGTCACAGATATGTAATGGATATATATCATCCAGTTTTGTTACTCCACAGGAAAATTTGTCACAAGCAGCTGAGTGTGTGTGTGTGTGTGTGTGTGTGTGTGTGTGGTAAAGGTATTACATCAGGAGAGAAGAACCAGCACTTGGTGTTCTGGGGCAGCGGAGAGGTAGACAAACCTGGTCCAAAAATAATAGGCAACGGTATTAGCACTTTCAGCACTTTGAGGTTCTTAAAGCAACAGTTTTGATGAAACCGCTGCCACACACAAACACATCTTTTTTAATATAAATCTGCCTGCCAGACTTTTCCTCCAAAAATGAAAGAGATGGTCACAACACTTTCCCAGCAGCCTGTTACCAATAGGAGATCTGAAGACATTCATTCTACACTAGGTTACACCTCTAAGTAGAGAATCAGTCTAAAGAAATAAGAATGTATGGTAATAATAATGAAAATAATAATAATAAGCAGCCTGGCCAGTGCAAGATAATGGTCATCCATCTGCTAGATTTAAATTAGACTGTATCATCTAGTTTAATATAAATCTACCAGTCAGACTTTTCCTCCAAAAATGAAAATGATCTTTACAGCTCGGTGACAATAGGAGATAAGAAGACATTAATTATTCACTGGGTTACTGCAAGTACAGGAATCAGTCCAAAAAAATCCAGCTGTATAGTCAGGAAAATTACTACTACTACTACTACTACTACTACTACTACTAATAATAATAATAATAATAATAATAATAATAATAATAATAATAATAATAGGTAACCCACTGTAGAACCAGCCTGGCCAGTTTAAATAATGTTCAGAAATCTGGTAGATTCCAATTAGACTATATTTATAGGTATACATACTATACCTTCTAGTCTAATATAAATCTACCTGCCAGACTTTTCCTCCAAAATGAAAAAGATGGTCACAGTTTGGTGACAATAGGAGCATTCATTATGAACATTCACGTTCATTCTACACGTTCACTATCAGTCTACAGAAATTAGTCTAATAATAATAATCATCATAATAATAGTAATAACAGGTAACCCATTCTAGACGCAGCCTGGCCATTGGAAGATAATGCTCATAAGGCTGGCTATTCGGACCGAGCCACTCTTGTGGATCAGCACTCAACACTCCACGTTTTTTCAAACTTGGTAAAAAAAAAAAAGTAGTAAATCTGGAGCTGTAAAGTATGCATGGGAGGCTTTTCTGCACAAGTCCCGCCGTGCAGACACTGGAGGCGAAAACAAAGAGCTCTAGCCCGGAGAGCAGTTTTCGCCTGAACGGTGGCCGGCTAGCCGGCTCACTCCATGCAGCACTCTCTCCTGTCCTTAGCCTGACATTAGACCAGCAAAGAAGCTTTCTAGGCTAGTTAACATCTGAAAACGCCTGTAAATAAAAACAAGAGGTCAATTCAGCTCACTGTGGATTCTTAGACCTTTTAAAACAGACAGAAATGTTCTTAACTGCCGCTGCTCACTGGGACAGTCCTGCTACTATTAGCTAGTAGCAGGAGCGTTGATAACGTTAGCTTAGCCACGTTAGACGAGTGTTGTTAAATCCATAACAAATAAAACAGATAAGAAAATAAGGGTATCACGAAGAGGAGCCACCCCCACCACACAGGGACGGCTGTATTGGGCTAGTAGGAACTAACTCGGGCTGGGCTAGCAGTTAGCTCCGGAGCCCGGCAACCTATGTCTGCTAGCCGGGGAGAGACACCTGCTCCGCGCTCGGGGTAAAGAGGATGCCCCGACGGAGGATGGTCTCACCCGAGGAGGAGAAACCTAGCGACGATGGTAAGACACACTGCAAATAGGTTCGGTTCGTTTAAATGTTAGAAACGAGCTTTTATGGACAGCACTGGTGTTGTCGCTGATGCCACGGCACTGCGGAAAAAACACATACACAGCCCACAAAAGGGAGCAGGCGGGGATGCACGGTGTCCATCGGAAACGAATCCAGAAAGAGAGATGATTTTTTTGGAGTAAATAATCTCCAGATGGTCGGCTAGCACAGCAGCTAGCTCTCAGAGACACAGGACTCACAATGAAACCCGCCCGGGTCTCCCACCACACCAGGAGAGACAGAGACATAAACAGAAAAACAGAGTTCGGAACAGAGTGAGGGGTAATATTCACCTGGCTGCGCGGTGCTGGGTGAGGATGAGGGTGATGAGGTGGGTGAGGATGATGAGAATGAGCTGGTGGTGGTTGTTGTTGTCGTGGTGGTCGTGGTGGTGGTGGTTGTTGTTGTTGTTGGTGGGTTACTGTCTCCAGGACTACCGTGACTATGGCGCTGCCTCGCGGGGCAACGGTTTCTAAAGCCCCGAACACGAGCCCGGCGGAAGAGCGCGAGCAGGGGGCGGGGCCAGCACAAAGCACTGCTAAAAGTTCCAGAGATTTACTTCGATAAAATAATTTATTTGTTACATTCATCTAAAATAATAACATACATACATAAAAAGTATAATTATTGAATTCACATTTAATTTAATGAATAATCTTTAAAAAGAAATAGATGCACACACACACACACATGCATGTAATGCTTTCATAATTAACTGAAATAATTATGAATCTTATAAATTATCGTTAATAGCGATAGATATTAAATTAATACACATGCACACACACACACATATACCAGTTCATCAAAATGATGACCTTTTATTGTCTAAAAGTAACAGATATTATTAAATTAAAAACAAGAAAAATCTTCATAACAGAAATAAACCTATATATACATAAACGTATATAATTAAGACCCAGATCCTATTAGCTGAGTATGGTTTAGATATTGTAGTTTTATTGTCTTTACAGAGATATATTCAGTTGATCTCTCTCTCTCTCTCTCTCTCTCTCTATCTCTATGCATGCACACATACAAACACACACACACATACAGCAGTAAATTTGAGTATATTGTCGTAAAATCACGAAAATAAAACTACAACATCTTAAAGATACTCAGCTACTAGACTCATAATTAGACTGAACTAATAAATCCACGGTATACCTATTAAGCTCAATATTTATTAAAAAAAATGAACGCGAATGTTTGTGAATTTGTGAGAAATCTTCCTCGTGGGCGCTCAGGGGGCGGGACTTCCGCTGTGAGGGTCTCCTCCAGGACCAGGGTCGGTGGAGCGAGCAGACAGGAGAACCCGCTGGGGATGAAACCTGGTTCTGAGTGTCAAACTACTTTACCGTGGTACTGTTTAAAAACTAATGTCTTCCAAACTGTCCAGCTGGAGCAAAACTGTTGTCTGAGACTCTGGGCTCAATCTCACTCTCTGATCCTGAGAGGGTCCTGGACCACTAGACTGACTGAACACTAGAGCTGCATGATATGGACAGAATATCAGTATTGGATTTTACTGCTACCTACTGAGATTGTGATGCACTATTAAAGGGCACATATAATCACTTTTCTGTAATTAAATCGCTTAAAATATGTAATTATTCACTGCCCTGTACACACAGTCCCTAAATGGAAACTAAGCTGCAAAAACAGCTCGTTTTCAAATCAGCTTCTGCGATGTCACAAAACCCACACACTATGTAGACAAAAGTATTGGGACGCATGAGCATTACAGCAACAGGGACTTTAATGGCACTGCACTGAAATACATAGTCTTTAACATGGAGTCCCCTTTAACAGCTATAACAGCTTCCACACTTCTTAGAAGGCTTTCCACAAGACTTTGGAGTTTCTGTGGGAATTTGTTCCCATTCATTCTGTAGAGCATTTATGAGGTCAGGCACTGATGTTGGATGAGAAGACCCTAATCACAATCTTTGTGCCAGTTCATCCCAAAGGTGCTGGATGGGGTTGAGGTCAGGGCTCTGTGCTGGCCAGTCAAGTTCTTCCACACTGAACTCCTCCAGCCATGTCTTTATGGAGCTCACTTTGTGCACTGGGACAGTCAAGCTGGAATAGAAAAGGTTCTTCCCCAAACTGGGTCCACAAAGTTGGAAGCATGGCATTGTCCAGAATGTCTTGGTCTGCGGAAGCATTAAGATTGCCCTTCACTGGAAGTAAGGGGCCACCTGAACACAATAATTTAGAGATGTGTCCCAGTACTTTTGTCCATATAGTGGATGTCAATATGTCTTATTCAGTCTACAGCAGTCTAGCCCCTCCTATTCACGCTGAAGTTCTAAGGAGTTTTTCAGCTCCATGCTGTCTTTTAAGTGCGCTGCAACACAGGACAGCCAGTCTAGAGAGAGTGTTTACATTTATCAGCATTGTAACAAAAGCAGACGGTTTAATTCTCGGCTTGGACAACAGATGAAGAATGAATGATGATGAGTTATGAAATCCTATGGGTAAACAAACCCATCAAACGTCATGGAAAAGATGAAAAAGAAGGATAATGTAAAATACAGGCCCTTTAAAAAACACCTCGGCCAATCAGTGCAGCCCAACTACACATACACATTACAGGCTATTGGACAATAGAACTCAAATAATCAGTCATGGCTAAAACTGAATGTAATTACTAAGTACTACATGTATTCATTACCTTACCGAACAATAAAACAATCACTTAATTCAGAATACATGATCTTGATTAGGCCCATAAGAAAACCATGCTGTTGTAATTTCCTCCTGATCCACACTCAGGCTTCTTCATACACAACCAGTCAAAAGTTCTTGCACACACTGACATTTATATTATTTACTAATTAATACATTTGCAGTGTCTTCACCATTTGAGTTCCCTTATTAGCTAGAAAATGACAGTTTTTATTACTCATTACTGACCTACGGACCTACTAACCATAATCATAAAAATATGATTATGATTATAAGATATTTAACAAGCTATTAAGTGCTTAAACAGTTTACGAGTGCATTTAAAGTTAAAGCACAGGCTAGAATTTGACTCTGCATCACCACACAACCAGTTAATAGGATGTCAGATGTGCACTGTTATAGATCACACTGGTTTATCAGTCTACACAGACTTTAGCAGGGACTTCAGTGTTTACTGCACACTATGCAATGATAATTACAATTGAATAATTATATAATACTTAATAAACATGCATTGATGGTGTTTTCTTTAAATATGGTATGTTTTTATATTTTGATATGAATTTTAAATATTTGTTTAAAATATTAATTCAGTTATTGTCAAACATTCTTAGTGGATGCTGAATTATATGTTTTCAATATATAACTTCTGAACACACTTTTTAAAATTTAATATCTCCTTCGCTTTTTCTATGAAATGGTTATGGATACATTCCCTGATAAATAATCCATTCATTAATGGTAGTTTTGAGAGAAGCTTTTGGCCTAAAATGCCTTTTTAAAATCTGTTAATGGTGGAGAGGTACATGCAGAGTGTTTTAAGGCAAAATAGTCTCCAAAGAAAGAATACTTCTTCAGATATACCTCTATTTTACCATCATCATCATTGCAGTTAAACACTCAGAAGACACGTCGAGGTTTTAGATAGTAGTAAAAATGTCTATATTTGTGCTACAGACATTGTGACTCCTGGTTCGTAAGTATGTCTATAATAAACCATTGAACACGAAGCCATTTTAATTGACCTTTAAAACATGACAAAACGCTCACAAATGATAGACCAGTGGTTTATTTTGTTCTGTGACTCTGGCACAATTTAAATAATTAAAATAAAATAAAATTGCTGACTTTGTCAAAGCAGAAATGCAGCTATGTGTTGAGACTATAGTACCTTACAGGCTACAGACAATAATGGCTTTTAGTGGTTAAACTTGTAGAGGTAAGATTTGTTAACAGAAATGATCCTGGCAGCGGCATCGTCTTCAGGATGTCAGCCCAGGTGTCAAATTGTGTTCATTTTAGTCATTTCAGGGTTATTTGAGATCGGACGCCTTTTCTAGAACATTGGGGGCTGCAGACTCAGCCACCCACTTCTAACGACGCGCTTGAATTTTATGATGTTACACTGCTCTGTATTATAACAACAATTTAGGCTTTTTACCACAATATTTGGTTCAGGATGAACCCAGTCCAAGGGATTCATGATCTTCCTCAAGGATATTTTCTTGCATTTGACTCTAGGTAAAAATGATGACACCAGACACTGGTTCACGAAGTGATGGCAAGATGTGATTAGTACAGACATACACTACCAGTCAAAAGTTTTGGCACACATTGATATTTTCTACATTTGAATGTTACTCACTTTTAATAGTAATAATAATAATAAAAAATAATAATAAAAAAATCACTCAACATTATTTGCTAGCAAATCCATTTACAGTATGTTCACCATTTGAGTGCCTTTATTAGTCAGAAAATGTCATGTTTTATTGTTCATCACTACTGACCCGTTATATGTATAATTATAACATGGATCACCAGACAAGTGTTAGGTATTTAACAAGCTATTAAGTGCTTAAACAGTTAACGAGTGCATTTAAAGTAAAAGGACAGTCTAGAATTTGACTCTGCATCAACATATAGCCAGTTAATAGGATCTCAGACATGCACAGTTACAGTAAAGGAAACTTGTTTCATTTGACATATTTTCATTTATGTTTGTTCCATATGCAGTTCATGAAATAAGTGGGTATGTGGTAAAATCCTGTGGTGTGAAAAAGATTTTGACTGGTAGTGCAGCTGTGAAAATGGCCTTGTCCTTATTAGACGCATGCTTGGAACACCTCACCCCTTGGTATTTTCAGTGCATCATTTGAAAACTTTTTGACTGCAGTTGTTGCCAACAATAATAAACCATTTCAGATTAAATCTACTATTGGAATTCTCCTTTAAAACACAAAAAAAACTGTCACAAATGATAAGTAGACCAGTGGTTTGTGGTATTTATTTTGTTCTGTAACTCTGGCACAGTTAAAGCAGCTTTGTATTGCGGCTATAGTGCTCTACAGGCTACAGGCAATAACGGCTTTTAGAGGTTAAACTTGTAGAGGTTAGAATTATTAACAGAAACAATCCAGGCATACAGCAAAGGCATTGGCAAAATTTTTGTTGGCGGGATCGAGAGGTGGGGAAAATGAAATCAATTTGTTGACGGCGGTGGTCTGTTAGTGACCGGCCAATCCAGGTTCTACCTGAGATCCAGAGCTGGGTCTAAAACATTTGTGACACCACAGATAGTTGTGATCGAATCCATATCACTAATTCCTGAGGACAATATCGCCTCCTTTCCCAAAATAAACTGGTAAACCCCCAGCTGATAGCCTACCAGTGATGCTAAACAGTATTTATGGCTTTCCATTGCAGATCTTTCTTTTGGCCTTTTCAGTCCCTGACTGCTGACCACTCTATTAAGAGCTCGCCCAGTGTTTTAAAAGGCACAGCGACGCCAGTGCGTTCTGTGGCTTTAATAACTCAGAAAAAGGCAACTGGGATACTTTAGCATTCATTATGAACTGGTTTAGAGCTTAATGTGGAAACCCGAGGCATTTTTGTCCCCTCCGAGAAGAGATGTGCTCCAGTGAAGCATAAAATCAGGAGTGCTCTTCCCTGCTTTTCCAGACATGTTTGGATTAAGGTTACTCACACTTTAACAATTCTGATCATAGAAAAAAACAAAGGAGATCATATTCTTTGTGAAACAAAAACAATCACATTAGCAAAATGGAAATGAAGCCCACACATGGGCTCTTCTGCCAAGAGGATTCAGACGTTGTTTCCCACAGCAACAGTTATTTTAAAATTCACAGATTTGACTCTTGATCAAACACAACAAGAAAATCAGCAATGAATAATCAATATAAACATCTGATCTTCAGCAGACGGAAGATTACACTTGTCGGTTTTTATTCCTCCGTGTAGACACATGAAAGTTGACTTGGGCATTGATCTACAGAACGTATGTGAAGATAGTTGTCCTCCGACACTGAATGCTCCTGATCCTCTAAGGTGTTCTTCGATGCAGCCTGTTGATCCAGCACTGCAGTCACAAACATACACAGTTCGTTTAGAGTCACAGACTGAATAGATGGTCAGAAAGTTTGAGGTGTGTTTCCTAGGGATGTGCATTCTGATGACTTCTAAAATTTGAGTATTTCTAAGGGTTCATGAACACGTAAGTTAGTCGTACGAAAGAAAGAAAGGCTTTGATCGGCATGTACAGAACTGTGCAAATGTCAGAGAGACTACACTTTTGTTAATTTCATTTTCCATTAATCAGTATTTGCCTAGGCTGTAGTTTTGTGCCTCCTACTACTACTTTAACTCTTACTTCTATACTATACAGGCTAATGGAGAAACTTCTGAGGAGACTGGATAAATGATAAAACAAAAAGGGAAATAAGTGAAAAAAACTGTGTCAATGGCATTTTTGTGTGAATTTTAGCACTGTTGAGTTTAATATATTGGAAAAACACAAAGTTTAAAATATTAAATAACTTTTGCACAGGTTACATTTTTGTATTTTATTTTTTCCCTAATATGTTACATTCGGCAATTAAACAGTAATTATGTATCAAAATGTGCATCAGGTTGTGGACTAACTTACAAAATCAACAAAAAACTGGCACCCAGCTTTTGTATGTGACTGAACTTTTAAATGTGAGGTGATGTGATATCATAAATTAATACTACATTTGTTGTATCTAGGATACATTAAATAATTGTTTCAGCTGTTGGGCATTGCTGGCTGAACGTGCTTCACACATCCAACAAGACAGTAGCTACTGCTACTGCAACTACTGCTACTACTGCTACTGCTACTACTGCTACTACTGCTACTGCTACTACTGCTACTGCTACTACTACTACTGCT
>JBBPCX010000035.1:14706567-14726484 GCA_037974365.1 Hydrocynus forskahlii
TACTACTACTACTACTGCTACTACCACTACCACTACTACCACTACTACTACTACTGCTACTACCACTCCCACTACTACTACTACTACTACTGCTACTACCACTACCACTACTACCACTACTACTACTACTACTACCACTACTACTACTACTACTACTACTACTACTGCTGCTGCTGCTACTACTGCAACTACTACTACTACTACTAATAATAATAATAGCAACGCTTTTTCTTCTGGTAATTTTTAGATGCTTTCTAACTCCAAAGTAAACACAGAAGCAAACCATGATAGCAAGTGAATGGGAGCTTCACTGTGGTCTGATACAAGGTATTGTATTCACTAAACCCCCTCCACTACACCCGGTTTAACCATTTACCATGGTTATTTTCCCCCCAGTCATCCAAAAATAGGATTCTGCTACAAACACTAGGCTAGAATGAGTTAATAATCAGACGTTAATTAAACTGTAAAAAGGCTGTGGTATTCAGAGGTATAAATGGTGTATTTTGACTTCAGGTGGCCGTTAAAAGCCTCTACACAATACAAAGATTATATTAAAAGTTTTTTTTAGTAGAATCACACATCCAAGCCAAGAGCCATTAATGAACCTTCATTTTGAAGAGTGTAGGGTTGGTGTATCATGGCTTAATGGTTCTGCACCTGTGATGTTGGACAGAGCTCTGTGGATCAAGTCGATTTCCTGATGAGTCGTGACTGAGGGACCCAGACTGTCCTCAAACTCGGGCAAATGCATCATGGAACAGGAGGATATCGGCTTCGCTGTGTGCTGTGACTCACTGTATGAAGGGGAGCACAGCGTCTGGCTGTGACTAGGGAAGCCTGTAGATTTTGACAAAAACACATTAGCTTTGCATATTAACCATCTTTTCATGTACTAACGCTTATTATTATCTAAATTTTAAAAAAGTGATATTTTCATTATAAAAGCGAGGAATGGAAGCCTTGACCCACTGGCAACTACAGATGTGGCAAAGCAAGGCTTTCTACTGAGCAATTCTTTTACAGTTTTTGTAACCATTTCTTCACGTTGCCTCTCAAATAAGTATGAACGTGTGGAATTTGAGCTTGGAAAACACTGAGAGCTACAGTACACAATGGTAAGGTCTGCATTAGATAGATCTATTTTTGACTTCGACTAACAGACACCCATCTGTTGCTTCTGAAATGGAAGTACGGACTCATGAATCATTCAGCTGGACTTTTTTCCCCGGCACTATAGTCAATATGCATCAGGAGCACTAAGGTACATATGCATTCAGTTTCACCTCACTGCAAACACCACCCTCAGTTATTGAGGGATCGTATCAGAAGCCAATGTGGAGAAAATAGTATACATAAATAAAGTTACGCCATAAACTGCACCTTTCAGCTCCTCACTCTCATTTAGTTCACAGTAGATACTGAGTAATTTGTCGTATATATTTGACCTGGGGTTAAGATGGTTAATACACACCTAATTAGTTATATTAAGCTGCTTACAGTGCCCCCAGATGTTCAAGGCTAAATCCATAGAAAAGCATCGATCAAAAGAATGGGTCACCATAATCAATGCATCAGTTAAGGGGTATAAAGCCCCTCAGCACTCGGATGTCTGTAAGGATTCACTTCCATCCAATAGTATTGGGCAGAGTTTTAGCTTCATTTGTGAACCAGAACTAACCATCTGACATCACATCAATTGTGACCTCACTAATGCTCTCGTGGCTAAATGCAATAAAATCAAATAGCAATGTTCAAACAATAACATACTTCTAACCACTATTTGTGCTACTGGTAATTCACTTAACTGTAAGTTCCTTATCTATAGTATTTATACCCCTGTATGTTATGTTAAGTTCCTTATCTATAGTATTTATAGTCAAGTAGTCGAGTAGACCTTTATTGTCATTCCAGCCATACACATTAAGTACACAGTGAGACAAAGTATTGTTCTCCTGGACCATAATTACTTACATCCTTTAGGTAACTTTAAGTTACTTATTTGTAGTGATAATACCCCATCATTTGTGTATATACCATGGTGTATTTCATATAGAGTATTTTCTGCAGAGTTTTTATTGGTTTATTTAGACTTTACATTTTATATTGTCCTTGTCTCTGTGTCTCTGTATCTGTGCAGTAACAAGCAATTTCCTCTGCGATCAATACAGTTTTCAGATTCTGATTCATCTTGTATGCCTTTCTCAGAAGATCAGGTACTGCAGCAACAGATGGACAACTATTAACACCCTTGATTTCAGAAAAAAACACTGGATGAGCAGGTGTCTACAAACTCTTGGAGATATTCGGACAACATAAAGCTGAGTTTTCAATTAATTTGCAATGCCAATGGTGGTTCACCATTGAAATTTCTTTTTCGTTTAGGTTGGGCTTAATCCGAGTCTGGGGCACTGGCTCATGGTGTAATAGGATTATTTATAAAGGACAGTGCAGTAGACCTAAACAACACTATAAATCTGTGTTTGAATGCAGGTTAATGCATATCTACATATAAACTGAGGAGATGCCATTTATTGGAATTTAAAATGTTCCTGTTTGCAGGCTATTACTAATCAGTTAGAGATCCATGTTTATACAGCAAATAAACTGAAATTGACTGTAGGAACGTACCGTCTTGATGAGCGGGGAGGGACGCTATGGAGTATCTGGGCAGTCCGCTGGTCTTTTGGGCGGCAACCATGTGGTGGTGTGGAACCGCAGGAGAAGGTTGGTGGGTTTGCCTGGAGCTGAAATTTCGCAGAAAGCGACTTTTCATTTGGACGCCAATGCATTACTTCACAAGTTTGATGATTCGCTCGGAAAAAGCTGGTTTATTTGAGACCAACTCGACTGATTATTCATTTCTCAAAACAGAGTCTAATAGCGAGCCATAAAAGAGCCAAGGGACTTCAAGGATGTAACGACTACATCAGAACTGTGGGACCGGATCAAAACGGCTACACTTTGTACAAAATCATGGGGAGGAAAAGAGCCAACGAGGATTTCACAATTGATTTAACACATAGAGAGGTAATTACAGCAGGCCGCTTGCCTCGGACTTTCATGGCATTTTTTCGGTTCTTTGAAGCACTTAGTGAATTTCAGCTTCCCCTCTGGTTGGTGGCTATAGCGTCAATTAATGCAGACTCTTAAGAGCAATGAGGCAGAGCAGGACTTGCTCTTACTAGCCAATTGTCTTTGTGGAGTCCTGCGGCGTCCCGCGCTGCCTACTGCTGCTCCTGGAACAATCGCGGGCAGTGCGTAGCCATGAGCATCTGGCTCTGGCCGTGCAGAAACGGTTCCCTCTGCCCTTTGAAGTGCAGCACTGAAGGAACGGGTTTCTATGGGCAGGCCGTGCGACAGTGTCGCTGGCAATGCAAAACTGTAAACCTCTTCCATGGCTTTGCCACTGCAGACGCATTCGGCTCACAAAGGCCCATTGGTGCCTTTCACTGCTAAGGGGAAAAATGGCGCTTTATTTTAATCAGATTATTCCAACTATGAGCTTACAGCCATAAAGCCATGACAACCAATGTTGAAGGACTTATTTGTTGCAGATCAGAGACACAGAAAAAGAGTGCTGGAGCATTTAAATCAGTCATAGCAACCTGCTCTGCCAAGGTGAACTCCAAATGAATGCTAACTAAATAGCGCTTCAGTCCATGGCACGTTGCTGCATTGAGTGAAGACCAAAACATAGTAATGGGTGAATGGGTGGGGAGGAGGAGGTCTGAGAAGCATAATGCATTGATGAGAATGGCAAAGAATTATGCGAACCAATTCATCACCCTCGCAAAAAGACACAGACACAATCGTATAGAAGCAATGCCAACTTAACGTGGCAGCTAGCGCTCCTCTGTCGGCTCCGAGGTGGGTTGCAGGGGCTACAAACGTACCTCCTTTTCTCTCCACTCGTGCATGAGCATAGCATGAGGCTGTCTTTCTTTTCTCACACTTTTTCTTTAACTTTCTTTCAGAATTCCTGTGAACCAGCGACCAATTTTAGGCCCAGCAGGAGCTCCTGGGAGGAATAGGACAACCGCGGTTCTCAGCGTACTCGATTAAAAAGGCTCATTATCATTTACTGTAATGGTTACTGTGAAATAAAACGACAAGTAAGCGAATAAGTGAGTGAATTCTGCGGAATTCAAATCCATTTTACAAGCTGTTTAAGTTCACATTGACAATGAATTTGTGGTACAGCTAGAATATTACATTTTTATTTGATTATTTTTCCATTTCTCACAAGTTTAGTCAAGACCAAATCCACAAGGACTGGCTATGACTCTCCCAATCACACAATACTACCAACTAGAGTTGCACAATATGGACAGAATATTAGGATTGCCTTTATGCTGCAACCTATTGCGTGAGATGTCTTTCAGTCCATTAATAGGCCCATATAATAACTCCATAAATAAAAGTCTTAGAGTATGTAAATATTCGCTGCCCATTCATGCTGAAGTTCTAAGGAATGTTTCAGCTCAGTGCTGTCTTTTGAATGAGCTGTAATACAGGGGCAGCCAATCAGAAAAGAGATCATTTACACAAACAGACCGTTTAAGTCTATGGTTGGAAAATGCTAATGTAAGAATGAATTACAATGAGTTATGAAATCTTTATCTGTATTGCAGAGGCCAATATCGCAATAATGATTAACAGACGATAAATTGTGCAAACACTAGGAGTTTTAGGGTATTCAAAGTTTTTTAAACTTGTTTTCCCTCACAATGTAATCATGACCAATTGCTACCAGCCAGGTCTCCTCATCATATGATGCTAATAAGCTAGGAGAGTGATGCACTATGCATCACCACATGTTTTCTAACCTTACGAATATCGCAAGATGGCTCAACATGCTTGGAGGAGACCACTAACTGCCAGTTTCAACAGGTGGCTTTAGGAAGATAATCTATTATGACAAAATGTTTTAAGAAGAGTTTGACAGTTTTGGTGAGAGGGAAGGCTGGCTATGCTGTGGCCGCAGATGGCAATAGCATGACTGGGGAATCTCCTGGCAACAAGGCCAATTTTGTCCATCTCAACTTGATCCCAAACCTCAGAAAAGTGAAATATGACATATTATTTTCCATGAAAATCAAGCACTGTAGCCTAATATTATATTTCTTCAGTGTTTTCCATTCGTACCTTTAGGTCTCCCAGACAATGCTAA
The DNA here is from genome assembly GCA_037974365.1 of Hydrocynus forskahlii. Lineage (NCBI taxonomy): Eukaryota > Metazoa > Chordata > Actinopteri > Characiformes > Alestidae > Hydrocynus > Hydrocynus forskahlii. The sequence continues at coordinate 14,711,741 of JBBPCX010000035.1, forward strand.
TGTGGCTATTATTTGGTTGAGCTGTCCCAATAGGAGGCTGGTTTCTGTTATAAAAGCCTGTAAAAGTGGGTACCTGCTGTTAGCTGGTAGGGGAGGCAGTGCATGGTGGGAGCTGCTGGGTGAGGGATGAACATGGCAGACTGCTGGAAGCTGTAGGGAACTGTGTAAACTGGTCACTTGGCTGGACTGGTCGAGGGAGAACACACCTATAGACATAACAGACATAAAATACGGAAAAATACTGGAATATGTTCTTGATATATTTCAAAATTTGAACAAAATATACTGTATTTTAACCCAGTCTATCTTTATATGGGTAATTTGTTTAAAGAGTCTTATTTATAAGCAGGTAAGTGCTGAGTACCTGTATATAAGTCAGATGCTAAACCAGAAGACTGGCAGAACTTATTATCGACCACATCCAGAGGCGACAGGCTGTGCTGCAGAGGCTGTATAGTTAAACACTCTGACAGGCCGTCCTGGTAGTGCTCTGTGCTGGCTCTTAACTGTTAAACACAAAACAGCAGTGAACTGTAATTACATCAGTTTCTAATTATGCATATACACTACCGGTCAAAAGTTTTAGAACACCCCAATTTTTCTGTTTTGAAATTCAAGCGGTTCAATGTCTCATTGTTCATTCTGCAGAAAGTTCTTCCCAACTCCGTTGCAGAAGTTCCCATAAGTGTGCAGCACTTATAGGTTGCTTTGCTTTCACTCTTATGTCCAGTTCATCCTACAGCAGCTCAACCCGATCTCACAACTTTTCGTGCAGCCATCACCTTATACAGTCAAAGTAAAAAGTATGTGAACCTCTTGGTATTTTGTGGTTTTCTGCATAAAAAGTGATCTGATCTTCATCTAAGTCAAAGGTACAGATATACACAATGAGCTGAAGCCAACAACACACAAAGTTCTACTCTTTCATGTCTTTATTATACAAACACATTCAGCATTCACAGTGGTAGTGGAAAAAGTAAGTGAACCCATAGGTTTAATAACTGGTTGACCCTCCTTTGGCAGCAATGACCTCAACCAGGCGGTTCCTATAACTGCAGATCAGACCTGCACATTGTGTGTGGGGAATTTTAGCCCATTCTTCCCTGCAGAACTGCCTTAACTCTTCCATATTTTTTGGTTGTCTTCTGCGTATTGCTCTCTTCAAGTCATTCCACAGCATCTCAGTAGGATTGAGATCGGGGCTCTGACTAGGCCTCTCCAAAAGGTGGATTTGCTGCGATGTTTGGGGTCATTGTCCTATTGCATCGCCCAGCGTCTTCTGGGCTTCAGTTGACAGACAGTCTCACATTATCCTGAAGAATTTGCTGATAAATTTGGGAATTCATTTTAGCCTCAATGATGGCGAGCTCTCCAGGCCCTGATGCAACAAAGCATGCCCAAATCATGATGTTCCCTCCACCATACTTTACTGTAGGGATGATGTTTTTATATTGATATGCAGTGCCCTTTTTACACCAAATGAAGTTCTGCTTGTTCCTCTGCTTGTTTTAGTTTCATCACTCCACAAAACATTTTCCCAGTATTGCTGTGGAGTGTCCAAGTGCTCCTTCGCAAACTTCAGGCCTGTAGCAATGTTCTTTTTTGACAGCAGTGGCTTCCTTCTTGGTCCTCTGCCATGGACTCCTTTCTTGTTCAGTGTTTTGCGTATTGTTGATTCATGAACACAGATGTTAGACAGTTCTAATGACTTAATCAAGTCATTTACTGTCACTCTAAGGTTCTTCTTTACCTCAAAGATGACTTTGCGTTGTGCTCTTGGGGTCATCTTGGCAGGGCGCACACTTCTAGGCAGAGTAGCCACAGTACCAAACTGTCACCATTTATAGACAACTTGCCTAACAGTAGACTGATGAATATGTAAAATCTTTGCGATGACTTTGTAACCCTTTCCAGCCTTATGTAATTTAACAATTCTTGATCGTAGGTCTTCGGGCTCAGCAGCTAGATGGGGTTTAAGTCTGGAGACTTCTGGCCACTCCATGTTTTCCAGCTCACCATCTTTTTCTTTCTTCTGTGGTAGTTCTGGCAGAGCTTGGACTTATGGGTCACTATCTTGCTGTAGGACGAACCCGACCAACTCGGCACAAACCAGAGGTCCTGAGCTACAGAATTATTTCCCATTTCTTGGTAACCTTACCATTTTTAAACCTCTCGCAGTTCAGCACTGTCCTTTGTACCATTTCATGCTATTCACTGGACTTGAACTGTTCGAATTTCAATAAAAATAAAACCTTGAAACACTGGGGTGTTCTAAAACTTTTGACCAGTAGTGTAGGTTTGCTTGATGGATTTGAATCAAAACAGTCTATCTATCTATTTATCTATCTATCTATGAACATTTGAACATTTTGTAACTGATAAGAGGCTAAACATTCAGATAACCTTTTAAACACTCAGATAACCAATTTTATACTTATTTGTTTTTTTTTGTTTGTTTTTGGGGTTTTTTTGTCAAGATTTTTCTGTCTAATTTATTCTTGTTAAGGGATCCCCTAACAATATTACATAATACCACCAACACTTTGAGGGTGAAGACTAGCTTCCTCCATGTCATGTGAAGCTCCAACACCTTTTTTCACTCTAACACAAAGTCAGTGGACAAAACACGCTTGGAGGACAGCGTTCACTGACGGTTCTGTTGGGGCACCTAACTGTTCGCATTGTGCTGACTGGGGGAGAGGCAGAACCACCCTGCCCACCCAGAAACAGCAAAGCCAACTGTACTGTCATGGACTCCCGGCTGCGGCACCACCAGGGACTGAACTCCTGATCTCCCACAGTATATCTAACCACAGCCAAGTAATTAATGGTTTATTAAGCTTCATAATGAATTACAGCTGCAAGATTTGTCTTCAATGTTCCAAAGTTCACACACACCACACCTTTATTAAGGAACCTTCACTGGCTTCCTGTGGCCGATCGCATTAAGTTCAAGTCCTTAACACATGATTTCAAGGCCAAGAATGGACTTGCACCCCCACACATATCAGCATTGATCCAACAACGTGTCACGTCTCGTCTTCTCAGGGCTTCAAGCACGGCTCTTTCTTAGCTTCTACTGCTCAGTCCTTACTTTTGCCCTACCCTCTGATTTAGGTGTACTGCAGTAACTTGGTTGAATAGCGGATGATGATTTAAGTTTAGCTTTACAGGTTTAAGGACCAGATGTGGACTATATGCAGTAAATGTAAATGTAAATAATTACATTACAGGCAGAAATGCCAGCCATATTTCAATTCATTGTTCATATCTGGATTTATGCTAGAATTGGACTATAAATTACTTGAAAAAAACATTGCAGTCAATCATGTGTTTGGCAAAATAATTTTTTGAGAGTGTATGTGCAATGAAAATTCAGTTCTAACACCAGCCAAAAGCTAGACTTTTTAAATATGCAGTTTTATGCATATTTAAGTAGACAAAGGACACCATGACCAAAGCACCACTCATCTATGCTACTATGGGGTTCTAGCCTCAAGTCACTGGGTGGGGCTCCTCAAAGGTACGCTGGAAATTCACTAAAATGCACATTTAAAGCTCATTCAGTGCACAGAACTGGACTTTAAGGACTGTTTTGTATCTTTTAGGGTAAATTTGTGAGTGAGGTGACCTATATGCGACCCATTTTGGCATAACATATATAGTGCTATATATACATACATTCACACTGTAGCGCTGGTGTTGGAATTTAAACTGCCTATTTTAAGCCCATTACTGACATTAAATGCATAAACCATATGCTACACATATTTTCTGGCTATTTCCAGTCACTGTAAGTAACCGTATCTATGGTGATATGATTTGTTTTCTTTCTGTCATAATGAGTCCAACGCCTACACAAGCTATAAGTTTACTGGCTTTATCAACAACAGCCTTGTAATAGGTTGTGTGTTATGTATCATAAGCACAGAATGGCATATGCCAAAATTAACTGACACATTAAAATTGATAAAAGGATGCTGGCTATGATTAATGAGTTTATTGCAGAGCATCAAAGATACAGAATTACTCCCTAAATGTTATACACGAACAGTGTATATCTGCACTGTACATAGTGCTCTACACTGTACGTCTGTATTATATGCTTGGATTTTGCTAATTATTATTTAATAACTTTTCTACATTAAACATAAATGTACATTAAACATGAATGCAGTGTTCTACTGAGCTTTAGAGTGTCTTCATGATGGAGTTTTAATTCTAACATCATGTAACATCAGGGTAGTTGTTTAATAAACAAATGTATGCATATTTACATAGATCACATCTCATTTGCACATCTAAATAAGAATATCATTAATAAGCTGGTTATGGGTTAGTGTCATGAATATTATGTTTGATGGCAGAAATGGTGAGCAAGACTGAAAAAGTGTAGTAGTTCATTGGAAACACATACAAAAATTGTGTTAAACTGTCTCTGAGGTTTTTGGTTAGATTCTCGAGGGAACATTATTAGTACCTTTAGATAGAAAACATGTAGCGCTTGCTCAAGGACACAACGGTAGAAAGTGAGGTTTGAACCTACGACTTTGTGGCCATCAGGTTCACAGGCAAATGTTTTACCCACCAGGCTCCTACCTATTGTGTAAAATACTTCAGTTGCACTGATTTTATTTTTCTATACAAAACAGGTATAAAAATGTAAAAATATGCCTAATATGGACCTTTGGTTCCCTTCAGGGTACACTTACACTGTTAATACCATGTCGCTGTCTGATTGTCCACTGTCTACTGTCCCTGTATAATAATCTGTAATAATTTTACTTCTGTATGATATTCAGGTAGTACTGACTTTAAGAGGTCTATAATGCTTGTCTGCACCTTACAGTAAACTCTGTTAATTTATGTTCTTTTTGATGGTCCATCGTCCTGGAGGAACATGATTTGGTTCCACTATGTTCGGTGTAGATGGTACTTGCTTTTAGATAATTGGAATAAATATGTCTTATTCTGTTATAATTTTTGCACTGACTATTTTTCTATAAAAACAGGGACTGGAAAATGACTATAATGTACTATGATGCTATAATGCTCATTCGGTGTACACAACTGGGCCTCAAGGACCAAACAGAGAAATAAAGTCCTGGAGGAACATGATTTGGTTTCACTATGTTCAGTGTAGATGGTTGAAATGGCAATAAACACCTACTTGACTTGGCTTAGCTTGCAGAACTGAGGCGTCAGGTAACTGACTCACCTTCTTCCTGGCCTGCTGCTCCTTGGTGGAGTGTGATTTGACGTGTTTGCGCAAAGAGCTGGGATCCGTGTAGCGTTTCAGACACCCTTGGATCTGACATGCATACGGTTTCTGCACAGATAGAAACACAGGTAGCGGGGAGGTATTTTCAGGAGCGCACCTGCTCCGTCCATTTTGCAGCGTTCTGTATGTGTGTGTGTGTGTGTGTGTGTGTGTTGCAGTGACGATGTTAGGCGAGCAGTTAAGGACTAGGGCTCTGTGATTATTTTGCTCAATACTGAAACTACATTACTGATCACTGTTACTCAGCCAATTTAAAAGTAAATGAATGCATATTTAAGTACATCCCATCTTGTTTGCATTAACTATTTTCTGTGTGGTATGAAAAGGTAAAAATATACACCTACGTCTTAGAAGGAGAATGTAATTGACATTTAAAGCTCATTCTATTATTATTATTATTATTGTTGTTGTGTGTGCTTAATATATAATATAAATATTGTAGTGTATATATAGATATTATATATATTATATATTCAACCCAATCTCACAACTTTTCGTGCAGCCATCACGATATACAATGTAATCAGAATACGTGCTGCGATGACACTTTAGGGCTTTATTTCATGCTCGGACAACACTTCACTTTTTCGTGCAAGGACAACGCTTCACTACCCTGTATTTTAATGTGCAGGGCGTAACACTGCCAGTATCAGCGCTAACTGGTGACTGTTAGGGTTAGGGTTAGAGTTAGGGTTAGGGTTAGGGTTAGGGTTAGGGTTAGGGTTAGAGTTAGGGTTAGGGTTAGGATTAGGGTTAGAGTTAGGTTTAGGGTTAGGTTTAGGGTTAGGGTTAGGGTTAGGGTTAGGGTTAGTGTTAGGGTTAGGATTAGGGTTAGAGTTAGGTTTAGGGTTAGGTTTAGGGTTAGGTTTAGGGACAGGGTTAAGGTTAGGGTTAGGGTTAGGGTTAGTGTTAGGGTTTAGGGTTTAGGGTTAGGATTAGGGTTAGAGATTTTCCCAGTCTCATGGCATTTCAACCTGTTTCAACTGCTTTGCAAACAAAAACGATATGGAATCACGTCATTATTTCTCTCATACTGTCCCTCAGTCACCAGTTAGCGCTGATACTGGTGGTGATACGCAGTGCACATTAAAATACAGGGTAGTGAAGCGTTGTCCTAGTGCAAAAAAAAGCCCTGATTGCAGCACGTGTTTTGATTACATTGTATATCATGATGGCTTCACAAAACTCGTGAGACCGGGCTCACACACACACACGCACTTATATATATGTGTGTGTGTATGTGCATGTGTGTGTGAATTATAAATAATAGATACAGTATACAGCATGTATGTACTATATAAAACATATTTCTATCTATCTATCTGTCTGTTTGTCTGTCTGTCAGTCTATCTATCTATCTATCTGTGTGTGTGTGTGTGTGTGTGTGAACAAATACTTTCAAATAACCTATAATGGCTCTTCACACTTTATAGTGAACTACAGTAATAGTAAGCATTCATCTTAAGACTCCTATGGAAAGCCTAAAGAAATCCCTACACATCTGTTCATACGGGATAATTAAGTGTGCAGCTCTAGTACAGACTCACTGTGTCAACGTGTGTGCGCTGGTGCTTCGCGCGGTCGCTGGAGTTGCTGAAGGCTTTCTGACAGCCCGGGTGCTGACACATGTAAGGCTTCTCTCCAGTATGGCTCCGCAGGTGGATCTTCAGGTTCTCCAGGCGGGAGAACGCCTTCTGACAGCCCTCAAACTGACCGGGGGAAGAAGAAATGGAAAAAGCGAAAGAAAAAGAGAGTGAGATTATTATTCCAAGCCTGGATATGCGCCCGACACTGATGGAACAGAAGGGCCGCTTGGGCTGGACCCGAGGCCTGGGCGGCATCTCCGCATGCTTCAACCAGGAGGGGTCAGTGTTCTACTGTTCAAGTCAATCAACCATCTCTCCATGACTCCTCCAGTTCCACACCCCTCCCTGGGCCCATTACCTGCTCCCTGCAGACCTGAAAGGCTCTGATTATGTACACCACTGTGACGGATGTTGAATGGTATAAAAAAAGTCCTTTTCTATAATTGCACAGAACATAGCCTTCGAAAGCGACGCCGACTGCATGGTCTCTTTGAGCCTCATTAGTGAAGCATTAGGAAAAAAAAACAGTATCATTTCACAATGAGCTCACCCTCAAGGCATGTTTGTCCCGTGGTCTTTGCCCTTCCTGCGGGGCACTTGGCTGAAAGTACATGAAAGGCGTCAAGTTTGTGGGCCTTATTTCGTTTGAGGAAAGTAACAGAACAAACACATGGTTATCTGAAGCACATGGTGGGTGTGATGACACAAGAATTCCTTTTCGCACCAGTGCTCTCGTCCCAAAGAGGAAACTTTCCTTGAGGTCTGGAAACGTACATTACTTCCCTGTTTGCGCTTTGATCCTTTGCCAAACCTTCCTGATTCCCCCCTTCCCGAAGGCCACTCTGGGTTGTTGAGGTACTCAGCTGGTTAAGGGTGGGTAAGTGCTTCCGACTGCGATGGTCGGCTTCCTTATGATTGGAAGCGATTGCTGTTTATTGCTAGGCTGGTCCTGGGTGAAGATACCACAGTTACTAACTGGGTATATAATCATCTTCCCTGCACTCCACTGGGGGCTCCATGATTGACTGGCAATTCCACTAAACTGTCTGCTTGAACTAGCAAGAACAACATATGGTCCATCAATGTTGTTTGCTCCCAGAAAAGGAACGCCATCAACCATTCAGCTTCTCTGAACAACTCTCAAGGCTGTTTGGTCCACGTATGCTAATATTAGATAAAACGGCAGTTTACGAGGTTCTCTCGGTTTGGATGCCTCTTTTCGCAGTGAGTCCTCCAATAATTTCCATGCCTTCCACCACGGCTTCCCTTAGATCAGCCTCTAATTACATGGGGTTTGTTTGAGGAGCTGAGTGTCTGGGTTTGGGATTAAACACTTGCTTATCAAAGGAGCCAGAAGAAAGTGAAGCTATTTCGCAGTCACTTCGCAGTACAAATGGAATATCGTTTTCCCAAAAAATCTTCTACTAATGCTTGCCTGGAAATTGTGAGCTATTGATTTGCAGTGGTGAAATATGTCCAGAAAGGACAAATATAACAAGCCCGTATTGAGGTTTTTTTTTTAACCCTTTGTCGTGTTTGCTGTAAAGGTCTCTTAAGGGTGCGACAAGAGCCATTAGAGGCTGCTAAACTAGTCCCACACAATCGCGGCTGCCCGGCAAGGATAAGAGGGAACACAGGGCGGGAGAAAAGGAGCCACATCAATATGCATTCAGCTCAGGGGCAGCGGAGAAAACAACAGACGCAACATCAGACGGGAGTGCGCTTGGAGTGGCCTTTCAGATTTATTTAATAAAGCTCCTGGACCCTGCTGGCTCCGCTGAGAGGCCGAAGGGGACTAAAAAAGACAGTGGCGAGGCTCCTTTGCGCCCCTCAAAAGTCGCAGCCAGCCCCTGACAGGCTGTGGCAGCCCGCCATGCCCCTGCCACATAATGGCAGGCCCGTCCCGTGCCAGCAGTCAGGCTGCGAACATCGCTCCCTCTCCTCCCCCTTTTGTCTGCCCTGCTTATACGCAAAGCCCTGGCACCTCCGGCACATCAACAACAAGTGCTTTTTTCCTTTTCTTTACATTATTCTTCATTGCCCTCATTGCCATGGTAGTCCTTTTTTTTTTAGACATTTTCAAGTGTTGTTAATAGTGGAGGGTTAATGTTCTCAAATAGAAGGTGAAATAATGGAGCGGAACAGAGTAGAACATCAAAATCAATCATCCAGAGGTAAGCAGGATAAGCTGGAGCGTAATTAGAACTGTCATCTGAGGAGGTGAGGTTCTGTTTAGCAGAAGACCCACGCCCACGCTGGCGAGAACAAAGGGAACTGCGGAGACAAAAGAGCCTCTTCTAGATGCCAGTCAGTTTCCCTCCTTATGGTTGTCCAAAACCGCCAAAAGTCCTGGAGGATCACATGACCAACGTATTATTCAGAACCACGGGCAGAGCCAGCATTACAGACTCCCAATGACAGAGGAGCTAAAGTACCATTGAGAATCAGTTGGAATGAATGTTTTCAATGATTTAGACCAATCTAGTTAATCGGGTAGATAAATGTAAAAATATATTAGAATATACTATCTCTCTTGACAAAACGTTTTTAGATGTGTCCAGAATGATGAAAAGAGCTACAGAAAATCTTAAATTGGCTGCAGAACATTGAAAACGGTCTTGTGACGCCATAGAAACAGAATACTAATGACAAAAAATGAATGTAAATACCGAAATAAGTACATCAATTCACTCCCCATATATTTTAGTTTGTATTTAAGTGTTTATAGAAATAGTGAATACAAAATGTAAAAATATCTTATAGTGATTAATTTAAAAAGAAAGTCATTCAGAGTGTAAAAATGTGAAATGGTTCGCTGTAAAGAAACAAACGGACTGAAATTTCTTTCAGTGGTGGAACTAGGGATCATAATGTCTACAAAACAAATAGAGCCTGTTCAGTAACAGCCAGTGCAATTATAAGTGTCTTCTGAGAGTTTATATGAATGTTAATAATAAATAATAAACATAAAGCAAAAAATGATCTTGCATCTCCAACATAAATGGATTTTATATATACGGACTCAAAACTACTGTAAAAGCAATGTAGTGGGTATTAGGTGGCATGTCTATGGCAATTTAATTCCTCTAGCTTTGTGTGGAGTAGCTTTTAGAGGTATTAAACTCTAAAGACGTCTGAGTCCATTCAGCACTATTGTGAACAAGTCTAGCCACTCTGAACCATTTTGCTTCACAATGACTCAATAATTGTATTCAAGTCAGTTGTATTCCTCTTCGGTATAACAGTCTTTTCATCATTCTGGACAGAAAGCGAAATCTTCTGTCAAGCTGAACAGCCTTGAAATGATGGTTCCTAAATGAGTGTAAAATTCTAAGAGAACCTTTATGTTATGTGGGTCTCCATTAGACTTTAAAAAAGGGCTTCACCCTCATGTCTCTTTTTGAAAAATGTTTCTTTAAAGAACAATCTACTAAAAGTTTTTTGAAGAACCAGAAGTGGTTCTTCACATTGGCCACCTGCGAGGGGCAATGAAACACTGACCAGTCACTGAAGGAGAATAAAAGCTGGATCAAACTGCTGGATCTGACAAACAACTTAAAAGCCATCTATAAAGATCCTTGCCAAACCTCCTGATAGAAGCTTTTGTAGCTGCTATTTCTGGTGGCCAGCCCAAAGTTTTCTCCTGGCTTCCATGGTAACCCTCAAGGCGAATACCTGCTCTTCTGATTAAAAAAAAAAAAGGAGAAAGGGAGGGGTTGTCATTCCCGCACCGCATACTATTGTCTTATGCAGCACACTTGATGGCTGCTGCCAGGAAGAAATATGGTAATTCATATTTCTGCTGTGAAGGTCTAAGTTTAAAATAGTACTAAACTGTACTTCGCCAGAGGTGCAAAATAAAGGTGCCAGGACTTCTGCACAATGGAGCCAGAAAGGTTATTTGCACAAAGACATATTTTAGTGCCCTAAAGAATCTGTCAGTGAATGAATCACTTTTACAAATGAGATATGCCAATGTAAACAATATTTTAGAAGTTTGGAGAATATGTAAAATGTATAGTGGTTCAGAATTTGTATCCATAGATGGTTAAGCCATTGTCTAAAGCTCAGAACAGGTCTGGGCACGCATTGCTAACTTCCTGCAATTGTGAAGCGAAACGGGATCTATTTAATTATGATCAAAGCTCTGTTTGACCATTCCAGTATGGCTTGTCTGTTTGCCAGTCCTCAAATTGTTCTTAGTTTAAAGATTTGGCAAACGTTTCTACACTGTACCTTCCAGGGTACGATCACTGTCACCAAGGAGTTAATCCCCACGGGTACAGTCCTGTGCAAAAGTCTTGAATCACCCCTCATTTCTTCATATTTTGCTTCCAAAGATCCAGACTTTCCTCTATTTTTAATGTAATCTTGGTGTTTTTTGTTTGTTAAGACACACAGTGACCTATGTATAAATCATTCAAGCTTAACAAAGACCATCTAACTGAAGTCCTGAACCAGTGAAGAAACAGGAGCAGATGATTCCAGATGATCAGGTGGTGATCAGTATACTGGTGGTGCTGAATGCTGAGTGGTTGGAGCTCCTTTATCTAGACTCCTTGTATCTTTAGGCACTTTGCAGCCTGTCACAATAAAACATTTATTTCCATTTCTTTCATTTGGTATTCTCAATATTCTAAAGATAACATGTTTTGACAGGCATCAAATAGTATTTTTGCACCAACAAGGTGATTCAAAGCAAAATATGAAGAAATGAGTGGTACTATCTCCTGTACCGTCATTTAGGCAACATAAGTGGACCGTGTTCACCCATAAAGTTACAGGTATTCCTGGGAACGTGAATGTAATTAACCTGCAAAACTCATTAAAGCTACATAATTGGACCTTAAGGACCATGTTGTACCTTCAGATTGTTTGTACCTTGGGAGACTAAAATATATCTGGAGTGACAAGGTACAGCGCCATAAACTGCAGCAGCATAAGGAGATTTTTCAGCTCAGGAACATTTTTCTTCTCTCTCTGGTCTATGATTACGTGCTCGACAAAACCATCCAACTGTTCCAGGTGCCATGGCAACAGGAACAGTTTTAAGTAATGAGTAAGTGTTTGGAGTGAAAGGTCGACCACAGGTATGTGCACCGTTAATGATTGCCAAGATCAGATGAGACCAGGAATGGCCGCAGATCGCCCTTTTGCTGAACCCGACCCTGTGTACCATCACAGCAGGGACTAAGGCAGAAGGTCAGTTTCCTCCCTTCAGACCCTCAGGTCCACTGTCTCGTAGGAAAGGTGCAGCTCCGTTCACAGAAATAACTCAGAATAGTTATAACTCAAGTCGTCGGGCCAGTTTCTAGCAGTCGTGTCTCAGACTGCGCCACGCCCGCTGGCAGTCTCCTGCCTGCTGACAGCCTGTCCAGCTCAGAAGAGTCGGTGGCAGGCTGTTTCTTTGCCAGCGGTTAAGTGTAGCCCCTTTGTGCAAATTTAATAACGGCATAATTGCATAAACCTTGCTTGTCAGTCATCAGAGACTTTAACTAATTAGCTGACGGCCAGCCCTTCAAGAGCAACATACCTTCACAGCTGAAGCACCATCCTGCCTCAAATCAGCACAAAAACATATGAAAGAATGGACTTTAAACTGACTTCCCATTTTTTGGAGCATCTGCCAAAAAACAGCTGAGACTCACTGGCTGCGTTTAAAGCATATTCAAAGTGTATTAGTTTGGTTTAGACTGTTTTAGATACATGTAAGAGACATTTTTAGGATCTACAGATGGAAACGGGCTTTGTCCACTCTCTGGTGCCACCCAAGAGACTAGACTGTACCTTCTTGGTGGTACCATAAATGGTACATTAGCTTAAATCATCTTTAAAAATAAAGGTGCTATAAAATCTCCTTGCATTATGAAAGAAACATTTTCGTTCTCTAAAGAACCATTGAGTGAATTATTCTTTGGAGAACTGCTTTTGCATAAGATGATGTGAAGAACATTTTAGAGGTTTAGAGGCTCCATGGACTAGTAAAAGGTTCTGCATGCTCAAAAATCTCTTTATCAAGCATGTTTTTTTAGGGAAGAGAAGGGTTCTTTTCTGGGACTGCTCCAAGAAAAAGGCTCTTGACTTTTTACAATAATATTTGTTTTCCATCACAAAAAAAACTGTTTAACTATATTGTTCTTTGAATATTTCTGGTTCTATGTAGAACCATTGCTTTGACTAAAGAACCCTTAAAAACCATTTATGATGTAGTTTTATACCTTCCCTCACAGAAATGAATACATTTAGTATATCATTAAACTCATTTAGGATCTCAAAAAGAGAAAAAACAGCTCCTGGAGAAGCTTCTGGACCTGAGGTTGTTTACGGCTACAGATCGTTCTTTAGTTTTTAGGAAAGGTTCAGGATACTCTGCCCACCTTTGCATGGTTGTGGGTGTGCATTTCTAATAGTAGGAAGTACTCTGCATACCGTGCATTTATTTGGTTTCTCCCCAGAGTGCACCCTCATGTGGATCAGGAGTTTGTAACGAGCATTGAAAGGCTTGTGCCTCCTTGGACACCCCTCCCAGAAGCAGGTAAAGTCCTCTCCTTTGCGCTGGTCCACATGCAGCTTCTCAATGTGCTTGACCAGTTCCTCTTTGTGGCTGTATGTGGCACTACAGTCCAACCAGCGGCAACAGTGTACGCCGTTAAAATCATCAAGCTCCCCCTCTTCCTCCTCCACCATGGGGCACAGAGGTAAAGACTGTCCCAGAAGGCTGGGATTGTCCATACGAGTCACAGAATGTGGATCTAGAAAGTCCTGCCCATGACCCAGATGACCACCTGGTGGTCGGTGTATATGATGGGAGTGATAGGGTGGAGGAGGACCCCTTGGAGGGCTAGGAGTCTTGATTTCAGCTGCCATTTCAAAGTGAGGCTGCGTAGGGTTTGGCAGACTGTTGTGAGGAACATTTTCCGCTGTGGTGATGATGCTAATCTCTTGTCCAGGTAGAAGCTGATGTTCCACTACTAGATTAGTTCCTCCTCTTTGGCTGTTGTGTGCCACCCCTTCTTCCAGTCTCTGCATGTAGACACTGACTTTTGCTGGCTGGTGGTTACTGGTTAAGTCATGACCTAGTGAAGAAGTGACGTTTGGACTAAAGCTGGCGTTAGGGATGCAGCTTCCTCGGATTCCAAGAAGATGCCCACAAACGTCGGGCTGCAAGGGTGAAGGGGTTGGCTGGGAGGCAGGAGAACTTTGGGTACCAATGATGTAGGCCACCAATGAAGTGGGTGAGGTCCGAATAATGGAGTTCAGGTCAATGCCGATACCATCGGACAGAGGCGAGACGGAAAGGGCTCTTTTCTTGCAGCGTCCAGAATGGTGGGGGCTGCTGGCATCTTCCTTGAACAGATAAGCTGGGAGGGAATTTGGGTTGGAGATACTGGTAGCTCCAGACATGGCTGTGCCTGGAGGAAGGTTCAGATGCTCTGGCACTTGGGCCATCTGACCACAGCTGTCCTGCTCCCCCAGTGGTGGCAGCACGCGGTATCCATAAGGCCAGTCCAGCTTGCTGCTGCGTATCGACTGGCTTTCGGCGAGGCTGAGGGTGGTGGAGGCCAGGGACTCTCTGGACAGCACAGACCTACAACAGAAACAAGACTACAAATGTAAGTGCTGTTCCCCACATTAACATTTCAACAATTTCCATACTTATATAACCAGAACATACATGGTTTGACACTTTGAGTGCTTTTTCAGCAATCTTCTAAGATCATGAATTGCAACATGAATCGAATGAACTTGAGTATGACGTGTGTGTAGATGTACAATGGTGTGTATGAAGGTGTGTATGATGGTGTGTGTGAAGGTGTGTGGATATATGATGGTGTGTGTGAAGGTGTGTAGATGTATGATGGTGTGTGTGAAGGTGT
>JBBPCX010000035.1:14727429-14737576 GCA_037974365.1 Hydrocynus forskahlii
TGTGTAGATGTATGATGGTGTGTGTGAAGGTGTGTAGATGTATGATGGTGTGTGTGAAGGTGTGTAGATGTACAATGATGATGCCTATTGAATCATAAACTACGGCCCAAGTTGCTGTAGACGTAAAACGTCGTCAGCCTGGTGCTGCGTTAACAAAATAACATGAACTGCACTCTGTGCTTTTAATGTGTGTAGAGAAAAATCCAAAGAAGACACGGTGTACCGGTGTACCTGTGTACCGGTTTTCCTTTGTTTCTCGTCCAGGCTGTTTTGGATTTTGTTGCATTGATAAATACGACATTGCATGCTGAATTTTTCTTGGCTGGTCAGTAGATGTAGGTCATAGCAGCACAAACACTGTGAGATGGCCGATGGTCTGACATTTCAGAAAAGAGTTGCAAGCCATAATTTGGTTGGCGTGATGATGGCCATCTTTGAACCTCTCTCACAGGACAATGTGGGGCCATCATTTAGGAGCCATGACTAAAGAAATTGCCAAGATTGTTTCACAATTATCATCTTTCGTCAGGGACAGACCAAAATCATACAGTGTGTACTGGGCATACGCCTACTAGAATATCATAAAGGCTATTATTGGCAATGGAGATCGGTAATGGACACTCAGTAAGTGTTAAGATAACTGACACTTGTTAAAATAAGCCTTTACATATTACTATATACATTTTTGTCTTTTGTTGTGAAAGGCTTACGTAGGTGTTGTGTAGTGTTATGAATGCTGCTCTTTTGTAAAATCTTCCCAAAAAAGCATGTGCATGTCATCTGGTTTAACAGCTTACATTCCCAGGCCTTACCTGGCATCTGTGAGGGGTACGAAAAGGCCCAGAGAATGAGGAGGGTAGTGAGACACAGAAGACTGGAGAGTTGCTGGAGACACCGGACTCTGGACCACCATAGCGCTGCTCGTCACCTGGAGGTTTGATCTGCCACACTGCCCCAGTAGTTTTCTATGAGAACCTATGAGGCAGTAAAAAGGGGGTCATCAAATCTGGTTTTGGAGGCCACTAGAGATTTCCATGTTCCAACACCCCATTTCTACTAAAAAGGTCATTACTAGACTTTAGTTGGTTTGCTTGGGCACAGAAATCAGCTGACTGTGCTGGACACGAATTGATAACCTCTGCAGAAGAGAAATGGGATCCACTACAGTCATGTTATTTGTCTCATTTTATTCAGACAGATTCCATCAATACTTTATTCATCCCTATCAAGACCTATGGTTTTATTTTCTTTACATGTCACAGGCTACAAATCTGAGTGTTTGTCTGTGCTCCCACAGATTAATGATTAAGAACGCAGACTGTAAGAAAAACCTATTTGCTCTTTGTGAGTTAATATTCAACTTGACACTACTTGAATAAATGAAACCATCAAGATTTAACAAACACTATCCTTCCCAAACGACATGATACAGTCATCCAGTGAACTATTGGCAAAAATAATGTTTCTTTCTTACATATAGAATACTCACATGATCCCTGATGCCTTTTCACACAGAAGTGTGGTATTACCAGTCTTCTCTTTCTTTGGTAATCTCCATTCTAGACATATAAGATAACAGCTGCAACATATATCTTCTTACTCTCATTCTGTATAGGGCCCATTTAATACAAAATCAAATTTCCCTTGGTTTTTAAAATAGTGTTTGATTTTACAAGTAAAGTTTCAGAATCTACACATCCATATGGGGCGTATATAGAAGCTACATTGCAAAAATAGCCTGTTTTCAGTTTTCAGTGTTTCTGTGGTCTCACAGCAACCAACCCATTTAAAATGATTCTCCTATTCAGCCTACAGTGGTTAAGCTCCGCCCACTCTCACTAAAGTTACGAGGAGTGTTTCAACCTGCAGTGCTTTTTCAACACAAGGCAATCAAGGAGGCACAACTCAGGGCAACCAATCAGAACAGAGGTTATTTACATAAATGAGCCTTGAAGATACCAGTGACAGCCTGATTAAGGGATAAAAAGGATGGAAAACAAATGTAACAATGACAATAGAACCATTTTTGGTGTTTAAGACCACACAAACATTGGAAGTGGACCCCAGGGCAACCATGTACATATGGGCCTTTTAAGATGTGAACTTAAGATCTAAAGTAGTGTTTTAAAAGTGCTCTCACAATTCAGACACAAAGACTAGATATCATTCAAACCAGACTGACCGCCTATGATCCTAATCATTCAAAGGGGGCAATGTGGTACATTAAACGGTTACTGCCTACAGGCCGACAGGTTTCAGAAGAAAAATATAAACATATTTCTCCAGTTGATCCTTAAATACCCGCTGCTGGCACAAGTGTAAAACCGTGTTCTCTGTACAGAGACGCAACACCTTTTGTCTTCCCTAAAAAGAGAATACATGAATACTCATGAAATTCCCAAACCTGTGGAGCTTGGAAACACTTTCTGCTCTGTTAATTACTAATGAGTTTCCTTTTCTCTCTTTTGCCTGGGCCACGACTCGTTTAGGAGCAAGCTTTCTGCTTGGTTAATTATCAAAAAATATGAAAGAAAGGGTTCCAGGGAGAAGACAAGGTAGGGGCCGCCGGACAATATTGAAGTGAAATGAAGTATGAACTGCGCTATGTAAATCAACAGCGGGCTTCTGAGAAATCAGGACAGAAAGGTGTTTGGGAAGAAGAAGTATCTCTACGTTTTGGTCTAGATGTTCACCGCTAAGAAGCTAATGCAAAAATGTCAAGGGTTTATGGAGCTCAACAGTTCAAGCCTCTGCTCACTCCAAAAGCCTGCTGAGATATGCTGGCACCCCACCTCACTGGGGGTCCAGGCATATTTCTTTCCACTGTTTACTGTGACACGATGTTGTGTTTAAAAAGTGCGGTGATGTTGGACTGTCCCGTATCTCTCAAGGACCATCATGTCTCATGTTCCAGCTCACTGGGCTGGGAAATATGGGGAGAGAGAGGCTCGCGGGCGAAGGCTCGGAGATTGCCTATTTTCTTTGAAACTAGACACTGTTGATGTATTCTTTTTTATGAATTATGAACAACGTCTACCCTACGTGGTTATGTGTTTTGTAACAGATGTTCAATGAACAGGGTGAGGAAAAACTTCGGAGTCAGTTCTTCACATAAAAATGCCTTAATCCACTAGGCCCATGCTCAGTCATGAAAGGCTTATAATTCAAAAAAATGATTTGCAGTATTCAATCTCCACGACTGATAAACATGCCCAAAATGATGCCCTCTTTTTGAAAAATCACCCATTATTTGAGGGATGTCAGGCATCTTATCCACAAAGGGCCAGTGTGGCTGCAGGTTTTCGTTCCAAAAAACCTGAACAACCATTTGAAGACTGGAATCAGATGTACTCCTGCTTGTTTGAAAGGAAAATTAACCAACACACGGGGTCTTTGCTGACAGCGCTGCCTTAGACAAAAAAATACTAAAAAGTGTCAGTGTGAAGAAGTTCTAAAAGTGTAGATAACTTTTGCATAATGTAAAGTCCAACTTTTAAAGTGAGGAAGACCATTTTAATTTTGAAATTACATATTTAATCTCCAGACTTGATAAGCATATCAAGACTTGCTTTCAAAGTGGTAACGTTTTAACCCAGATCATAAAAACTGAACATTCTAAACATTAAACCACAACAGTTTATGCCACAACAGCATCAAATGAAGCTTTTAGTTAACTTCAAATTTTCATTTAAAAAGTGTGTATTTGAAGGCGTTTTGTGTCGTTTAAATGCTCCCATTTGTTTTCTTAGGGGGAAAATTGTTATTTGTTGTTACTATGTTCAATGCTTCATGAATCTACTTTTTTACAAGGAAAAAAGAGATATTTATAGAATCGCATTACTTACAGAATAAAATTGGTTCATGGGTATCATGGTAATATTGTTTCAGTAAGTTGGTGATTCCCATTCCTACCTTTTTATATAATAAAAAAAACCTGAAAGGATTTGCTCTTGGAAATTTACATGTCCCTTTATAAAAAAGGTCATAAAGGTCATGTGCTTTGCTGAGTGTTGCTATGGTTCTTTTGATTAAGTAACACTGCATAGCATCAGAATCATTGTTTGTGTTTATTAGTTCTGTTCTTCTTACATTTATTCTTTCTGTTCTTCTTATGTTTATTATTATTATTATTATTATTATTATTATTATTATTATTATTATTGCTATTACTCTTTTTATTGCTGGAATTTGGTCCATCGTCTCCTCCTTCAGTTTTTGAAACATCAGCATAGTTCCAGCATCAAAACATCTGATAATATCTGGTGTAGTGCATGTATATGCAGATTTTTGATTGGTATTGCAGGAGCCAAGTGTTGACTGTTAAAAAATCTAGTCTTGTGGTCAAGTCATTTCTGAAATGTATGGGGAGAGTGAGCGGACAGTCGAGTCGCCTTAAAACATTATGTGTTCAAGACGCTAAAGCTCAGATCAGTTATTAAAAAAAACATGTTTCACTGTTTGTTGTGCTTTGATTAAAAATAATCTGCCTGTGACTGCGGTTACGTGTTCAACCGCCCTTAACCATAAACCACTGGGCAAGAGCCAGTGAGTTAATGCCCCCCCAAACACTGTCTCCAAACACTGGTTTTGTTGCAACTACGCAATCACACTTTGCATTTTCTCATGGAAATGTTACCTTTGACACCTGTCTGTGTGCCACTGGGTCTGACAGCCCCAGGGTTGCTGGACAGGACGGGAGAGGAAGGCACTTGTTGCCATGACGATGCCGGGATGCTGAAGGGACCATGCTGTTTCCCATTGGTCAGTACTTGCCTGCGCAGGCTCAGGGCGGGCAGAAGGACCGTACT
This sequence comes from Hydrocynus forskahlii, assembly GCA_037974365.1. Taxonomy (NCBI): domain Eukaryota; kingdom Metazoa; phylum Chordata; class Actinopteri; order Characiformes; family Alestidae; genus Hydrocynus; species Hydrocynus forskahlii. The sequence continues at coordinate 14,732,238 of JBBPCX010000035.1, forward strand.
CCCAGGCGCCGGACTTCCGGGACCATGGCCTGGGGCTCCATGATGCGAGTGCTGGCGAGAGCCACCTCCATGCACCCGCATGTGCGGCACCTGCTGCCCGGTGAGGACCCCCAGCGACTGAGGCATGCTGGAGGGAGAAACCAGGAGGTTGCAGGCTTTCCCATTCATTTCCCCTCAGTGCTGCTTCAGGCAACTATACAGATGGGCCAGAGGCATCATGCTGTGAGAACAAGACCACAGAGCCAAAATAGCACCGAAAACAGACATTTTGCTGGTGGGCTTTCACAAAGGGTGATACATGAGAACATTTGTTGCGATTTAATATTATATTAGATTCCTGCCACATCACCCAACCCTTAAACTGCACTTACATTAGCATTTTCCCCTGCACTTACTCCACTATCATGCCTTTTTTGAGTCTGTTAATGCGGTGGGCATTCATTTAACCAGAACTTCACATTGCCCTGACCCCTCCAGAGCGGTGACCTTACTGAGATCAGTGCTAAAGCTAATATAATTTAATGCTCATAATGCTGGAGAGGGAAATAAAATCTCCTCAAAGATGAAATGAAAATGAAGAACGTACTTGGCTTTCTGCAAACATTGGTGATATTTTTTTAGCAGCTCACTGTCAACATACAGGCTATTAAAGAAGCCCTGCTTGGTGTCATGGAAAGAAATATCTTGATGTGTGTTTATATATATATATATATATATTTCCTATATGGTTCATAGAGGGATGGTGATTGGATTTGCCATTCTTCAGTCATTATCATGTTAGATTTCCAGGGTTCTTCTTTTAGTTTGATTTTCATTGCATTTTTTGCTCTGCTGGGACTTCACCCTTTAAACTCTTAGACCTGGCTTCATGAAGATGTGGACTAAGCCTATTCTTGGGCTCCAGTCGTGAATTAGGGGCCAAATAGTTGGCAGTATTGTATCGTTATTGTGATAAACAGTGACCAGCTACACATTTTGACACAAAGAGAGTATCATTGTTTACATTTAATTGCATTTAGTGCAGTTGTAGTAGGAGTTAGTATCATGATATTATTAGTTTTTCATATTGCCCACCCCAATGGTGAATCATCATTTAACATTCTTTTAGTCTAGACTAGTGGTTACCAGCCCTCCTCTTGGAGATCTACAATACTGTGCAAAAGTCTTAGGCCCCTGTGCAAGTTGTTTAAAGCCACTTTTCTCAGTGTATCAATGTGTCTTTCCGCAAACAAAGTTAACATCAGAATAAATAATATCAGTAAAAATTATCAAGATATATTTTGTTTGTAAAAGTAGTTGATATTGTGTGAGCAGATTTCTCCTTGGTTCCTCCAGCCATGGTTTGGATTTCTAAAACTCCATCAGCAGCTCCTGATTTAATTTAATGACCCAGTTTTTTTACACTTTACACTTTACTCCCACAAGGAACACATTTTTTTTAAAAGTTCGCTATTTTTGAAAAAGTTAATTATCCAGAGTAGGTGCTTCTCAGGAAGGTGGATCTCCAGGACCAGGGATCTCCAGGACTAGGCTTACGCTTAATATGGATCCAAGAAACTGACCTCAAGGGTCTATGTGTGGTATTCAGATTGTAGTTACAGAACTTATTCAGTAGTTTTACAGCAGGTCCCGAAAAATGAACCTTCATTGACTTTTATAATAATTTACATTAGAAGTTAATGGGCAGTTGCTGTAGCGTCTGCCTGTATGAGAGTGGTTTAGGTGCAGCATTGTTTTCTGAGTCCAGAGAAACATGCTGAAAAGATCACTCAGCTGTACGTTACTGATGAGGCTGTGAGAGATGAGGTTGGAAAGTACCGTCGGGGGCACATTAAAGCAAAGTTATTCACAGTGGTTTGATGAGAAATGCGTCATTGTAAAGAAATGTACAGGTAGAACTTTGCACAGCAGAGGTGAACCCAGGTGTTTTAAGTGTTTTGATGCTCTAAAAGCTCTTTCACAGGAGAAAATTAACACAGATAGGTTACAAATCTGTTGCCCAATATGTTTTACAATAGGCTTTTAGCCTAAAATGCATTTTACATTAAATGAACAACAGAGAGGCATAGGGTGTTGCAAAACAGTACCTGTAAAAACATTTTTCTATCAGTACAATGAAAGAAAATGTAATTACAACAATAACAGTACCGTTATATAACACTTAACTATAAATTAGTATATTATAGATAATATTCTATTCTATTCTATTCTATTCTATTCTACTCTATTCTATTCTAGTCTATTATACAATTTATAAACACTAGATGCTATGGATAGAAAGTAAAACCACTATGTTTGCGTTGGAGATAATGCGACACCTGGTTCCCAACACCAGACCAAAACAAAACAAAAATACCTGTAAGTTTGTCTACAGCACACTAATTTATTATCAAACTATAACAGAAGTGGTGTCCACCTGCAAATTCATCACATTTTACTAATCGTGTTTTTTCTCTTGAGCTTTTGATGACGGAGCGAGTTTCACTGGTTTGTTAAATGATCTGAACACCTGTGGCTGAACTTTAGGGTACTTTCACAGTAAAATACTTTTACTGGTAAACACTTTTACTGTAAATGCTTACTGTAAACACTTTTAGTATAAACACATTTACTGTAAACACTGTAATACACTTACTGTAAAGGTTTTCATTGTTTCATTTTACTGTTGTACTTTTACTGTTACATGATTTTATTTTAAACACTAACTGAAAACGCTTTTACTGTAAAACACTTTTTACTTTAAAACACTTTGATTATAAAACACTTTTACTGTAAATCACTTTTATCTTTAACACTTTTACTGTAAATCACTTTTACTATAAACACGTTTACTGATAAACACATTTATTGTACACACGAACTGTAAAGACGTTTACTGTAAACTCCTCTCCCTCTGTAAACAGTTTTAAGGGAGATCTGCGGCTGATGGATGAGTTTTAAGCCGAGTTTGTTCCGAGTCCTGTTCAGAGTCTCTCACACAGGAAGATAAAGTTCTAATCCGTGTTTAGAAGGAGCGGGTTTCTGGTGGTGTGAGGCTGGTCTGCTCACCTGAGAGGGTCCTGGCTGTGAGGAGCTCCAGACCGACAGAGACTCATGTCGACCCTCCACAGCAGAGCAACAGAAGAGAAACAGAGGAGAGGAACAGGAGAGAGGAGAAGTTGGTATAGTTGGAGCTCGTGCGCTCTACCTTTGCGTCACTACAGGAGCCCGGGGGGTGGGGTGGGGTGGGGGGGCGCAGGACACTTGTACCAGTTTACTCTTTTACTGCACACTTTATACACTTTAAATGATGTCGTTTCGTATATGTATATGAAATCGTTTCATATCCTCGTGGAAATTATTTTTGGTCATTGCTTGCACATTAACTTAGTTTCTATTTCCCATGTAAGAAATAAACTTTTAACTTGCTTTGATAGAACTCAAAAAATGTATATATATGTATTTATAGGTCTATTAAAAGAAGTATTTTGATACAGATGTGCGCATGCGCGAATGTTTGAGCCGTTCCCGGCTCGGTTCGGTCTAATGGTCCGGGTGGGCTCTCGCTCCTGTTCTGCATGAGTGTTTGCACAGCAAGAACCAACTGCCTGTTGTCATGGCAGCGGCCTTGTTTATTCAAGAGTGACTTGCTTTTTTTATTCTGATGGAAGTATTCTCAAGAAACGATGGGCTTGGGACGCAGTGCTGTGTCTATCGGGTAGGTTTGAGACAACTGGGTTGCCTCTGGGGGGCGCGAGACTCAAGGCCCAGGACAGGTGTGTGAGAGGTGGTTTTCAGCAGAAACAGCCGTTATTATTTACATTATTGACACCTTCTGCATCTCTGCACCCACTGATCACTGTATTAGCCACTTTATGTGCTTAACAGCAGCCCTTCTGCAGAACTGTAGACCTCCCAACCTTCTTTAGTGACCAGGGCCCCCACACAGCATGTGTTATTTGAATAGTGGCCACACTAACACTGTCCGCTTACAGTACACTCTGGATCCATCTACACTGTTGGTCGATTTTGAAGGTCATCTGATGCTGCCATGGGGTTTTCCATCCTCTAGTCCTGCACCAGTGGTCAGTTTTTGGCCACTGGCTGGATATTTTTGGCTGGTGGACTATTCTTACCCCAGCATTGACACTGAGTCCACCTCTACTGCCGTGTGTGATTCAGCACAAAAGGGGGGTGACAAATAAAGGGGAATGTATGAAATATAAGGCACAAAGTGCCTCAATGGTCCATGGAGTTGAGAAAATGGACAATAATTCTTCACTACTGTAATGTATTACTGGTATGGCCCAAACACTGAGCTGCAGTACAATAAGAAACAAAATAGGTTGTATCATGCTTTGTAATAGATTCTTTATTTGTCACCTACACAGTTATACAAGTCCAACACATGGCATGAAACATCTATGAGCAGTATAGTTAAAATAAATTCAAGAGAAAATGAAAGGCTTGTAATAAGTTATAAAAGTACATAGAAAAAATATATTCAAATAAATATTACATGTGTAAACAAGTGTAAACAAACATTAACAAGTGTAAACATGATCTGAAGTGTGCAAATACTATGTTCTGTAATATAAATATAAATAACAAGTTAAAATACGATAAAATAAGAAAGAACTTTATTTATTACGAGGGAAATTATTTTGTCCTACACATGCTCAATGCAACACGAAGAATAAAGATAGACAATAAAGAGTTTAAAAAAGAACAATAGTAATAGTGCAAATATAATAACAAAATAACTCCAACAAAGTAACAAATAACTATAACAGATATAATAAAATAACAGATTATTAGTGCAAGTGGTCATGAAAAGTGAGCATGTGATGAGACAAACATTCAGTAACAGATAACAGACAGCAGGTGAGGTACTGTAATTCAGGAAGGTGAGATACACTGAGGTAGAAAGATGGAGAGGCAGGTAGGATACAAAGAGGTAGAGAGGCAGGTTAGGTAGTGAGGTAGAGAGGCAGGTGATGTTCAATTATGTAGAGAGGTAGATGAGATACAGCAAGGTAGAGAGGCAGGTGAGGTACAGTGAGGTAGAGAGGCAGGTGAGATACAGTGAAGTAGAGAGTCATGTGAGATACAGTGAAGTAGAGAGGCAGGTGAGGTACAGTGAGGTAGAGAGGTAGATGAGATACAGTGAGGTAGAGAGGCAGGTGAGTTACAGTGAGGTAGAGAGGCAGGTGAGTTACAGTGAGGTAGAGAGGCAGGTGAGATGCAGTGAGGTAGAGAGGCAGGTGAGGTACAGTGAGGTATAGAGGCAGGTGAGGTACAGTGAGGTAGAGAGGCAGGTGAGGTACAGTGAGGTAGAGAGACAGGTGAGGTACAGTGAG
>JBBPCX010000035.1:14746575-14779211 GCA_037974365.1 Hydrocynus forskahlii
CACACACACCCATCAGACTCTATAACTCCTCCCTCTGTCACACACACACACACCCATCAGACTCTATAACTCCTCCCCATCATCTACCCATCAGACTCTCTAACTCCTCCCCATCATACACCCATCCATCAGACTCTATAACTCCTCATCCTGTCATACCCTCCTATCAGACTCTATAACTCCTCCTCCTACCACACACCCACCCATCAGACTATTTAACTCCTCCTCCTACCACACACCCACCCATCAGATTGTATAACCCCGCCCCCTGCCACACACGCACCCATTAGACTGTATAACTCCTCCACCTGCCACACATCCATCCATCAGGATCTATAACTCCTACCCCTGCCACACACCTAAGCATCAGACTTTATAACTCCTCCCCATCACACACCCACCTTCAGACACCTTAACCCCTGCCCCTGCCACACACCCATCCATCAGACTCTATGACTCCTCCCCCAACTGCACACTCAGACAATAATCTGTGTGATAACCTTCTGCTACGCAGATGTGCAGTTTCTTATTGAGAATTAAATCATTATATGCAATATATTTCTTATTATTATGTGCAGTTGTTAATTGTGTGCAATAATCTTATCATGTCCAAAATCATTGTTACGTACAATAATGGAGAACAACACCAAACGACATTTTACAGAACTCAGCAGATGCTTTTATCCAAAGTGACTTCCATTCCCTAACGACAGAGGACAGTCTCCCTGGAGCAACTTGGGGTTAAGGGCCCTTGCTAAGGGACCCAGTGATGGTATGTTGAAGGTAGGAGTCGAACCCATGACCTCTTGGTCCAGAGGTGAGTATCCTACCCACTAGGCCACCACCACCATTTATATTGACCTCTCTTACTGACCACAGCATTTTGTGTATGTAGCAAAGTGGATTTAGTACTAAACATTTACTGAGCATTTTCTGGAGAGTGTTAATTTGACTTTTATTCATTTTGACCTTTATTTATTATATAGTTCTTGTCTCTGTGTGTCTGTGTCTCTGTGCAGCCGTAACATAAGCAATTTTCTCCTGGAACAATAAAGTTTTCTGATTCCGAATCTGACTCTGATTTGGTAGATAAGCTGAAAGTGAGGTGCGTTTTACCATCACACCTACTGCACTGCAGAACACATTACACCCACGATCACCATCACCAATCTGGTGCCTGGAGGCTTTCATAAACACGAGGAGAGGAGATGCTGTTCAAGAGGCAAATGAGACAATCTGTTGTTTAGACTCATTTGAACCATATGAGGGTTGGAAATTGACAGGCAAGAATTAATGAGAAAGAAGGCGCTTGAAAGTCATGTTTCATCGTATTGCAGTATTAAGGTCAGTTAAAACGTGTTCTGTACTTTATATTCTGCATAGACTCTCCTGTGGGAGTTCCTCAGGGCCTTCTAAGCCTTGAGAGAAGACCTAATTGTTCATTCATTTTTATCTAATTTAATCATCATGCTTGTTTTGGATAAACTTGACATTGCAATAATATGCATTAAGACGCAAAAGTGTTACGACCTTAAATTCTCAGAGGAAAATGATCCAGTCAGGATTAGCAGTCAGGTATTCACCTGGTTACAACCAGGGTCTGAAGGCCTATTGAACTGAAGGCCAACTGTGTCAGATTAACAACAACATAAATAGGAACAGACTGAATCAAGCAGTAATGTTTTGTGTGTTTCAATCATTCTTTGAGTCACTTAGTCTGAGTGGGGTGGTGGGGGGTGCACATATAGGGGCAATGTAGCATCTCCAGTTCATCTTCATGTCTTTGAACTGTGGGAGGAATCCAGAACTTCTGCAGCAGAAACAGAACATGTTAACTGCACACAGAAGGGACCCTTGTCTGCTGTAATGAGGAATCAAACCCAGCACCTTCTTGCAGGTATGACCACTGCAACACTGTTGATTATCTACATTGTTAATGTTTTAAACAACTCTTGAGTTTGAGAAGGACACTTTGTAAATTAGAGCTGTTTTAATAATAATAATATAATCATTACTATTATTATTATTAATAAACATGCCATTGTCTCACATGTCACGGGCCAAACATGAAGGATATCTAGGATCCTGAGAACCCAACATACGGCGTCCTCTATCTATCCATCTATCCATTTACCAGTCAGTCTATCTATCCATCTATCCATCTATCAGTCAGTCTATCTGTCCATCTATCCATCTATCAGACTATCTATCCATCTATCCATCTATCAGTCAGTCTATCCATCCATCTATCCAGCTATCAGTCAGTCTATCTATCCATCTATCAGTCAGTCTATCTATCCATCTATCCATCTATCAGTCAGTTTATCCATCCATCCATCCATCTATCAGTCAGTCTATCTGTCCATCTATCCAGCTATCTATCGGTTTTCTTGGACAGCGGTTTCCTTGGACAGCAATAATGTATTTAAAAATATATAAAAAATACACATTTTATATGCTATTTGAATTGAACCACTTTTGATCTTTTAGGATTTAAGAGTTATAAATAATGTATCATGTTTCTGGCTGTGAAGGGTCCGTTTGAGAATGTGGGTGAGATGCATCTTAAATACGGAGGAGATAAACAGATGGCAGGGCTGTGTGTGCAGTGTGAGGTGTGTAGTGCGTGGTGGGGTGTGTTGAGTCAGGGGTGTCCAGTTGTGCACTATGAGCTCCAGTGCGTTTGCTCCCCTTGTCCCCTTGGTAGTTATGCCCCCATAAGACCGGATGCCTGGGTGTTATTCTCAGCACAGCAGAACACCTGTTATTAGCGGCATGTTAATGTGCATATGAATGTGTCTGACACCTTGTCCAGCACTGTCCACTTTCTGTCCACTCTATAAGACACATCTAACTTGCTGGTCCATCTTGAAGATGTGCAGGTAGAGATTACAGCTCATTTCAGGCACAGTTTATGTTACTTATTATCCAGTCTAGCATTAGTGATCTGTTTCTGGCCACAGGACACTACTGCCTGGATATTTTTGGTTCTGAGACTAGAGAGGTGTTTAAAAACTCCAGCCACACTGGTGGTGTGATCTACGCTTACTGGTGGTCTTTGGGGGTCCTAACCTGACACATGAGGTATGTATGGTCAGATAAATGAAGTGTACCTAATAAAGTGGCCAAAAAGTGTGTATATAGAGTATGGATGTGGTGGATAAAGTCAAATGCAGGAAACACTTTTAAGGAGCTGAGTTATAATTACAAAGGCAGCTAAACAGGTGCATGACATTAGACTGGAATCCAATTAGCAGCATGTATGAGCTATAAAAGAGTTCCGACAATCAGCACTTTGCAAGATTTCAGAGCAACGATCGGCCACCAGCTGAGCTCAAAAGAGGTCAAAGAGTCTGTACCCGAGCTGCAGGTGCATCGTTCACAGGGCAGGTTAATTTAATGTGACAAACCAAACAGTCAAGACACAAAATGCCAACGTGGTTGTAAACAGAAGGTGAGAAGACTTAAACACAATTCTTGTTCGCGAAAAAATATGAGCTCAAAAATATGAGCTCAAAAATAACCCATGATTCAGTTCTGACAACGACTCAGAAAGCTGGAAGGTAAGGCAGGGCTGCTGTTCACAAACCAGACCAAGATGCACAACCTGCTTCACTGAGGACAAGCCTCCAACAATAAGCAGGAAAAATGGAATGTGGTCCGATGAGTCATCTTCTATTTGTTTTCCTAGATCTCCATTTAGGAGGAATGGGGTCAAAGGCCTTCCATCAACTTCTGGCTAAGGTGATCTTCATACCGTTTAATGGAGGCTCTTTAGATAAAGAACCTCCCATTAAAAGGTTCTTTAGAGAACCAAAGGTTGTTCTTCTGTGGCATCACTTATTTGACAATATTCCAAAACCAGAGTTTGTGCCACTTGTGCAATTGCTATAAATATATTTTATGGTGTTTCCATTATTTTGTCACTCCCTGCCTGTAGTATATTGATAGTACACCTTGTTCCACAAGCATAGATTTGGTGTTCAGTGTTTCTATGGCAACCATAGTGGATATGCAAGCAAATGCGACTCCAGTTTGACCGTACAAATTAGATTTGGTCACTTGGTACCTAAAATCTGAAGCCCCAAAAAGAGATTTAAGAAACTAATCTGATTTGTCCTGCAGTGTATATATTCCTTTTATTCCCCTCAAGGTCCCCTTGTGATGTTCAGGTGGTTTTATGGACCGAAAACAGTCCAAAAATGGGCTGTGCCTTTAAGACTCATATATGTGAATTATCTCTGGTCTGATTGCCTGTTTCATTTAAAAAACAGCTGGATATATGTAAATATGCTTGTTGCATGATACGGGCCTTTGGTGGTGTAGTGAATAACACCACTGCCCTCTATGCATCTGACCAGGGCTCAGTCCCAAACCCAGGCAACACCAGTAAAAGTCATTGGGCAAGACTCCCAAATCAACATTTGCTTACATGTAGAAAATGATTAAATTGTAAGGATAAAAGCTACATTTGGAAATGTGATTATTCTGCATAAAATAGCAATAATGATTAAAAAGAAAAGTAATTCCAATCACTGATCATATATTAGCAGAAAATACTGTCTTCCTAGTAATTTTAGCTCTATTATTTGAACCCCGTTTGATCGATTTAAGGCAACTTTGTGGCGAAATGAGTTTTTCTGCTCTTTGTTCTTCTGCAGATGGACTTGGGCCCAGTCTTATCTATGTTCTCCTTCTCCTTCCCTCTCTTTGATAGGGTCGAGAGAGTGGCAGGTGTGCGGGGGGGCAGCAAAAAGGACAGGAACAGAATTAAGTCATGATGAGTGGCCTGAAGGCTGTCCCAGTTCACGTGAGTACATTGTTCACCCTCAAGTGAAGGCGATGTTCGAAGAGTGATGACTAAATTAGTTTTTTTTTTCCCGTTTCCTTGCACTCCGCTTGTCACTTCCGAGCCGGGTGGAGAGACTAATGGCCTTTTCACCCCTCTGACCTGCCCTGACCTTTCGCTGAGGTCAGCTCAATATACGGCAGCTAATTCCCATCCCACCGCCATGATTTATGCTGCATTCCCTGTACTGCCACGGGCACCTCAGGCCAAACGAAGGGAAGAACAGGACGGATGATGTATGGAATTAAAACGTTGAGAGAGGTTTCAGAACAGGAAAGCTAAAAACACGATTGCGCTCGCTAATCACGCTAACCGCTACAAGTGCTTTAAAGCTCTCTGAAGGGTTCCTTTGTGTTGCATTGCTTTTTTTTATCTCCCTCTTTTTAATCAGAAGTCGGTGGAGATCAAGGCGTCTCGGCTGCCAGCGCTCCATCTTAATCATCTTCATCATTTCAGCTCGCAGCAGATGGAAGTCTGGCATCGCCACTTTCTCTGCATTAGCTGGGCGTGAGTGACACTTAAATCGCCGACAAACTGACAGAGACTCGCGAGGTCAGGCGCTGGGCTAGCTCGGCTTGTTATGGCCCCTTCGAGAAGCGGCGGCGCTCACTCTGCAGGGGAGGCCGCGGAGGCTGATGTGTGTGTTAGGCGAGGGTTGTATTTATTAACTTATTTTTGCTCATTGCTTCCGTGTACGCTGTCGCTCTGATGGAGGAGGAGCCCCTCGTGACAGACTTTTCTGGCTCAATGAAGACTGGACGAGACAGATCCAAGTGGGTGTCAGGGTTCATCTGGCTATCTGCTATTGTTTGAGAGACTCGTCTGGCAACAAGTGTACGATCATGGTGTCATCCCAGAGCTGACAATCCACCATCTGCCAAGCTCAGAGACATGAGCACCGTGAGTGCCAGTGGCACGTCTCGTTTACAGCAAATGGTGGATATATAGCAAAATAAAGGGAAACAGTATGAGAGTGGTCAGACACAACAGCACCAAGGGTCAGTATTTGACAAGTGTTTCTAGCTCAAGCAAAACATTGGTGTGAAAACTCAATGATTCAGCCAAACAGATTTATTTTGCCAGTATTTATTTCAGTGGCAAGTGTTGTCAAGTGGTGAGTGCACTATGCCTGCTAAGGGACATTTGTGTGTCCACATGCTGAACTGAACAACTGAATTACAATGGTCAGTTCCCATTAGTTAGGACTCCAACATTACATGATTCCACTGAGAAGGTGGAAGCACCACCCTCCATTGAACCGCCACTAATGCAGCATCATTCGACAGCTTAGCACAATGAAGGACACTTTTTATGCTAGATAAGCTAACAAAGGCCTATCGTGCCCTCCTGGATGGCTGTAGTATCATTGGGGAATGAACTCCAAATGATGGAGCCTAAGATAGTTGCTACATTGGGAGACCCCATCAGAAGATACTTGAATGATGCATGACATGGCATCATTTGAGTTTTTAACAGATATGGGGGGTGTGGCCTACGAACAGTACCGTGTGATGTGTATTTTAATGTATAAATCATTAAATGGGTGTTGAAAAAAGTCAGCAGTGTTTTTTTCCCCAACTGATCCTCATACTCTGGAAAACCAGGGGCTTATTTCAGTGCAAGCCTGAGCAAGAAATTAACTGCAGGAGAAGGTGGCAATGGTCGGAGAAAGCCAGAGTTGTCCAATCTCATGAGCTGTCTTCCCAAACTGGAGGCGCCAAGATAACGTGTTAGGCCAGATCACTTTGAGGGATGCTTCCACCCAGATCCTGCCGACTTTCAGTTCCACTTTTCTCCCAGCTCTGACTCACCTGTTGGTATCTCAGCAGATACTTTGGATCATTCTACTACAAACATGCTTATTCACCTGTTGCTTCCTGCCACTTGCTGGGCAGCTTCACTAGAGTGTGTGAAGGCATCTACGCTTATGCAATTGTATGCAGACTCAGAAAACGCATTCCGTTTAGACTTGGGTTGAAAGTGGTCAAGATCCTATGTGGTTTGAGTGATCGTAATCCGATCACAGTGCGTCCTGTATTTACACCTAGCTTTTCACACAATCAAGTGAAAGCTGAGCAACCAAAGAGGCATGTTGATGTGATCTGTAAACAACCTCATTAAAACTGATTTAAATCCAACCCCACCACTCAAACCACTTCAGGAGGTGGGAAATTCATCCTAATCAGATGTTATGGAAGTGTAAGCACATCTGCTTCTCCAAGCCACATTTGAGACCCAACACCCCTCCCAGTATATTACATTAGAGGATCTCAAAGCAGTCCCCAACTTGCAATTCACTGGAATAGAGCAAAAGCAATGACTGCTTGGGAGTCCTGAGGACTGGTTTAACAACCACTGCGTTATGTTGAAATGTCCAATGGAATATGATCCAATCAGGGTTCTCTCCATGGTTTGGTTTCTAGGCAGAAACAGTAGCTCTGAGAAGATGGACAGAACACCTTCCATGTTAAATTACTTACCAACATACACTATAAGGACAAAAGTATTAGGACGCCTAACCAATACACCAACAGAGACTTTAATGACATTGCATTCAAATCCATAGACCTTCATATGCACCTGTGAGTGACATTTTGCTGCCCTAGGAGAAACAAAATTTTGCTGCCCCCAGCTTTAGTCCAGTCACAGTTTTTAGTTGATGTGGCAACGACATAGGATTTAGGTGACCTCATTGGCATGTAAGATTTCATTTACTCAGTTAAGGGGATCGCTAGCCTGCCGAATCCAGCAGCTATTGATCATGCTCTGATCCAGTGGCATTGGGCACTGACAGTACTCTAGACCAGTGGCCACCACCCCTGGTCCTGGAGATCCACCTTTCTGAGAAGTCGAGTTCCAGCCAGAATCTGCAACACCAGCTTTGGCTAATGACCTTCAGAGGTCCCTGATTGAGTGGAGTATAAAATAAGAGGGAGGCAGCATGTTAGAGCTAAACATGGCAGGAATCTCCAAGAGGAAGACTGATGACCACTGCTCTAGCCCAGTGGCGTCTGGGGCTCTGGGGTGGGGTCAATCATATTTTGGGGGAAGAAAGTTTTACCACCCTTCCTATAGTGCTGCCCTATGCAACTGTTTAGTTTGTCAATAAAGATACATGCAACCCTGCATAAAAGGTTAAAGATATGTTAATATTATTCATCATATGTCTATTGCAAGCCTTGAATGCTCTTCTTAAGCTTTAAGTCTACATTAAAAATGACGAAAAGGAATGGATCACTGTTAGCTTAGTGCTAACATACTACTAGAATCCTATAGAGATGCTAACAGAATGGATCTCATCATTATCACAGAGGATTTTCCTTGTTTTTGACCAACATGGTCCAAGTTGAATGCTTAACTGTAATAGTCATGATTTGCCACTACAGTGAAAACACAAGTTGCATAAACTGACCAGTTATAAAGACACACGTTATGTGATCTTTCATACGAGGAATTAAATGACAATTATCATAAACCAAACCTGCAGACACGTTTTCGCGGATCTTTCCTCGCGCCGTGCTACGACAGTATCAGCTCTTTGAAAATGATTTCGAATAAAATGGAACTCACACTTCCATGACTCCCCTCTAACTACAGCTGTCATATGTTTACTACATATAAAGTAGCGCCGCTCCGCCTCTCCCTCCCCACCTCCAGCTCTAAAGCATGCACCTATTCTAATGCGTTCTGGGTGACTCTGTGTCCTGGAGCTAAAATCAGAACGTTGGCGGTGGAATTCAAAAAAAGCAATCAAATTTTCTGTCTCGGTAAGCAGAGCGGCGCTCGCTCGGGGTCATCCGCCGCCTACCAGCCCTGCTTCCACAGGCGCTTCGCACCAGCCCTCGGGCTTACCTGTGTAATTAACTTTTTTTCCCCCTTTCCCCAGTCTTTGAGTGGTGTATTTCTCCCTCGCACTACAAATGCTTGATATCCCTGCGGACCGCCGGTGTGCCTTAATGACTCCCCCCAGTCCCCACGTTGCCTCCCACCACTCCCACAGTAAAACGAGCCCTGTGCCCCATCATCAGGCCTGATTAACGAGACAGAATTTTGATTAGGAGACGCTGCTCCTGATTCATGCCTTATGCGTTTTCATTCGCAAACATTAGAGGAATAATCAAGGGAGCGAGATGTAATTCTTTTCCCATTATTCCCACTCAGGGATTATTGTAGTGTGTAATTGCATGTATGTACGTACTACATTTTAGAAGTGTGATCAGTGATTGATGAGGGTTCAAGAGTGCAGCCTTGCCAGAACAAAGAACTCAAGTTCCTCTCTGACAATGAACTATCCAGTCGCACAGAAACTGCAAACGAACACCTACAACAGAACATCTAAAATCATGTTTTCCAACAAAGGTGAAGGTGAATACTTACCAGTGTACTGACATTTTCAATAAATTATACTCTTGACCATTTCTTGGCCACAAGCTCTGCAGTATTAGTAGCACTGAGCTCACTTGACGATCGATAATTATTATATCTCCGAGATGTTTGATGAATATCAGCCTGGAGGGTCTCTTAGATCAGCTTGAGCTGGTCGGCTAGCGGTGCCCAAATCAGAATCGAATCGGGGTGAAATGACATTTAATCATTATGCTGCCCACTGCTGGAGCCAGCTCCCCAAGGAGGTTAGATCTGTCCAGTTTTAAAAAGAAACTTAAAACCATCATGTTTCCCTCTGCCCTCAGTTGCCAGAAAGATCTGCAAAAAATTCATGCACTTTTATCTGTATCCTACTTTTATTCTACTTTCCTTGTGTTGCTTACTTTTCTTGCTATGCTCTTCTGCTTGTTTTATCTCTGTAAAGTACATTGAATTACCCCTGTTTGATCATTTGCTGTACAAATAAACTTGCCTTGTCTCTGTATCCGTCTCGGTCAGGTACAAAACCTTGAACTATCATATGAATGCTTAACTAAACTTCAATAAGCAGCCGGGCTGTGTCCCAAATGGCTCCCTGCTCTCTCCATAGTGCACTTAAAATCCTGCACCCAAGCAGTGTAAAACATGACTAACAAAGAGCCGCTAGAGATTCGGCCATGAGTGCGGAACTCCATAAAGGGGGAAAATGTGCACGAAATCAGTGTTGAAACTGGTACATACACAGCGCCCTGCAGAGGACGTAGGGAGTCATTTTGGATGCAAAGTCAAATGTATTATCAACAGTTTAATTGTTAAAATGAAAGAAAGAGAAGGTCTCGGCATGGTATGGGTATCAGCAGATAATATTCAATACTTCAATAATTCTCACTCATCTTGTCCTGATTTATTGGCAGTATCTAGAAGTGCTTATCCCGGCCCTATTATTAGATTTTGTTCATATTAAATTCTTCTTAAGACAACATTGAGTAATGCTGGATATTATTATAAATGCAGCACTTATTATTTTTCAGATTGTGATTCTGGCAAAGTTAACTAATTCATTCAGAGTGAATAATCAATGAAGGCAGAGAACTTGACAAATCAATAACTGAATAAAACATCAAATGTCTCTTTAGTTTCTTATAATTAGATCCATGTTGTACACGAAATGACAACAATAGTTCATAAGTGATTTCAGACTAAATGATGGTGTGAATGTAATTGTGGAATTCACTCTGTAATTAATATATCACATTGTAGCCTCACAGAAAATGTGTCCGGGGTTTGATTCCTTTTTGTGCGGAATGTGTATGTTCTCCTCCTGTCTGTGCTGGGATTCTGCCTCCCACAGTCCTAAGTGCTTCAGGTGAACTGATGATTGCTAAATTTTCCTCCTGATGGTGAGAATGAAACTGTGTAACTCACTCTGTTATTAACTTTCACAACACAAGTGACATGGATCTATGCCAGAAGTGCAACAAAGGATAAAATTGTCATTATACGGCAAGACTCCTTATATGGAAGTTCCTCCAGTTTGTGTTGGTGCTCGAAGTGTCAGACATCATGCTAAGCTTTGTTTGGTGTTCCTAGGTCATGTAGAAACAAAGTTATCATAATTTTATAACATGATGAACACAAAAATGCCCAAATTTCTTTTATTTTAGGTCTTAGAAACAAAAAAAAACATAAGATCTTTGAACCTTAACTTTCAGGATAGTCTCTGCCCACAAGTGGGTGGGGAAAACCCGCAGATGGTGGGGGTCCGGAGAGCGGCCAAGTAAATGAGCAGCAAAAGGCGAGTGTGTAGGAGAACAAACATTGATTTAGACTGTTTTACACCATTTCGTTTTACACCATTTATATATGTTGAAATCAGATTTTACTAATACTCTCTGAGTTCTAAGGGTTAAGGTGTGTTTACAATATGTATTTCCAATATTATATGTGTGAATGTGTGTCTGTGATGGACTGATGACTTATCCAGGGTGTTTCTCTACCATTTTCTGTATGAATGCTAGGATAAGCTCCAGCATGTTAATGAATGGATGGATAATTTGAAGTTAAAGGGAGAGGTGAGCCGCCTGGGCTGTACTGAGCAGAGCCGGGTAGGTAATTAACTCATGGGAAGTCTTTCAGTGAATCACCGTTCTCACTTCACACGCGGCTATGAGTGCGTGGTTTGAGCACATTGTCTGTGAGACCCCTCTACGAGGACAGCAATTAACTGACCGCTCGTTTAAAACGTACTGTACATCCCTGTGCAGCTCCGGCACGCTTTATTAACTGCAATCAGTAGAACAGGGACATGTGCATCTGTGCATTGACCTTAAGTGTCAGAGCCCAGGTTGTTAGTTTAATGAAGCGCTGTTTAGCAGGCATCCTATGGGAGGTGCAGTTTAATTACTATAATATTACATTAGAGAGCTCCTCTCGTCTCCTCTTCGTGCTGAAGACGTGCTTTTGAAGTGGAGATTATGGCATCTCGCGAACACTCA
Organism: Hydrocynus forskahlii; assembly: GCA_037974365.1. Classification (NCBI taxonomy): domain Eukaryota; kingdom Metazoa; phylum Chordata; class Actinopteri; order Characiformes; family Alestidae; genus Hydrocynus; species Hydrocynus forskahlii. The sequence continues at coordinate 14,758,285 of JBBPCX010000035.1, forward strand.
TCAACTTAAATAATGAAACAGAGGTTAATTTGGGAAGGAGTTGTTTCGTTTTTTTCCGCCACCGAGGGTCCTGACATGACAAAATTCATGATGATTATGGATATTTATAGAGATGTGAGCGGCTGGTGCAGCTTGGAAAAAAAGAAGAAGATGGAGAAGGAAAAGTAGTAGAAGAAACCCTGTTAAAAAGTGTCTCACTGTGTGCGGAACCGCAGGCAGTACACGGAGAAATAAGCAAGACTCTTAGCTGGATTCAAGAGGCACTTCAAGGCAGCAGTCAACAGCTTGACTTTTTCAAAAATGCCGCAGATGAGAGGTGTGATCCTCCTTTGAAACGTCTGCCACATCAACAAAGGGCTGTGCCTCGGTGATGATTTCATGTTTAGGTATAAATTTCGAGGAGATGTACAGCGACGTTCCCCCGTGGGTCTTTCTGGTGAAGTGCTGTTGGAACTCAGCAGAGAAGCGAGGAGGAAGGAAAGGACGTCAAATGGCAGGAAAAGGCCAGAAAGACACTTCACACAACTGCACAAATGCTTCATGCAATGCAAGGTGGTTTGTGGGCAGCAGAGCTGGTGAACCCTCGGGTCCTTCGAGGCCTTCAGAGAAGGTCTTACAAGAAATACAGTGTGTCAGTTTTACTTCATTTTGGATTCAAAAATTGCTTCCAAGTGGTGCAACTGTCTGGGCATCTATACCCAGGAGATTGTGAGTTTGATCTCCAGTGATGCCACAGCCATCCATACGTCCATGAATGCACAATTGGCTTCTCTCTTTCTGGTAAGATGGTAGGATGGCTCTTCCTCTCCCCATCACTTGATCTGTTGTCTGATGTAACAGTATTTGTGAAGCTATGCCTTCACCCTCTCAGTACTGGTAGTATAGTGCGCCCTGGATATGAATACAATGCTCCCACCTATGTGCAAAGATGATGATTGCATTTTAAGTTTCATAACAAGGTCTTAACAAAGTATCTAACATTATTATACCTAATGATGCAGCAAATGTCTAACTAGGTACTAATACAGGTCATGACAAGCCATGACATGCATATTGCCCAGTAAATAAATCAGTTACAAATGTCTATTTTGGACTCAGAACGAGATCTTTCTAAGTGTTTTTTTTTAAAATAAAGTATTAGATGAAATACTCAGATGTTCAGCAATACAGTTTTTCCAAGAGTCTTGGATGAAAGAAATAGATTTATACTGAGTATCTGATTATTGTGCAGAAACAGAACTGACATTACATGCTGTATTTATACATTTTTACTGCTTTTAAGATATTTTGGGTGACATGAAGAATGACATATTGCTTACTTCTACAGGGTTTACTTAGTAAATTGTTGTAAACTTTCTTAATTTTATAATTTACATTGTTTTATCATTTCATAACTGCTGGCACAACAATCGTAATAACCTGTGGAGCAACTCACATGTTTTGTGCCATAAATGACTTAAAATATGGAACAAATTAAATGAACTGTCCTTAAAATGAGCAAAAGAATCTGATAATCACCTTGTAGAACTAATGGGCTTATCAGAAAATTTCACTTGCAAAGATTTTGCAGGAAAAAAACCAACATCTCCAGTATGTGGCACAGACTGAAAGTTTTGACTCCACACATGGAACTGCATGGAATTTGCTTTATTATCGCTGGTGACGACGTTGCCTGTGAAGTGTTAGGTTTCCTATATTAGACCTTCTGTACTGGGAATTTACTGCAAATTGGGAGGTGAAAAAATTGCTCAAACAACAAGAAACTTTAGTCATAAGTTCTCCGTTCGATTCGTCCCCTCAGGGCGGGAGCAGATGCTGCTCAGTGTGTGTTAGCACAATGTGTGTCATCAAGCCCTTCGTCTGGGGAACCCCACCACTCTGAGGTGGTCATTCGCTTTCACCTCCTCCACGGAAGCGAGGGATGTCTTTGTGGGGGTCTAGGCAGACGTGTGTGTGTGTGTGTATGTGTGTCTGTGTGTATGTGGGTGGGGGGGTGCTGTCTATTTCCTATGAGCTCTCAGAGGAGAAGTGCAGGCCATTTGATTGCTATGAGGTGTTGACAGGCCACACCGGGGGGGGCGGTGATCAGTCAGAGATCAGCCTGGGAAGGGGCCTGTGGAGCCGCGGGAGCCGGGGCAGGGAGCGCGTCCGGAGAGCCGGATGACTGAGAGGCCTGGTGGCACAATTTCCTCTCCCATCAGCCCGTGACGGACATCCGCTCGATACAAGGCGTGTCAAGCTTGAACCCCCCACCAAACTGGTGGACCTTGGGTATTGGCAGAATCTGACCAGAGGCTACAGATATGTCTGGTAATTCCAACTCGATTTCAGACATTTCCACTGAAAACCGCAAGCACGTCCAGAGAGTGCTGATGGATTAAAGTGGCCACTAGAAAGGGCAGAATTTTTTAGAAGTCCTACTGTTAGTATAAAAATGTTGAACAAGCTGTATCGGATATCAGAGGAAGTGATTAAAACAGGACAATTTACACAAATTTATCCCCTAAATGTAGGCTAATAGGTTTGTTTCTTTGATATTTTTGGTACTGTAGCTAATGTGCTAACAAGTAATGGAATCTTACAGCCTACAGTTACACACTCACCTCAAAGCGTGTTGAGTTTTTAACAGTCAATTATACTCGCTTATGTGGTTTCTGATGAGGTTGCAACACTGTTATTTATAAATATGGACAAATGTACATGAGCTAAATCCAAACAAGGGAGTCTGTTTGATTGTTCAACACTTCGACACACTTTGAGGTGAGCATTTGATGACTGAGTTGCTAACTGGAGGCTTGTTAGCACTTGTTAGTTCCTTTATCATCCCACATTTGCCTCAAAGCGTGTTGAGCTGTTAACAATCAATTATACTCAGTTATGTGGTTTCTAATGAGGTTTCGACACTGTTGTTTATAAAAATGGATAAAAATACAGTACATAACTAAAAATGGGCTGCAGCCTTTATTTTAAACGTATTTGCAACCTTATGTGCAATTTTTCTGATGCAACATGTGCAAGTTTTTGGGTAGAACTATTACTACGGGGCAAAATGTGCAATTTAAATGTACAATGCTTCAGGGATTCACACCTGTTTTTTGACAATAACTGTGACGCCATTGTGTGTGTGTGTGTGTGTATCCACAGTGTTCTTATATTTACTTATACTGTATATCCACTCTGTACCCATGTACATACATATGCTCACTGTGTACATACATACATACTTATCAAAGTTTTTACAAAACACATGCACATATTTCTATTGCATTGTTTTTCATTTTTGGTGCTCTTTGTTTCTGTGCACTTTCTGCCATGACAGTGCACATTTCTCACTTGTGGGACTAATAAAAGTTTATCTTATCTTATCTCTTATCTTTCTGTTCACTTTTGTAGATTTTTTGTGGCAGTTCGAGATTAGCAGCTTTAAAATGCTAATCAGTAGGTTTAAGCTTATGCTACTTGTCTATTTTAGCCTCGTACAGGTCATTTAGGGTATTTTTACTCAGATTTTTTTTGCCTTCAGTGCATTTGGCTGAGTGTGAAATCTGGTTCTGAGCTCAGGTGCAATCTGAGCACTGATCCCTGCTCCTCTTGAAAACGGTGGTCTGGGATTTGCTTTAAATGATCCCTGGTTCGGTCCACAGCGCATGAAAGCTATCTGCTCCCGTTGCTGCACGTCAGACGATGTGATTAGTTCATTTCTTCATGTCACTCCCTGTTTCAAGTACTGAAACAAACCAGTGCAGTCAAGTCAAGTCAAGTCTTCAGTCCTAAACTTTGTAGCCTAAGAAGATGACATTCATTTTTCAGCAAATTGAATACAAATTCAATACTGAATGCCAGATATGCTCATCACAGTAATGCAGCCCATTTAAATGAGCATTTAGTATATGGTGAATTAATGTCAAGTTTATTTATGATTAAATCTTTGGTCCATGTATAACCGTGGCAGACACAGTGGAATAAACAAATTACAACATTAGTGAACCCGTGCATGAAGTAAAAAGTAAATAATGTGAAAGTAAAACAAATATAGTGCATACAATATAATACAGTAACTGATTCAATTATTTTTTGGAAATATGTTTAAAGCTCAATCACACCCCCTGCAGAATTTGTCTGGTTGTTGCTTTGTGATGATAAACCAGCAGTGCTGCCCTCTAAAAGCTATTCTGTGAGTCTTTCATGGCACGTGATGAACCGCCACTCACGCAAAGGCTCAAGACAGAAGAACACTAACTTCAACACCAACTAACAGACGCCTCCACTGGCTAAACCCGGACTGAGTGATGGGAAGGAAAGAGAAGCCATTCAGGCAGGCTGAGGGCAGCTGGGCAATTCCACACCTGGTCACAGAGTTTAAATCCTTCAAATAGACCAAACGTTTTTTTGCACCTACCAGGACGAAAATGTTAAGTTATGATAAGTTAAGATTGATTGGTTGAAGAGTGCTGATACTCTTTCTATTGACTGACCACAATCCCATCTGCCAGATGCAAGTCCTTTTCCCATTGCAAGCAGATTTTGATTTAGCGAGTGGAGTCCTAGGTCATTACCTTTGCACTTGTACTGAGATCATTGTGAAAAATGCCAGAATCAGGAGTGGGTGTAGAGTTTTTGATGCGATGCCCCACCAGCCCCATTGTTTTTTTTTGAAGCAAGCGACAAAAAACTGCCTGCATGTTCTATTGTGGGAAGATCAGTTAGTTTAACTCGCTCATTGGCTGCACCATTACTTCCACAAGAATGAATTCACGTGTGAACCAAATGCATATGGAGTCTTGATAGGAATGTTATTAGATCAGTGCGGCTGAGAACATTAACGGCCGCTGCAGCCGTCACAGACATGTAGCTTTCTCCAGATCTCCAGGGCGCTAAATCACCAGGGCAACAGCGAGTGTGTTCTTCAATGACACACACCAGGGAGGTGAGTGAAAGGGAGTTCAGGACGGACAGAGTTGTTGATAAGCAATGCACTGATGGCTGTAATGGATCCGTTTAGCTTTTAATCAATGTCGCTCAGCGCCTCTCATTGAGCGACGTGCCTACAATGCTCCCCATCCTGCCATTGTTTCCCGGACCCTCTTAACCCAATTGGACATTAAACTCCTGTCGTTATTTAGCTCTTCCCAGGTTATTTATGGAGCGTGTATGCTCCTCTTTACCTTTTCATTACCCCTGGCTTTTTTTTTTTACATCCGGAAACTAATTAAATGGAACGAATCAAATGAGAAAGCTGATGCACGACCCGAAAAGCATCACTGAATAAATCTCTATTATGATGCGTCCACATGGCACATCATTTATGTTGTTTACGGGCTGGAGGATAAAGGTGGAAGGACACCAATGTGATGGATGGCGCGAGAGGCCCTTTGCATTCTAAACACTCGAGGCCCGGGTTCAGTATCATGTTTACACGCAGCATTTAAGATGCATCACTAACTGCTCCAAACGTAATGTTTTTAAACTGCCAGCATTAACCTGTTTAACCCCACAGCTCCCAGTTCTCCACTCTAAAGTGGAGCCAAAATAAATTACTGGGCACATACCATGGAATACTGAAGTTCAAAGAAGGATGTAGCACTCCTAAACACTGTTCAACCTTTAAAAATAACAGTAACACAGTCCATGTATAAAAACTGACCATTTAGATCCGAGTCTATATGTGGAAATAAGCTGCCAAAACAAATGGAAAACAATGCAGCTGAATATATACTGCAGTTTACACTGAAGCATTTCAGTCTGCAGCAGGCCCAGTACAGGGCAGCCAGTCAGAACAGAGGTCACCTATACATATAGAAGAGAAAGATGATGATAGAAGAGAAAGATAGAGGACATGCCTTCTTTTGGTATCTGATCAGTTTATTCTGATCAGATACCTGGTTCGACTCCATGGACGTGGTTTTGGGACGATGAAGGGTTCCTTTTGAATTTTGGTTCCTCTCAGTGTTTCTTCCTGCAGCTTTAGAGAGTTTTTCCTCACATCGGTCACCTTTAACTTGCTCACTAGGGGCTGAAAACATCAGTTGTAAAAAGCACGATGGAAATAACACGGATGACCTGACTTGACTATTTTCATTAAAACATTTTGCATCTTGGAGCTGCCTGAGGAGTAATGAGCGACTCCGGGGAGAATATGTCTCCTTGACTGCAGGGGGAAAAAAATTAATGTAATAAAATGGGTTCAAATACCATGTGTCTCCAATCATCAAGATATACCAGTTTTGCAAAAACCTTTTCTACAACCGGCACCACTTCACCTCTTCTGTTGGTGTTTAGCGTTAGCACCACAGATGTCCCCCTGAACGGCTGACAAAATCAACACGGATGAGTCATCGCAGCTCGAGCGAGGACTTGGCCTTGGCTTCATCGCTCCTTTAAAAAAAATTTTGTTTTATTTTGATGTCTACTGGGAAAAAAGAAACTCCTCGCTTTGTTAATATCCTTTGCTCCAAGCACTTTCTCTCACCCATATTGCGTGGACCAACTGGGGCACGTGGGCCATGAGAGCTAGCAGTGGGATGCTATCTTCAGTAAGAGGTGCACCATTAGCATGCATTGTTCAGAAGAGCTGCAGGGGAGGAAGAGGTGATTTTCTTATGGCCATCGGGGGCTTAAGAGACTCCCTAATCATGCCTTTATGCATGGAGAACCGGGTGTTGGTCCACCCCCAACCCCCCACAGCCCCCTCCGCACACTTCATGGGTGTTTAAGCAAGCACTTTAAATGGAAATGCACTTGACATTTTAGGAGGAGATGCAATCATCGTGCATTAGGATGCAGCCGACTTTGCTGGCGATGAGCAGCCTTCCTTGCCTTCCTCTCTTTCTCCTCCTCTCGCGCTCCCTTGCTTCTGTTCTTCCGCCTCATTGAGAGGCTGAGTGAGGCTAACGGTCCTGGTTTCTACAGGGTCCCATGATGTTTCGCAGCCCCTCCACTTAAAATGAGTTATATTCGGAAGTGCAGTGTATGTGATAAATGCTGCATAACCACTAGGAAAGCGGCATGATTTGCACACACACTCACACACACACACACACACACACACACACACACACACACAACCATGGAAATAAAAGTGCCCATCATCCCTCATCAAGCTGGTCAATGCATTGAAAACAAATCTTAAAGGGCCCATATCTCAGAAGACTCTCCAGTCCATACTGTATTCATTGTGTCATCACAAATGCATGTGTGTGTGTATATCAAAGTTATATGGAGTGTTTGAGCTTGGACTACACAGGTCATCCAGTTAACATCCAGTTTACCCATGTCCGTCTTAAAGGCACAATAACAACAGCAGTCTGTCTAAAGTGTTTAAGGGATTATTCAATTCAATTCAATTCAATTCAATTCAATTTTATTTATATAGCACTTTTTACAACCAGATTGTCACAAAGCAGCTTTACAAAGTCTAGGTCCGAGCCCCTAGTGAGTGAGGGGCTCAGGCGAGGAAAAACTCCCTCGGCTGGAGGAAGAAACCTCGGGAGGAACCAAGACTCAAAAGAGGTTGGAAAGACTGTTTTACTACACAAGGGTTATAAGTGGGAAGACAAATGCAGGATATGAGCCCTTTAAAGTCAAAAGGAATGGGCAGGATATGGGCCATTTAAAGTCAACAAGAATGTGAAATCATAACACATTTTCCTTTCGTGCCGCAACAAGGGGGCCAGAAAGGGGTCTCTGAGCAACGGCAGAAAAAAGGGGTGTCCAAAGTCCAGCCCCCCACCAAGGGCCAAATGTGTCCCGCAGACAGATTTTATGTGGTCCACTGCTTCTGACTTGGACTGAATTATAGGTGGTCCGCCAGCCAATATGTCTCAGATTTACTTCACTTGACGAGGGGCAACAGTACCATAAACATCCTGTGTGTTGGACAACACTGTGTTAACAGAGTTAGTTTAAGTGTCAGAGCTCTTTTTCTGATTAGGACTGCAGATTCATTTACTAAACGGCATTCAGTCACGACTGCGGCCAAAACAAGCCTGAGCCAACAGTGAGAAGTGCCGATTGAAACGAGAATACTTTTCCATTGAGCAAATATAGCAAATGAGTGCCTCACAAGTCAATAGACTGTAATTAATTTTATATAAGAAGTCATGGTGAAAATAAATGTTACACAAGATATTCAGGGGGCGAAAGGGCCCAGAGACTAAACTTCCCTGCTCTCTGAGCAGCACTGTTTTATCACAGCAAAATTAAAAGTTCCATAAATATCAACCCAGTATGACTGATGCAATAAATGGAAATGAAATGCACCTCCCACATTAGTTATGGTTTTATTATTGTTTTTTGATTTATCAAAGAAAACATCATAGCATCAAATCTTCTTCACTTCTGTATTTTTTATATTTTGAATACTTAATATCTTGAATCATTAATGAATACAATTTTGGTAAAGGGTGATCAGCCCTCAGATATTTATGATGCCCAGTCCTGGTCATATAGTGTTTAAGTTTTTTAAAATTCTTTTTTCATCAGTTTCATATACTTCAAAAGTATAAACATACCAAATTCAAATTTTTAAATTGAGCGACTCTTGAGACTCCCCTATGGATGAAATCTCACAAAATTTGGTGTGCTAATAAAGTGTGTGGGAGTGATGCACCATGTCAAAATTTGTGAAGTTTGGATCTTTTCATCACAAAATATTGGCAAGAGAAGTGTTAGATTTTTGCATTCATGTCATTTACTAAGTGGCACAACTCGACAAATAAATCATCACTGGTAGATCAGTCCTAAAGAGCCAGCAGAGAATCAACAGCACAACCACATATAGAGCAAATTACCAAACGTCTACCAGTTTAAGACGTTTCCTAAAATGCAGTTAATAATGCAGTCAATCAATATACAATTTTAAAATGGTCTCATGTAGGGTTTCATGAACAAGCCAGTACTAAATATTGGGTTTAGTGAACCATAATGATTTGTTGGTGGGACCCCACCCCCACCTGCCCACTCACATAATGTATAAGTCCTTTACCAATTTAAGTGACTTTACATCATGTGGAGCTTATTAAAACTTTAGAAAGGTTCTTTACACCCACACATCTCATTTATAAATTAAAGAACCATCCAGTGAAAAGTTCCAAAAATGGTTCCTCTACAGCATCACACAAAAGAACACTTTCTAGCACCTTTCTTTTTACGAGAAATTACGGATCTGGGCTGGCTAGTTTTTTCGGAATGATGGGTGGGCGTTAAGAGTGGTGGAGGCGGTCATTGGATAGTTTATTTTCTGCTTTCTGGTGCGCGATGATGTAATCAAAACAAAGATGTTTGGGGGCGAGCAAAAATAAGTACACCCCATCCCATGGTCTGAGTGTTTTAGTGACCTCGCAATGTGTTGGGCGGGCTAGTCTTGCTAAGGCAGTATACTGAGGACAATACCGGGTGGACTATGTTAACCTAGTCCCAGCCTGCGCCTGCACACGTGTCCTGGTGGGCGAGACGGCAGCCATCCCTCCGTGCTGCGAGAGAGACGCGTGTCTGCTGAGTTGTGACGCCCTGAATTGAATCAGCCCAGATTAGTGCGAGGAGGGATGCTTTTTTCTGAGAAATAGCTCAGACTCAGCGCGGTTCAGTGAAAGGTGGAAAGTGCAGATACATTTTTTATTTCGATTGCTGACAAGCGGTGGGCGGCCTGCTTTATTTAAACACGCGGAAGAGAGGCAATTGAGCGTGAAGAGCTTGTATTCGTAACTGAAAGTCGGAGAAGGGAGATACGAAGGGAGGAAACTCGACTGGAGTGCACACGCTCTGCAGACGCTTCGCATTAGCCGCCCGCCTGCGAGAGGCGAGGCCTGGCGTATGAATCAGTCTTTGTGCTTACGGCGTACCTGTGAGCTGTCTACCGATGCCGCACTCACCCTCACACACAAAACACACACACATAACCCGTCTGCTGGCTTTCTTTTTCTGCCTGGTCGCCTCTGCCTCTTCTCCCAGCCCTCCTCAGGGGAAGAGCCCCCCTATTACCGCAATTATGATCCGCACACATTTCATTAAACTAATATCGGAGCTGGTGAACACATCGCCCAGCTGGAGGCTGTTCTTCCAACTCCTCTAAACTCCCCCATCTAACCAACCACACACCCACCCACCAGCACACACATTTTCCTACATCAGTTTAACCACACCGGCCCATTAGAGGAGCCATCAGTGCTGAATAACAGGTGGCGGACAAACAAAAGGCTTCACTCTTCAGCTTCCAAAGCAGAAACAGGCGGGCATGATTGGATTCAGATTGTCATATGCCTCACACTTGATTTATTCCAGTCTTTCCCTTCAAACCCTCCCCTTTCCCTCATCTTCCCCTGCCTCCATCCCCATTCCCACCCACCAGCTCTCCAAATCTCCTCCGGTGGAGTGGCTCGGTCTCCTGCACGCTTTTTCTGGTGCCCGGGATGCTGCCGATGCTCTTTAATTTGCTCTCTATTCATCACAGGCGCTGGTGGAGGAGGAAAGCCGCTTGGAATTAACCGTCGCAAAGGTCAAGTGAATTCGATCATTAGGTTAGACTCTTGCTGTTAGATGCCTCCTTCTGGGGGCGAAACAGGTTAAACTGAGGCTGGGGCTGTGTGTAGCTACAAATATTCAACCAACATCTAGACAAACTGGCCACTTTATTAGAAACCACACCATTGCAGGTCTTTGCAGTTCTTTTTTTTTTAATGAAAGGTTTCTTTCCTGAAAGCACACGCCACTTGGACCGGATTTTCAGATCCGCTATAAACATTAGACTGTGCCAATAAAGGCACTCTGCTTTCTGGAAGTGCCTGAAAGAGCAACGCTGGGCAATTTTAAAAGCAAATAGCACTCTCCTCCTTCAGACAAATAAATCCAATCGCCATGCCAGACAAACAGTCAAACCAACAAACACCCTCTGGCCACTTTTTTGGAAACCTCTACCTCATAGCAGCACCTTGCTGGTGCACAGTGAGGACAGAAATATACTTAAATACAGAAAGTTCTGCTTCTGCAGTACAGTCAAATCATTCAGTACTCAAGGGGTTGCCGCAACATATCCAGTGTCTCATGCAAGCTAGGTTTTCCTATCCAGTGCTGCTAACCCTGAGAGGTGTGTAGAACATCGCCAGTCATCAAACTTTCAATTACCCATCAATATGACCAACACATAGAGGACAACTCAGAGCATCTGTGAACTGTAACCACAGGTGCCATGAGGAGTGGAGCGTGTGCTGCTTTAACTTGTTCTATAGAAATGAGGAGGTGATGATTAATTATATATATTGAGTTTACATACTGGAAAATGCATAAAATATAAAAAGGTCCCATGATGGTCTTGAGACATCTCTAATTTCCGTATTTTTTTGCTTTGAATCAGCATGTTAGTGCAAGATTAAATGTACATTAAATGAAAGAAATGGGAACAAATATTTTGCTAAGACAGCCTGCAAAATGTCTAAAGATACAATGTGCCTAGATAAAGGAGTTCCAGCCACTCAGCATTCGGCACCACCAGTATACTGATCACCGCCTGATCATTTGGAATCATCTGCTCCTGGTTCTTCACTGGTTCAGGACTTCAGTTAGATGTGTTTCTTATGCTTGAATAATTCATATGTAGGTCACTGTGTGTCTTAACAAACAAAAAACATTCCTCGGAAACTGATCAGGTTCTGGGACTGGACTGAAAATGAGTTTTTCCACAGTACTGCACCATATATGTTAAATTCAGCAAATAAACAGTAAGTGTGACCAAACCTTTGCACACAACTACATTTATAGGAATGAAAAGAAAGCGTACTGGTTTTATAAGATCGCTTGACCAATGCATGCTGTCATATAGCTTGATCCCTGCTGCAGTCCCCAGAATGCAGCTTGAGCTTGTGTTGTGTTAGAATTTCACTTTCACAATATGTGTTTTGCGTCTTTTAGCTCTTTAACAGCAGTCAGAGTTTGACCACAGGTTCTATCCTGGGTACTTTTGGGGTGGTGGCTGCTCCCAAACTACCCGTGTTAAAAAACCCAACACCAGCACCACACACACATCACATCACTTTCTCTGCTGCGAATCGGCACAAATAAAATCTGGTCAACAGCTGTCCTGTGATCAGGAGCTGACCAATGATGAATGAGGTAGAATGTGAAAGGTAAACTGTGATCAGCTTTAGTCTGGCACCTGGAAGACCTCTAGGGTATGTTGCAGTCATAAAGAGGTCAGTGAAGAAGTTATAGATGGGTACGTTAAGCTTTAAAGATGGGTTGCAGCTTTTCTTCAACAAACCCACATTCACTCATCATGTTATCTACAAGATCTTCCGACTGTCCTCCAATTCATGCTGTCTTTTCACACTTTGGAGCAGTGCAAATGTTCTCTGGAGCGATTAATCACACTTCACTGTGTGGGGAACTGATGGATGAATCTAGATTTGGAGGCTGCCAGGAGAGCGCTGTCCACCAAAATGCATCGTGGCAACAGTAAAGTTTGGTGGAGGAGGAATAATGGGCTGTCATGAACAGACCAAGGAGGACCCAAACATGATGTACAGAATATGGATACATTTATTCCAACAGGGAGAAGGCAGCAGGAAAAAAAACAGAACAGACAGGGGTGGCAAGAAAAACAGAGAATGGAATCAATAACCAGGACATCGGTCAAAAAAAGAAATGCTTGGTATGAATCAGAATCAGAATCAGAAACATATGTTATGACTGTCACGATTCCGGCTGCGGCCGCTGGGGGTCGCTGCAGGACCATTAATCCACCCACAGCTGCAGACAATCATGCTAGGGCAGATTAGCCCAGGGACTGCTTATTTAAGGGGGTCTCTCCCCAGCTGTGGTGTCGGAGCATGTTTCATTCTTATGTTCTGTTCTGTTCTGTTCGTTCTCCTCCTCATCTCCCCTCTCTCCTCTTTCTCCTCGTCACCCTCTCATCTGGTCCCCATGCCTTGTTTTCATTTGGTAGTGTTCTGTGTGTGTGTGTGTAGTTATAAATAAAAGCCTGCATTATGGAGATCCGCACTTGCGCCTACCTCTCTCCTTCCCGGTCCGGACCGAATCCCGTGACAATGACTGCACAGACACACAGAGACAAGAACAATATAAAATGTAAAGTCTAATAAAAACTCTGAAAAGATACTCTATATATGCTATATATACAAAATGCTGGGGTATAAATACTATATATAAATGACTTGCTAAGTGCTAAGTGATTTACTAGTAACACAAATATTGGTTAGGAGTTGTTCTCTATCCCGAATCTGTCATTGCACATAATAGACAAAAACAGTAGAAGAGTAATACTGACCTGAGTAATGATATGCCACATGATAAGACTACTGCACATAATGATCATAATTTAGCACACAATAAGATAACCATGCATGAAATTTAATATGGTAGACTACTGCACATAATAATAGGATAATAATGCACATAATAGTAATGACTTAAGCACAACACAAAACTGCACAACTGAGTAGCAGAAGGTTATTGCACAGGTTATTGTGTGAGTGTGTGACGGGAGAAGAGTTTAAGAGTGTATCCGAAATCGCGCACTTACGTGAGTGCACTGGAATGTAGTGCATAGTGCGCAGTCTGCGCACTGAGCACTTCCTCCTGTAGTGCACACTGCTGTGGGTAAGTGTTGTCCGAAATGGAACACTAACATTTTGCACTTAGTGACGGACTAACATGCTCGCAATTCTCCAGCCCACCAAAATATCTGCCGGTTATATTGCAGTACACATCAGTAAAATAATTTTATTAACGTTACTTACATTTATACGAAGCTTGGGCTTACATTTCACTGTTGGCCACCATTACTCAACTCTGAAAACCTATCAAAAGTCCCCCCCCTTCTGCTACGTGGTCAAAATGGCATTCGTTTAGTACGCATAGTGTCCATCGCTGCACATTGTGTTTTTTTGGCCATTAGTAGTGCACCATCCAGGTACTTTCAGTGCACTGAGTTTTAGCTTGGTTGCCAGTGTGAACACACTATGCACTAAAATCGCACAATAAAAGTGTGGAAGTGCGCAGATACAGATACATTTGTTCCAATAGGCAGGAGGCAGAACGAAAACACAGAAACAAGCAAAAATCCAAAACCACAATACAGTCTAACAAGCAAACAAATCCAAATCATTAGAAACTGAATTCTATAATCCAAGCAGTTGTGGTCAAAGTCTGGTATTGCAGCCTAACCATCAAACAGAATGGAAGAGGTAGGCAAGAATGAACCCTTAGACCACGATCGGCACTGATCCATGCCAACAGTGCAAAAAATGTTATATTGACATCAATTCCTTATATGGAAACTCCCCTGGTTTGTGTTGATGCTGGAGGTGTCAGATGTCATGCTGAGCTTTGTTTGGTGTTCCTGTGTCAAGTAGAACCAAAGTTACTGTCATTTAAAAAATAATAATAACCACTACTGGGGTTTTAAAAATGGTGTCACACACAAATGATCACAAAGAACAAAAATGAACACATTTCTTTTATTTTAGGTTGTATTCTGCTGATATACAGAATAAATGTTGCTGCCTGTTTTACTGGGTCGATAATGGTTAGAACGCTGACAAAACTTCACAGACTTTACTAGTAGTCCGGATGGTGAATCTGAGTCTTGTGGTTAAAATTCAGGTGAATCTGACAGTCTTTCTTAACAGTCTTTGCAAAGACGCTGAAGGGGTTAATGGAATGGAGCTGGATTCAGGGGGAGAGCGAATCTCCAGACTGGATCCTTGTTGCGACCTGACATGGGCCAAGACTGTTTTGAGGTTTGGACCCTTTCATTTCAGTGAAGAGTAATATCAAGGCTACAGCATACAAAGACATTCAGATTATTACATGCTTTCAACTCTGTGACAACAGAATGGGGAAGACCCATGACAGCAAAGTTCAGTTCTGGGCAAAAGTCTTAGACACCTATGCAATTTGTTTTAAAGCATTTTATTAGCCTTCATTAGTCTTTCTGCTTCCAGAGTTAACATTGGAATAAAGGCAAACAAAACAAGACAGTTTCAAGATTTGTTTTGTTTATAAAACATAGCTGATATTGTGTGAACAGGTGAGGAGAACACATGTACGGTTCCAGATTCCTCCTCGGTTCCTCCAGCTGTTGTCTGGATTGTGAAACTCCATCAGCAGCTCCTGATTTAATTTAATGAAGGACTGACTGAGTCAAATCAGGTTTATGATGGAAACTACAAGTAATACTGGACTTCCACTAGGAACACACTGATATACAGAACATACAATCACTATTTACGTCCTGCAATCAGGAAGTCGTGTGTGCTCAGGCACCTCTGAGGTACCCTGAGCAAGGTACCGCCCCCACACACTGCTCCCCGGGCGCTGTGTTCCTGGCTGAATGGGTTAAATGCAGAGGAAGAATTTCGTGCTGTTCACGCTGTGTGCTGTGGTGTGTTCACGTATGACAGAACGATCATTTTAAAGTTACTTGTATTTAGTTTTAGTATGTTTATTAATATTGCTGAGGAAAAAGCACTCACTGCTCATTTAAGCAGTTTCAAAATATTATTTTCGCAGGAGCCTAAGACTTTTGCATCGCACTGAAGGTCATTTTTTTTAGGATCAATGAACCACCTTTGATGAATACATTATCTACAAGATTTTTATCAGATGGAGCTTCGATTTGTCCTCACGAACCGTTTGCTAACTGAGGTCAGCGAATCTCAGGGGTCACTGGGAGTTCAGATTCCAGATTTGTGCTGGAAGAAATGTGTGACTGAGACAAAGCACGAAAAAGATCCTGGGCTTAGAATCCAGAGTGAGTGCAGTGTTCTTTGAAGTGCTCTCCTGAGTCTGAGCGGAGCGAGAGGGAGCTCAGGCCGGAGCGCATGCAGAGAGCAAGCGCACGAGAGAGAACACTTCCAGGGTGCCCCTTTTTGAAGAGACGTTTTGATGGGTACGAGCTGGCGCCCCTTGATGGACCCATGGTGTATTGTATTAATGTGCTGCCTGCCAATCCGCTCCGCCGAGCGCGGCCTCTTCCTACCAGATGGGCTGACGAAATCAAAGATAAAAGCAAAGAAATCAATCGCTTCTTCTTTTTGACCCTTTAACTGCAAAGTCTGCTACAAAACAACCACCTAAAACATGACGGGGCTAAAGACACTTAAAGCCTCGACATCTTGCTGTTTTTTCCCCTCTTCACTCCCTCCCGAATCCCTTCGCCAGGCTGCAGAGCATTTTTCTTGGCTGTCAGTCTGAACTCTTTTCATGGGAAATTAATTCCATTATTAAACATGTTTCACCTCAGAAATTTCAATTACTGCCTCCAACATGAGGAGAGGAGAGCGCATCGGCGTCTGTCTAGTCTATTGCATGAATATTCTATAAGGCCGTGGCAGTAATCACAACTGATAAGTACAGTGTCAGCCTTGCGGAGGCCTTGACGCCTTCGCGCCGAGCCGTTCGGACCAGATGGCCACAGAAGAGCACCGGTGCATTTGTGTCAAATATTTTATGCGACATTCAATGAATGTTTAAGGCAAGGGCTTGCAGACGACACATGGCCTGTTTGAGGGTTTTGTTGTCATAACCTTTTCTGTCGCGAAAGAGTTTCCACTTTATTAGAAACCCCACCTTGCACTTCTACTGAACTGACCTAACACATGGGTCCTTGTTGTCATTACCGAGTCATCACACACCCCCCACTCCCTTCCTACAGAGTTTCTGACCACAGGTCTGCTGCACTACAGGTCAAAAGTATGTGGACCTTGTCAAAAGTGCACTACCACTTATCCATTTATTTCACAAACTGCAGATTTTTATTCTTGTTAAACATTGGAAAGTTGTTGAATGAATAAATGAAAATGTGTCAAAAAAATCAAGTTTTATAATTTTTTTTTGTTTGTTTTATAACAAAAGAACAAAAGGATCTGTAAAAGGACATGTCTGATGTCCTATTACTGGTGCAGAGTCAAATTCTAGTCTGTCCTTTAACTTTAAACGCACTCGTTCACTGTTTCTGCACTTAATAGCTCAATGATAGCTCATGTTGTATGTTGCTGTATGTTGCACCGTGGTCCATGGAGAAATGTTGTCTCACTATGTACGTACCTGCTGATGACAATAAAGTAACCTTGAAACTTGAACCTTGAAATATAATAACTGGATCATCGGACAACTGTTAGATTAAGTTAGGTGGCCTTTTGTAGGTCATTAGTAATTAATTAAAATATAACAGAGTAATAAAGGTACTGATATTGTGAATATACAGTAAATTGATTTGTTAGCTAAGAATATTGTGTTTTTAGTAAATACTGAGGGACATACAAATGTAGGAAATCTCAGTGTGTGCAAAACCTTTTGACTGATAATGAGTGTGAGCAGTCTGAAGAATGAATCTGGCTTTGGAAGCTGAAAGGAGAGCGCTTCGCCCTGGAATGCATTGTGACAACAGAAAAGTTTGGTGGAGGAGGGATGATGGGTTGATACAGTAAACAGCAATGTTTGCACAATAGCATAAAAAGACACACATAATTAACCACTGTCAATGGCAACAGTCTGTAGAAGGCCTTTCCTGTTCCCACTTCACTGCACCCCTGTGCACAAAATGAGGTCCATAAAGGCAGAGTTTAACAAATTTGCTGCAGAGGAACACCAACAAGAATTGGAACCTCTACTATAAGTGAAGCCTCAGTGCCTGACCTCACAAATGATCTTAAGTGTAAAGTGGTCATTTGTGAACACACCACAGCACAGCACTAAGTGAGAACAGTGTGAAATTTGTTTCCACCCATTTAATGCACCTGGGGAGCAGTGTGCGGGGATGGTATCTTGCTTAAGGGTATCACAGTGGTGGCACAGGCAGTCCTGGGATTCGATTTCATGACCTTCTGATCGCAGCGGCAACTCCCTAACCACCAAGCCACCAGTTACGTATGTTCTTTTGAATGAATGCAGGGACAACAGAAACACTCCAACATCTTGTGGAAAGCCTTCCTAGAAGAGGTGGAGCTGTTATAGCTGTAAAGAGACATTGCAGTTCCTGACTAAAGCATATGGTTTTGGAATAGGGTGTCCAAGACGCTCACATAAGGTGATGGTAGGTGTCCACATACTTTTGACCATACAGTATATTTAAGTGGTGTCCCATTCTCAACTATGAGATTCTAGTGTGTGTGTGTGTGTGTGTGTGTGTGTGTATGACAATGGTGTATATACACCATTACACCATTTACACCATTGTGTGTGTGTGTGTGTGTGTATGTGTGTGTGTGTGTGTGTGTGTGTGTGTGTGTGTGTGGAAGAATGAACATACATCAGTATCACCAGAAGTTTAAGAAAATGTCCATCTGAGAGCACCTCCATGGTCAAAAACTGACCCCTGGTGAAGACGTAAATGATGATCAATACAAACTGTTCATTAACAGAGTTACAGTCACAATATAATACATGGTGGAGCTCCGGAGTTGGTTTTCCAATAAGGTGCCCATGTTTGTTGTGTGTGAACCGTGGTTTAAATGGGTTTATGGATTTATTTTATGTCTAATGTCAAAGAGTGCCTTTTTGCTTGGTTTTGCGTTCACTTCCACGAGGCAGAGTGCCTTCGTCTGCACAATCCAAACACTCCTCACTGACCCATCTTCCCAAGACTCTACTGTTAGGTACATGCTGCGTTGTCATGGCAACAGTCAGACAAAGGGACCAGGAAGGAAAAAATAAATGCTCTGCACTTGTGAGAGATGTTACATACTGTACTTAATGGAACAAATGTATGAGGGGGGGAGGGGGGCATTGCTTTGTATTTGGGTGAATCAGGGGCTTTTGGCGGAGAGTGAAAATTAATCTCATGGTAGTATCTGCAGCCTCGCAAGGAGCTCGGTATGAGTGACGTCAGCTCTGACAGTCACACGCCCGTCAAGTGCTGTGCCAGCACATCTCCCTCCACTCTCCAACCAACACGAGCCGTTTGTGTCCCTGCACATTTAGTAGCTGCAAGGCCAACGTAGCTTATAGGCTTATACTACGCCAGTAAGCACTCTGCACGCCTCAACACACTTAGTTGGGTTTACATGGCTTCTGATGTTGTGTGACTGAATGTTGTCTATAAAAATGGATTAAAGTAAGGGCAAGGTTCACACCTCATGGTGGCTAATGCTGAAGGAAATTTGCCATTTTGCTGCCCAACGACACCCACAGATTCACCAGCAGAACAAGGTTCAAGGGTACTTTATTGTCATCAGCAGCTGTGAACATGTACATAGTGTGATGAGACGTTTCTCCATTGGCCACAGTGCAACATATAACAATATTCAACAAGTGTAGGTTACAACAGAACCAGTTCAAACAACACAATAAACAGACACAACAATGTATAGTAATGTATAGTATGAACGGGAAGTAAACCTTCCAGAATGACTGATATTGCATGGTTAGCAACGCTGAACAAAGTGCAAGTGACGACAGAAACAAAACAATAAATAGACAATACAACTATCTAACAGTATAGTGTGAAGGGGATGTAAACCTTCCAGAGTCACTGGTACTAGTAGTGTAATTTTTGCACAGGAGGGAGTTAGCAGCATTGAACAAAGAACAAGGTACAACAGAAACAGTACAATAAATAGTGCAATGCAACAGTAATGTGAAAGAGGTGTAAATAAAGTGGCCCCTTATTGTTACTCATGAACACACAACAGCGCGCAGAGTGAACAATGTGAAATTCTTTCTCTGCATTTAACCCATTCCCCAAGTGAAGCAGGGGGCTGCCGCCAATGAGGGACACACGGGAGCAGTGTGTGGGGGCAGTACCTTGCTCAAGGGTTCCTCAGTGGTCGAACTAGCAGTCCTGGGAATCTAACCCATGACCTTCTGATCTCAGGGGCAACACCCTAAACACTGAGCATCTGAGACTATACAATATTTAGCAGTGTAACAGTATTGAGAGAATGGGATGAGATATACATTTGAGTGAATCTGAGACAATACAATACATAGACAATATAACAATGTAACACTAGTGTGAATGGGAATGTAAATCTGAGACAATACAGCAAGTAGACAATACAGCAGTGTAACAGTAAAGTGTGAAAAGGATTGAGGGGTTAAAGGTGGTTCACACACACTTACACACCCTTTTTCTATTGTTTGCAATGAGAGAGAGCATTTTTATGCAAACTATGCAGTTTTTTGCATGGGGTATCACCATCTTATGTCATGAGAGCATTTTCTCTGCTGACCAATCAGATCAACAGTAAGGCAGGCCTTGAGTTTGTAAATCAAACAAAATGCGGCTTAAAAAAAAAAAAAAAGTTCATGTTTTTGCTAACAGCACCACATCTGCTTATTAGTAGTTCAACTTTTGAACCTGTATGGCTTGCTGGCACAGTGGGGGTCCTACCACTGCAGTGTTCCAGTCATTTTGTTGTTTTGGTATGTTATCTTTAATTAACAAGCAAGTGCTTTGGCCTATTTTCACAAGGCAGCTAGGTATCACTAGCTATTGCGTAGCAGCAGTCAGACATGGAGACAAGCACAGCCTTTGAAAAAATGCAGTAGTGTGACACACTATTGCGACACAATATTTTTATACACCGATGCGACACACTATTTTTATATCACAAAAATGCAGATTGAAACCCTCCCAAGAGCACAAAGGAACAAACTGGAGGACCTGGTCAGTTGAAGGCTCTTTGGATGCTGGGTTAATTCCTGGATTGTCGATAATGTCTTATAACAGGTATTTCTCTTTTACCCTGTGACGGGATTCATATTTTGCTTTTAAAGATCCAGACTTTCTTGTATTTTACTGTAGTATGGAGGAACAGTTCTCCAGGCTTCCTGAAGGACTTTCAAAGGCTCTCATTTCCAGTCAAGTTCCTGAACCTGACCAGTTTCAGAAGAATGGTTTTTGTTTGTTAAGACACACAGTGACCTACGTATGAATCATTCAAGCAGAACAAAGAGCATCTAACTGAAGTCCT
>JBBPCX010000035.1:14783085-14810138 GCA_037974365.1 Hydrocynus forskahlii
ACACACACACACACACACACACACACACACACATACACATACACACACACACACACACACACACACACACACATACATACATACACACACACACACACACATACATACATACACACACACACACCCACACATACATACATACACATACGCGCACACACACACACACACACACTCATCAGCAATACCATCAAACCCACTGTCCAGTGAAGTTAATAACAGTGATTATCTGGTTATGTGGGTTCTGCCAAGGGGTGAGATATTCTAAATGGCAGGCTTAAGAATCTGAGCGACTTTGACAAGGCATGGATGCAGTGTGATGCCTTGGGTCCTGCATTCATGTGGATGTTTCTTTGACACATACTACTGACCAAACATTTTTGATGACCAAACACATCCTCTTCATGGCAACGTTGTTCCCTAATGGCAGAGAACTTTTTCAGCAGGACACTAAACATTGTTCAGAAATGGACTGAGGACAAAGAGCCCAAGGTGTTGACTTGGCCTCCACATTCTCCAGATCTCAATTCAATCAAGTATCTTTGGGACGTGCTGGAACAACAAATCCAATCCGTGGCTCCACCTCACAACTTACCAGACTTGCAAGGATCTGGTGCTGACGTCTTGGTGCCAGATACCACCGCACACTTTCAGGGGTCTTGTACGATCCAGGCCTCGGCTGGTCAGAGCCGTTTTTGTAGCATGGAGAGGACCAACAGCATATTAGTCAGGTAGTCATGATGCATTAGTATACAGTGTACACTCACTGTCCAACTTTATTATAAGCTTCACCCATATAGATTCATGCTGGCAACTTTCAAGTCAAGTCAAGTCAAGTCAAGTTTACTTCTTCAGCCCATTATCATACACAAAGGTCGTTCAATGTGCTTTACAGGAACAGAATAAAAATAAGTCCAAAATAGTAGGAAATAAAAAAATAAAAGAATAATCTCCTTTATTTGAAACAGCTACCTTCTACTTCCACTTACTGGCCGCTTTATTAGAAACAACAAAAGTTGAATACATAGGGGTACAGTTACAGACCTAAGCCAATCAGTCCTCATGTCTTTGGCTGTCTTCACTGACCACAGGATCACTGCTGACCAGACATTTGGGTCATTCGGTGGCCACTGTCAGCCCAGCAGCAACTGAAATTTTAGTGTTGAGTGGAGCTGGTATGGGTGTATAAGGCCCAGCTGTGTTGCTGGGTTTATTACACACGTCATTGTTCATGCTAAAGCCTCCTGCCAAGAGTGGCTCTGCGGTCAGAATCTGACCATTCGTGAAGGAAGAGATGAAGAGAGGAAGTCCATTCTAGTGAAGTGTACTAGAGTGGTCTAGTTGAGCAATCTGCCTCTGGGGAGAAAGGCACGAAAACACTCCAAGTGAGAAGGCCTCTCTAAAAATCCTCATCCCCCGTTGGCGAGAGGCTCTAGTCCCTCTTTCTGGCGTAATGACCTTCTATTGCTTGGTGAGCAACTGACATATACTTCTTTTCTCTGTAAGAAGAGCTGTGTTAGAGAGGTAGAATTTGAAGATGAATGATCCTTCACTGATTATGCAAGTCCCAGGTTGCATAAATTTGGTCAAATTTCGCTGCCCGGCTTCTTTACCTGGTTTGCTCTGAGTCAGAGCACCAGGCTTCTTTGATTTATTGATACTGACATCAACAGGGCCAACAGTCATTAATATTGCCATTATTGGGCCTTATGATGTCGATGATGGAGAGAGCACGGTCGAAAAATTCAACGTATTGAACATTTCGTGCAATTTGTCTTTACACCACACGGATAATGTATTCACAGTGGTTGTTTTAGTGACAGCTGTTCACTGCAGAAATCCTGGGTTCCTCATGGCTGAGACCTGGATCGCTGACAGAGGTAAGTAAGTGCTCCCCATAGGCTTGTATTGATTTTCATTGATTTTTAAAGGTCTTTTTCTGTAGCATATTGTGGCAGCTGACCAGTGTAAGGTGCTGTGTAGCCCCATAATGGTCTAAAACTGTTAATCTGGCCGGATAAAGCCTGTTTGTGTTTACCTTATGCACTTCAGTGATGTTTGTGTGACTGTTAAACTAGCCAGCAAGACTGGTGAGTGTTTTATTACCTCATTGCTCATGTGAAGAGTAGCTGAAAGGATCAATCCCCCCTTACTGTTTTCTTAGATGGGTGTGTTGAACAGATAGACACCAAGCCTAGTGCTGTAAGAGTATACTAAAGTGTAGCAATACTCCGAAGTGCTTTCTCTCTGTCTTGCCTTATCATCCCCATCTCCCGGTGACTTAATAAATAAATGAATTTTTGTATTTTAAGTCAAATTATAGATTTCAGCATGTCTGATCAGACAGACCTGTTCTTGATGTCTTGGCTGGCATTGACAGCTCAACGTTGACGATGTCACATGGGCACATTCCTTCCAGGGTGTTTCCAGAGCATGTTTAAACCTTTCTAAAGCAGAAACCAAAAACTGCAGCAAAATCAACCATCACCAAGGTCTTTTTCACATTTATATATGTGCTTTGTTAGACCTTTCAGTATATCCTTTAGTTCACTGGATGTTGAAGGGGATGTGCAGGGATCATATATTAGATTATGTAATACATTCATGTTTTTTGAGTGATTCAATGTTTTTTTTTCTACTCTATCATGTTAGCGTTGTTGCCTAGGGGGTTTGGTTCACACAACCATGGTGCTAGGGCTGGTGGTGGGTAGAATACTTGCTTCTGGACCAAGAGGTTATGGGTTTGAATCCTCCCTTCAGTATACCACCACTGGGTTCCTGAGCAAGACCCTTAACCCCAAGTTACTCAAGGGAGACTGCGCCCTGTAGCTAGGGAATGGAAGTCGCTTTGGATAAAAGCGTTGACTAAATGCTGTAAATGTGATGCAGATCAATTTAACCACCTTGATTAGAGGAACAGTTTGGTGTAAAGAAAACAACACAATTTCCCACTCAGCCCAAATGTACACGATCTATAAAAGCTTTGAGCTATACAGACTTTGCCGCTACAAGCAGCCATTTCAGAGAACAATCAGGGCTGGAAAGGACTGATCTTGGATCAAATTTGGATTGTGCTATATCATAAACCACATGAACAAGTCAACAAACCATTAACAAAGTGCTGAAATAAAGAAGGTTTAGGGTTGAATATACACAGAAACGAAGATTCTGACCCTCCTACTTTGGTGTGGGCAAAATGGTTGTTTGTTCGGTTCATTTTTGTAGTTCACAGTAAGTCAACGTGTGTCCTAAACCACATCCACAAGTCTACACCACCTTAATGAAGAGCTGGAGTAGAGAAGGTTATGAGGTGTATTTACAGAAAAGAAGAATCTGATCTGAGATCAGTCCTCTCCCGCTTTGGTGTTGTCTGAAATGGTTTGTTTGGTTGTTTTAGTAAATCCAACAGTGTCCTAAACCACATCCACTAGTCTACACCACCTAAATGAAGAGCTGGTTCTGGGTGTGGTGAAGTTTTAAGGCTCTATTTACATTTACATTTGTATTTAATTTTAAATTGTGTATTTAATTTGCAGATTTCTACTATTTGTTAATGACCTAGTTCTAAATCAGAAGAAGTACAATTTTATTGGCCCCGTCTGGGGTGAGTGGAAAATTATGTAAATTAGATTATTTGCCCGCATCATTTATTTAAAGCCCATAATAATAAGCATGACTGACGAGCCATTCGCATCTTGACCGACACGAGTAGCTGTGTAGCGCAGTGACAGCAGAGCAGAGCATTTCCATACTGTAGGTTGTGTGTGCGGTGGCGGAGGGCCTCAAGGGCTCTCTGGCCGGCGTCTGTGCAGAAGAGCGCGGAGCAGACCTCGGCCTCGGCTGTCTCTCTCCCCGCCACGCTGTCTGCCGCCTGCAGAGTGGTGACATATTCACTGTCACCCTCCACAGGCCCTCCGGAGTCTGGGGGAGGCAGATAGATCTTACTGCCTGACATGAATACCCCACCCAACCACACATACATACACAGACCACCCGCTCACACTGACAAAGTCACTCATCATCCTCATAGCTGAGACTGAGAAGATTGGAGCTGCAATATAACAGCAGTCTCTCACACTGGAGCAGCCCTGCCTGTTTGTGATCAAACTAGTGGGCTAATTAACCATTAAGGTGGGTGTGTCAGCAGAGAATACACTAAAATGTGTGTGTGTGAGGACTGGGAATGTCCATGGCTAGCATGTTAGCAGTGCCAATAGCCCAGATGCGCCAAACCACTAGAAACACCACTTTGCTACCAGTCTGTCTTTGTAGGCATTTACTTGTTGATGAAGACCTTTACACCTTTGTTGCAAAAAGGAACCATGTTTATTAGAATCAGAATCAGAATCATAACATTTTATTGATCCCGGAGGAAACTGCCAATGCTATGACTGCATAGTTACACAGAGACACAGAGACAAGAGCAATAAAGTTGAAATAAATCCAATAAAGGCGACCAGAAAAAAATACATATGAAATACACTATGCTAAATACACAATGCTGGGTATAAAAACTAGGGCTGCAACTATTGAATATTTTTGGAATCAAGTTTTCTGTCGATTCTTTTGTCGATTAATCGAGTAATTGGATAAACCAACTATATCAATAGTGTGTTATGCAACATGGAAGGCCTCTTAAAATGAGCAAGCAATTGGCTGTTATTCCTCACAAAAAAAAGGTTTTTATTCAAACTCAACACTTTTATTAGATCAAACCTTAAAACCTTTGGCTTATTGGCTCCAGAACTAAGCCCATTTAATGAACCTTTCTGTGAAACATTTATGATGTACATGAAAAAAACTATGAAATACAACTTCACAAACACTGATTAGCCTATTTGTCCTTAGTTTTATCTTAATAAAAAAAGGAAAAAGGGGTGTACCCCCTGCAATGGCCCATCTGAGAATAAAGTATTACTAATACTCCAACTTAAACAGTACAGTTCAGTTTCCAGCTGTATCCAGATGAGGTCGGTAGGTACAGTAGAATGAAAAGCTGCAGCACCTGAACCGAAAGCATCCTCACGTGAACTGTACTTCTCCAAACGTCTCGGAGCCTCTACAGGGTAACGGACTTTTACGATTGCTAACTGATATGAACACTAGCACTTGTTAGAACGTGCAGTGTCTGTAATTATTTGTAGGCTGTGTTATGAGTCGATAGTGAAGAGGCATGATAAGTAGCAAGAGAAGTAGCAAAATACAGCTTTACAGGTTTAAGACACAGATGTGGATTACTTGAGCACTGATATATGTCGCTCTGGATAAGAGCATCAGCTAAATGCCGTAAATGTAATGTAAAATAAACCAAGATCTCACTTTTCATCTCTCCCTCCCTCCCACACGCATGCATGCACACACACACTGAAAAGTTACATCTCAAACCACGCCTTCCCCATACATAACGTTGTCCGCCTTACGCAGTGTAAAATGGTTCCACACTTTAGACATTTTCTGCCTTTTACGCTCACCGGGATCTTCATTTTCCGCCATTTCCATGGAGAGCAAAATAAATGTGTCGACTTAAATCTCTGAAATGCGCGTCAGTTAAAACAGTCCGTGTGAAACAATGATACTGGAGCTGTGCAGTGTCAACAAAGTGGGAGTGATACAATAGCAGGGACATTTGGTGACATATATTAAATTTTTTGTAATCGAATTATTCAGGCTACTCGAATAATTGTTTCAGCCCTAATAAAAACTATAGATAAAGTGAATTAGGACACAAATGGTGGTTAGGAGTATGTTATGCCACATAACATATAGCCTGTATTGGGACTCTGTCTTGAGGCGCTTTTCCATAGGCATACAGGAACTGTGCCTAAACTGTACTGTGATGGCACGGAATCTTCAGGCACGCTTTGATTTTCCGGCGTATCTCAGTGTAACAGTGTTTCTGACTCAATTCTCTCCTCGTCTATGAAGTCAAACGAGTGGAATTTTTTTTCTGTCAGAGCTACTTTTGTTATTGTGGTCTTTTATTATTTATAGTCTTGTTTGAGTTTTTTTGTTTTTTTCTCTGCTTTCTTCAGCTGTACAACAAAAACCGAACCCAGATAACTTGTTAGTGATGTCCTGGATCATCTTCACGTTTCTCATAGTGTTAAAGATACAGCGTTATAGAAAACTCCCACTGAAATGAATTTTCAGCCCTTATCTTCAGTAATTGTACTTCGTCGACTTCCCTGTTTGTGTCTCCATTGTTGCCTTTTTGCGCAGTAAAAATAAACAATGGCCTGTTTCTATGTTGTGATGACATTTCAACCAATCAGAAAGCAGTGACACAGTCAGCACGGCTGTGGACCACTTTCAGCCCTGCCGTCCAGCAGCTCCGGTGCGGGGCGAGTACGGGTCACTGTATTTGTAAAGGAACATTTGTTTGTGGTACAGCGTGGTTCCTTGTGGCAGTGAAAAAGCACCATTGGTCTTTGGTCCCTATACACAATGTTTAATACAATTAACACCAAACAGCCTGTTTTGTTGAGTTGCTGAAGTGAAAAATAAGAACACTTGGTCATCACATGGACTTCAAAAAAACATTTTTGTGTGAACAACCTTTGAAGAACCTTCACTTAAGGTCAAAGTTCTTCTATGAGGTCTGGAACTGGTTCTCCCCTTAGCAAAAAGTACTTTATTCAAGTGTACTATGAGTATACTTATTTTATACTAAAATTGAGGCAGTATACTTAAAGTTTACTTTTTATATACTATATTTTATATACTTAAGAATAGTATAGTGAAGTATACTTGACTTATACTGATAAGTATAAAGAAAGTCTATAAAGTATACTTTTGTGAACTTAAAATGACCTTATAAAGTATACTTAAAGTATATTTTTATAAACTTAAAAATGTTTCAATTTAGTCAGAAGAAGTATTAACTTAATATACTTTCTAGTACACCACTAGTACATGATCCATATACTTGCTATACTTATACTCAAGTATATTTAATAAAATAAACTTCATGTATGGTACTTTTTGCTGAGGGACATTATTTGTGGGTTTTTCATACCTTTAAGAGGTTGTTCACACTCATTTTCAAAAATGCTTAAATCAAATGATCCATGTCAATGAACCTTTAGTTGCATCTTTCTCCAAAGAAGGCTCCACATTTCTACCACATAAATAAGAATTCCTGATACTGTTGGCCTGTGTAACGCGAGGCCTTGTGCAAAACCTCAGAGCTCCAGATCAGATCAGAGCTGCTGTTTTGCTCCAGTGGTTTGAGGGATTTGCTGTTAGCATTACAGAACACAAGACCATCCGGATAGACTGACTGAAATTGCAAAGCCAATTATTTATGGTCTGAAAATAAAAAAAACACAATGGAGTATCATACAGAGGCAGAAAAACAGCTCCTTATCCACCAATCCAGAACTTTTCCCATGTAGCACTAGTCAAATGGAGCACTATTCAAAAGAGGACATTCTGTTTGGATTTGCTCTGTTTATGTATCCGCATTGGCAGATGACGACATAAAATATCGGCGATATCCACATCGATCCACAATTCCCACATCACAGCGTTCCTAATGTGATCCTGAAAGGATGATGTGTTGCTATGGTATCAGGCTCTCCTTTGGGAAACTGCTGAAGAGTAAGACTGATGGTCTGCCCGTGGCGCCTGATTGGTCAAAAGGCTTTTTCTTTACAGTGGGAGCTTTATTCAGTAGAGGGAAACACTTGAGTACTTCAGGATTTTAGGTGATTTGTGTTACCACATTAAAGCTACAAAAATATTGCTAAAGTTGAAGATTTTGTGGACAAACAAGACTTATCCATGCCTTATCCATGCCTTTATGTCCCGCAGGGATGACTACTCCAACTCTCCACTCACTGGAATTCCTAAAAAGCCCATTAGACAGCTCCAGCTTATTTAAAATGCTGCTGTACTAACCAAAGCCAAAAAAAGAGAGCACATTACTCTAGTTCTCAGGTCCTTGCACTGATCCCAGTTCGGTATAAAACTGATTTCAATGCATTTCTCATCCTGTACAAATCACTGAGTGGTTTGGTCCTTAATTCATCTCGTTTGATGTATATAATCCTGGTGGGTCTCTTAGATCTGTTTTTATTCTATTCTTGTAAAGCACACTGAATGACCTATGTGTATGATAATGGGCAATATTAATAAACTTGACCTGACTTTACTTATACTCAAGTATTGCTGAATTCTTGTAGTTTTACTCAGCTTCATTTTTAAGAGAATAAAAAAAACCATTTAAATTCTTACAGTTTCTTCTAGACCTCAAGCACAAATTTCATGCTGTGCCATGCTTTAATTC
Organism: Hydrocynus forskahlii; assembly: GCA_037974365.1. Lineage (NCBI taxonomy): Eukaryota > Metazoa > Chordata > Actinopteri > Characiformes > Alestidae > Hydrocynus > Hydrocynus forskahlii. Next base: position 14,791,370 of record JBBPCX010000035.1, read on the forward strand.
ATTATAATTTTTAAATTAGTTCATTAAATGTATTATTTATTAAAGCATCTGTGTTATGTTTCAAAACAACTCATCCAAATGGAAAACTAAACGTAAAAAAGGAAGATTTAACAATGAGTCACATGCAGATCCACACATGCCCATTTTAAAGGGCCCATTCAAGAAATTCAAAATGTCCCCTGATTTTGGTTGATGTACATAAACATACGTAGAGCCCAGATCACTTTTTGAATGAGGCATTGTACAATTCACACCAATCAGAACTGAGCTCATTTGCATATGTCAGTCATAAAAGGCACGGTGACATAAACAGACTACAAACCTTGTAGAACCAGTTCAGGGATAAAGATAAAGGTTGGAAAATAGTGACGTAAAACGAATGATTGTGTATAAAACCACAGAAAATGCTGCTTGTGGACCTAAAATACAAGATGTAAAATAATTGTTTTTTTCTTAATAGTAGCAGTTTTAAAGGAAACGTACCAAAAAAAACCCCTTTTTTTAACCTGAGTGTGTTTGAATGTGGATGCAAATGAGCCTGTTTATATTCTATTTTGACTCAAGCATATTTTTAGCTCTGTGCATCCACTCCTAATTCTGATACAGAACGCACGCTTGCACTTAAGTCTAGTTTTGCTGTACTTACATTTAATTATATACAGTTCAGTTTTGCTGTATTTATATTTAATTCCACTTTCGAAATGCGCTGTACTGGAGACGATGGTTTCTGCAGACGGATGATGAGCTGGAAAGTGAAGGTTACTCAGTGTCCTCTAAACCCTTGCTTTCGTGATACGAAGATGAGATTCCAGAGCAGAAAGCCGGATGCCAGCACGTTGATCACAGTCTGCGATGCATGACTGCATGCTGAGTCCTTAATTGCCACTCCAGCATCTCAGACAAAGATCTAAAGCTGCCTGCCAGTCGAGTCAGAAAACTTGCTGTTGTGTCCACATAATTACAACACGAATCGTCCCCGACGTGGACCTGAATGCCGAGGCCATTCATTGGCGATGAGCACGGATTTTTACAGGAGTCTCAGTCCGGAGCCTGTGATTTTATCATTGCGGAAAACAAGGCACCTTTATATGATGTGCAATTAACCTTTGGATGGACGTAAACGGCGATGAATCAGTGGCTGTGGTTAGTGACTGGATGCAAATGAGGGGTTGAGGGTTTCACTATGGTATGGTATCGGTGTCCGTGACGACCCTGGGTTTATTAGGGGTTGTTTCCTTGGTTGAGCAGGAAAATTTCCTCCAAAATATTTAATAGCTGGAGATGTTATCACCCACACACTCATTCATTCTGAGTGAGGCTGATTGTGGAAATATACGTGAATTAATATGTGTTGTAAACTATTAGAATCGGTTGATATTCAAGACAAGTGGAATTCTGTTTTGAAGCCCCAGCCATGTCTTGAGTTGATGTCCTTTTATTGCAAAAGTCATATTTACTGTAATGATCTCCTTGACCTTTCCCCTGTTTTCAGGCGTCTTGTAATGCTTTGTCTTTCCTCTGGTTTCTTTTCTATGTCGTTGTTTACATTCTCCGTGTGCCTATGTGTCTGGTACAAAGCCCGCCTTTAGCCCCTTGTTATCTTGTTCACCTGTGTCTAGTCCCTGTCCTGCCCAGGGGGGGTATTCCATGAAACAGGATTAAGGGAAAGTCTGGCTTGCTTTCCCTTACTTTCCCTAGAAATAAGACAGACTTTCCCTTAACCCTGTTTCATGGATCTGGACCCAGGTGTTCTTCTTTCCTTGATTAGTATAAACATCCCTTGCATGTCAGTCTGTGATTGTGGATTCTTTGTAAAACCTCTTGTCACTCTGCTCTTTGTAAAACTCACCGGAACTCTTTTAGGGTCATTTCTAGTTGTGTTGGTTTTATTGTGTTTTTGTTAAACCTGTTAATTATCTGTTGTTTATTGTTTTTTCGTGTACCCCGGACCCCACTTTTTTGTTTGCGTGTTTGTTACATGTTCTTAAGTATTACACCTTTTGGATCCTGTCATTACGTCCTGTTTGCCTCGACCCTCATATCATTACATTTACACAATCTTCAAATGTCCGGATGTAGCGGAGAAGGCATGTTTGGTGTTCTTAAGTTTAGCATTGGAGCTATGAGGTTAACTTTACTCAGTAGCAGTCAGCAAACAGTCCAGCATGGTCACCCAAAGTTTATAATTACATGCCAAAAACTATGACTATAAAAGCTGTGTAGCTGAACGCAGTGGGTTTAATGCAGTTGTCAAATTCTGACCCCTGTTCAGAATCAACCTTCCCTATGCTAGCAGGCATGGGGTTGCTTGTTTACATTCACTATTTCTGTCAGTCCTATCTAGAAACATGACCAGTTCTGTGCAAAGATTGGAACACCCTAGTCAAGTGATCCATTTTGAGTTTGCACCAAAAAAGTAAGTGCACATGCCAAAAGAGGGAACACCCTTTAAAATGGCATTTTATTTGCACAGTCCAACATATTGGAAAAAAAGAACAATATACCATAACCTTTGTGTGAATGCATTCTTCCAACATGTTAATGTTGGCAAACACACAATAATTGTGCATTATAGTTTCAACTACAGGTTTTGATTTCAATGTTTTTTAAACAGTAATGGTGCATTAAAGTGTGCAAAAAATAAGTACTTATTTTAAAACCAGTAGAACCAATACAGAGTCAGGGCCAGAAATCATCATGATTGTACTCAGTGGCATATATATTTACATAGCTGTGAGTAACTATTGACTTCAGGTTCATAGCTCCAGTTCCAAACCAAAGAAGCAAAATCTGGGCACCTAACACATCTGACTGATCTCAGTCTGCTACAGTAAAGGATCAGAAAATATATTGGCTGTGCATTTCCTATGAGTCTTTTCTGCACGGGGACATAAAGACCTGATGATAGAAAACATTTAAACCATAGATGCTCTCTGTTTGAACCATAACTAATATGATTTAAAATGTATTTTTGGTCAAATGTAACCACCATGAGCAACCACAGCATGCTGTTAAAAAGCAAAGTCTTGATATTTTAAGAGCCAATAATTGGAGAGATTATTCCCCCACTTCCAAACATTAAAGGAGACACGTCAGTCCCCATCAGTTCTGCACATGTGGCTGAAGTGCTTAAACTCTGATGACACAGTGGCTAACATTTTGGCCAGCAATGGCTAACCATTACAGTAATATGAGACACATTTCCCAGTTTAAATACAAACTGTTCACCATGATGCGCTCTGTGCGATTAGGCTACAGTCCAAATGGTGGCTTTTGAAGGCCTGGCCTGCACTGGTGACTCCCTCCTCACTCGCTGTGCTCCTATCGAGGCTCGACTAAGAAGGGGAACGGCTGCCAGAGGTCTGAGGCCCAGGCCAGGGACCACTTGTCGTAAATCAGAGGGATCCATTAAGAGCGCGGTGAGCACTTCCCACCCTGGTAATACATCTCCTGGCAGTATTTCAATCTCTTTTTGCAGAGACCTACGGCATCTTTTTTAATCTTTATAATAGCGTTGACTGGCGGTTAGAGTGTGTGTGTCCCATTTGTCACCTTTTTACTGTGTGCTTTAGACACTATGACCCACAGATCAGGACACCAATTAAAGCAGACAATTTGTTTTAGCTTTACTATAATAAGGCCCGTCCAGCGTTGCCCATGGATTCCTTTATACCTTCAATCAGATGCGACTTAGCATTCAGATCCTGGTGCTTTTGTTTGCATAACTAAAAAATAAATGAATAAAAAGAAGAGGAATAAGGAGAAAGAAATGCTGATTTGATGATGATTTAATTAGAATATATCCTTCGATAATTACAGGAAAGGAGAAACAATTTTCCCATTACAGCTTGGTAGGTGTCTTATTGCTAAATCTGTGTGTGATTGCTATTTAATAGGGGAAAATGGAAAACAATCGGGACCGTACAAACAGACGTTATTGAGCATCTGGCGGTGGCAGACGTTTCCCCTGGAATTGATAGATTCACAGCGGGGCGGCGATGATTTTTCACATTTCTGCTGATAGGGGCATGACAGCCGGAAACTCAATATATGAGCTTGTTATGTGTGGCCGTGGTTATATAACGAATGATTAGCAATGCTGTGTAACCCTGCAGTAGGATGGAGCCACCACTGCCCTGTGGCAGTAGAGGCACTGCTTCTATTTCATGATGAACTCGCCTCAGCAGTCACAGCCCGGTTTCTGTTAGTCTAGTGGTTTGCCCTGTTTTCAGAAAGACGTGGGTTTGAATCCCAGGACCACTGGTGGCACCTCTGAGGTTCCCTTGAGCAAAGTAGCATCCCCACACACTGCTCTCTGGGCGCTGTGTGAATGGATTAAATGCAGAGGAAGAATTATGTGCTGGTCACACTGTGTGCTGTGGCGTGTTCATGGATGACAGAATGGTCACTTTACACTTCTTGCTCTGAACCTGGACCTGAGTTCCATCACGATTTCTCTTTTTGCCGTCATTAATTTTTACTGGGTTCTTATAATGGGTTATAATAAGCCGCTGAGGCCTATTATAATGTAATTATGTGCCATGGTATAATAAACAGTGTAAGAAGTACTGTTAGTCGGTTTTGTCAAGTCAGACACTACAAGATAATGAGTTTGTTCACCCTTAATCAAATCCGGTCAAGGATCCCAAATGCTGGAACACCTACTCGTACCAGGCCATGTCTTGTTTGTTACGGAGCCTCAACAATGATGCAGAGCAGGGGTGGAGGGTTAGCAGCCCAAAGGAAATCTACTGATATTACTGTTTATTAGTCATGTGTTGTGTTAATATTGTAAATAGTGCATTTTTCATTTAATGTATAATTTTACATACTATACACCACAGGCCAAAATTTGAGCCCACACATTTTTTAAAAATAAACAATATGCTGCTTTTTCAAAATTTCATTGCAAGAAAACATTAGAAATACTTTAACCAAATGTAACTGACTGTTTGTCAGTATTTGATTGTCTGTAGTAACATTATTTAGCCACAAAGGTTCATACAATTATTTTTTAAGAAACTCATCAGGTCTGTCTGTAGAACACCAACATTCTCTTTGTGTTAATCATGAAAAAAGAAAAGTATCACCCAGTTCCTCCACAATTGCTTCTGGTTTACAAAATTTCGTTCGTCAACAGGATAATGATCCCAAACATTCTTCAAAATTGTGCCAAAATTATATCCAGTCCAAAGAAAAGCAGAAAGTTTAGAGAATGATGTCTTGGCCCCAGTCTCCAGATCTTTCTCCCACTGAACTGCAGGGATGAGCTGGGGACTCACATGTTCGAAATGAGTAAGGAATGTTTTGCTGCTTAAAAAGGTGCTGGGAGGGTTTGGACACAAGTTACTAACAAAAATAGCTGGAAAGGATGCTGAGAATCTGTACCTTCAGAAAATCACATTCATTCAATTGCATTTCAAAACCAGTTACATTTCCTTTAAGGATTTATGCGGTTTTCTGTATGGCCTTGTGAGGGCCTGCATGTCAGTACTAGCTGCTTACAAAAAACAGTTTAAGAAAATATGGGGTGAGAGGTCTTCAGTAGATTTGTCTAGAAGAGCCATACATTCAGCAGAGAATCAACAGGACAGCCACATTTACAGCAAATCAGCAAAAGCCACCAGTTTTCGATGGCTTACATCCACACAGAACAAGCAGTAGTGCATTCAAAGGGTCACTTGACTTTGTTTTTGCCAACTGCCACATTTACCATGTGCACCCCTCTCCTGTTTACACCCTCCCCTTACTCCACCTTCCCTGAATCAATTCTGCACAGTCAAAAGGGTTGAAACCCCTTCTTCACAGAGACCTTGAATGTGCTTTTTCCTGCCAGTTTAGTGCACAATTTATCTTTATTTGCTGAATTTAACATACTAGGAAAATATTAAATATTAAATTTTAGCGAGAGGACCCTGTTTGCTGGACATTTTTGGTCTGTTCTTAGCATAACAGGGACACTGAGGTGTTTGCTGTGTGACACACACACACACACACACACACACACACACACACACACAAACACAAAACTGATTTAACCATTTGGACACAACTTACCCCCCACCACCCAAAAAAAGAAAGAAAATCTGTTAGAAATTTTACTGTAAAATGCAAAAATACACATATTAAACATTTCAGAAATATTTAACTTACATACACAGTAGTATTATAATAGGAAATCCTGAGAAAAATGCTTTAAAAAATTGAACTAAAAACAAATATGTACAATCACAAGAGTGTTCCAGCAGAATTCATTAATTTGCATTTTACATCAGTCTGCACCACTTCAAAACTGTTGGACACCCATCATTTTCCCTCACACTCACTCACACACACTCACCTTCTTCCCATCTCCACACTCACACCACGTTTCATGATTTTTAAAAGTTTGAGTTCTCTGATTTTACTCATTGTACAATCCAAAAACAATTGATGTCTGAGGCCTCCACAGTCAACCCAGAGATGTGGGACCTCCAAATAAGCGCATATTTTTGTATAAACCCATGTTTTATCAGTGGGGTGCTTTTGACACTCTGGCGTCTTGTCTGGATGCTGAGGGTTAAGGGTTCTGACCTTTTATAAAGGGGACTAATAAATGATGCAGAGAAACAGACCGACTACAATGTGTAATTGAACCCGAAAGAGCCGAAAACCCGATAAGGTCACTACTGATAGAATAAACGATGAGTGTAGATACAAGGTAGGTGCCTTTATTTTTCTATAGAGCCTGAAGAAATGGGCTCTTCAATACTATCCATGAAGAATGCCATCAATACACATTTTCCATATATTCCACCTCCCAGTAAACCTGAAATCGGCCGACACTGAGTTACCCAGTTTACATCTGGACTGGGAGCTGGATGCAGAACTGGACTGATGAAGGGTGCTTGATGTGGCAACTGGGAATTTTTAGTACAAGTAAGGAATGACCTTTTAGTGCCAAAAGAGGTTTTAGATGCCATAAAAAAAGTGTAGACTGTGCAGTGAGTGGATGCATTTATGGAGGATTCATTTTGTTTGTGGAAATGAAAACCAGGCCTATGATTACAGCTTTTTGCTGGATTATATTGACATGATGTCAGACGTTCTGGCTGGACATTTGACCGGAGTTTGCTGTGGAGGTGAATAAGCTCTACTAACAGCAGCTGTAATTAGGGAAGTACTGCTGCAATAAGCATTGTAATACTAGGCCCCAGACACATAATAGCTTATCCCCGGCCCGGCACACATTTCTGGTAGCTCTCGCAGCTCTTGTAAACTCTGCAGGCACACAATAGCCCACCTATGGAAGGAACTAATCTAGCTCCCCCGAAATGCACAATAAGCACAACCACCGTCCCGCGAGATTCCGACCGCGCAGCCCAAGTAACCTTTTGGTTAAAGATTTGCTGACAAATGAACATTTCGAGGTTATCTTGCTCATCGCAGCAGCGTTGCTTATCGTCGCAGCAAAAAACTTGCGTGGCGCCGCTTGCATTATCGACATTCTGTTGCATTACAGAAACAAGCCGTGAATCGCGATCCTTATTAATTTCCCCGTGACAACATTAATGGAGTGCAATGGCCCGTTCTGTTCTTTCCGCACACCCGTCTCCACGGGTCCTCCCTCCGGTGGACTCAGACACGCTTTGCTGTCACTCGGGGTTTGGGGGAGTCGCGTTTCATTAATGCTAGTCAATATTTGCTTGATTTATTCCGATATGAATGGAGTTAATGTGCAGTGAACAGTCAGAAACAAAAGGACTGGCATGTATGGTTGTAACTGCATCCTTATCGTCATGGGCTTAGAAGAACATTGCCATTTGGAGGGGGGGGGCGATCTGTTGGATAGTCCTATCCTCTCCTGCCCCGTCTCGTCCTGAAGTCATCAGCCATGCAGACCTTCAACCCTGTGTTTATTTTAGATCTGGGCATACGGAGACTTGTGTTCCTGCCAACTGCCAGACTGGAAGAAACCAGGAACCCAAGCCTTCTTGTTATCTAAGATAACATTTTACCTTAAGGCTCTCCAAAACACAATTTTATTCTAGAGTTGTCCTGAACGGCAGTTTATTCCAGGCAGTCTGCTAAGGCTGTCCCAAATAGTATTTTATACAGGAGCTGTCCTAAAAATCATTTGATACTAGAGCTGCCCAAATAGCATTGTATAATAGAGCTGTCCGGAATGGTGTTTTATACTAGGAACACAAGCCCTCTGGCTGGACAGGACAAGGCATGATAGGACTCGCATGTGTGATTGCAACTGTGTCCGTATTGCTGTGCATTGAGAAGAGATAAATAACAATGCCATTCAGGAGAGGCCTTTTCTGATCTGTTTGATAGTCCTGTCCCATACTATCCCGTCCTGTCTTGTCCTGTCCAGCCAAGGCTTGGGTTCCTGATTTCATCTCCTCCGTGATGAACAAGTCTATCGGCAGGCGCGCATGTCTCCATCCGCCCAAATCTAAAATAAACACAGCGTTGAAGGTTTGCATGGCTGATGACTTCAGGGAGCACGTTTAGAGGAGGGAGCCCCAGCTGGGCGGCACCGTTCCACTCAGTGGGCCCTGTTTCATTATCTCCCCATGTTCTCCCCTGACCCGCTGCAAAAAAATGACAACTGATTTACCTCAAGATCAATTTGTATGTAAATCAGCGAAGAGTTGGAGGAGCGATGGAGTGGATTAACAGTAGTCATTTTCAGGGCTGTGGACTATCAGTCCGTCTCGGTCGGGGAGCCGTTCCCAAATGGAGAGGTTAATGGAGATGATTTAGATAATGTGACCCTTTTCAAAGCAAGGCCCCATCCGCTGCTGTCCTGACCCGTCCTGTCCATGTCAGAACAGATCAAATCAAACCCGTTTGGGGTGAAGGTAGATTTCCAGCTCCATCTGAGCGGATCGTAGTTCATGGCACACATGAATGGATGCTCCCTTCCTCTTTATCTTCATTGAAATACAGTTTCCTTTTTACTAGGTATGTCCTTAACAGTATTTTATACTAGAGCTGTCCTGAACAGTATTTTATACTAGAGCTGTCCTGAACAGCATTTTATACTAGAGCTGTCCTGAACAGTATTTTATACTAGAGCTGTCCTGAATAGTATTTTATATTAGAGCTGTCCTGAACAGTATTTTATACTAGAGCTGTCCTGAACAGTATTTTATACAAGAGCTGTCCTGAATAGTATTTTATACAAGAGCTGTCCTGAATAGCAATTTTTACTGGTTCTGGCCAGAGAGTTGGCTTCCAAATCAGTATTTCAGTATCAAATGCTTCCTACCACTATGTAACGTCCTGTGTCAGTGGGCCCTGCCCTGTCTGGACTTTTATTTTGCCTGGTCCTGGTTTTGTGTTATAGTTTACAGCAAGTTAGTGTCTGTTCCTATTGGTTTCTGTGTTGTGTTGTAATCCTGTGTCTGTCCACCGTTGTATGTTTGGAGTTTATACCGTCTTCTGTTTAGAGTTATGTGAATCTCGAGTGTGTAGTTCGCCCCAGCTTCTGTGCTTGGGTTTGTTTTGTGTTTTGGCCCTCGTGCTGTCTTTGTGTTTGAAATAAAGATTTGTAAATATGGAAATCCACACCTGGGTCTCTCTCTCTCCCTGGAGCCATGCAAACATGACACACTATACCTAAAACAATTCATTTTACATTTCATCTTTATCCATCATTATATTATGTTCATCTTTTTTAATTTTCTAATCAAAATATTCCAGTTTTTGATAGTTTCACACATACATACATCCCTTTTTACAAAGATACAGTGAGTAATATTGCAATATGCTGTAAAGTCTTGTCAGATAAGGAGACAGTCTGACTGGAGGCCTGCTGACCTCGATGGCAGTGATGATACAGAAGTAATGTCAGTAAAGATTTTCTTCATTTTGAGTTCAGCTGGTTTAAGTTCCATCATCTTGCTCTTCACCTTCAGAGCTGCAGCAGTCAGAGGATAAGGCTGCACCATTTAAGCTGAGAGTGAAAATAATGTTCCGTTTATTACGTTTGTTATTTCAACAATTTATTCTGAATTGTTACTGTTTTATGATAAAAATGTTTTCTTTAAAACTGTATTTTTGACTCATGTCAACAAGAGTGATGAATTGTTTTGTCCTGATTGTGTTGATTATGTTGGACTCTAAGGAGGTTAAAGCCAAAGTATAGTAAAATGTATTTTAGGATAAAGTGTACTCAAATACTAAAACTAGAAATGAATACCAAAAAACAAACAAGTATTGGAATATTCCACTTTATTCAGGCCACAGCCCTTCTTTTTACTGAGATCCTCGACATGCAGAGAGCTGGTTTCTTTCAGTGGAAATATCATCACACGCTTCCATCTGATGTCCCGGTTTTTAAGGCCCTGCTGCGCGGCGAGACAGCCAGCTCTTTGGTCATCAGCACGGTGTTAAAATGTAGCAGGCGGCCAGTGAGATGACCTTTTATCTGGGCATGATGAATGGCCCCTCTGACTCACAGATAGGCTTGCCAATTTCCTTCGCTTTGATTCCTGACTGAGGCAAAAGGTCCTTCTTGAACTTGTTGTGGATGCACTGCTTCTCGCTGGGAGGTGAGAGACTCGTCATGGAGGCACAGATGTTCTGGCAGCACCTCCTCCTGCGTCTCGTTCGCTGCAGTCAGCCTGCGCGGGGCGGCGGATACACTGCCGATTTCAAAGGCAGCAGAAATTAGGCCGTAACTCTTCAGATGTTTACCGTTTTTAATATGCAATCCCCCCTAGTTTTCACAAGTGGAGGTACTAGTCAATAGTTCCACACTCTGGGCTACAAGAGATACTCAGTTCTTCATGAATTTAACCATTAGAACTCAGAGTGTATCTGTAAAATCTGATTTCTACAAAGTCAGTCTAGAACCGGTGTTTGCTCTCCTACACGCTCACCGTTTGCTTCTCTTTCACTCGGCTGCTCTCCGGACACGCCCTCTCTCCACGTTTTTATTATTTATTTGGATTTATTTACACTTCATATTTTATATTGTTCTTGTCTCTTGTGTGTCTGTGCAGTAACGTAAGCAATTTCCTCCAGGATTAATAGCGTTTTCTGATTTTAGGGGTGTAATGGTTCTCCAAATCCACCATCCAGTTCATATCTTAGTTATTTTGTTGTTTTTGTTGTTTTTTGTTTTTTCTTTTTTTTTTGGTTGATGAAGAAAAAATATGTATGGTTTTTATTACAATTTGAAACAATAAGTACACTAAAGAACAAGGTAGATGAATGTGGCTGCTTCAGCCGGATTAACATTAACATTCTCATGGCCGCATTGACCCCATTAACAATGTTCTTGCCATTGTCCCTTATCACGAGCACGGTGGCGTGTGGTCTGTTCAAATATTCCTTCCGGTATAATTTCCTGTGGTATTTCTGATAAATGGTCATTGCGTGACTTTCATACACAGTGCGTGTCTGGAGAACGGGATTTGCAATTACCCAGTTTTCGGTAACGTAGAGCACCGTGACCGTACTGCAGCTCTCTGTTGCACGGGGGTCCACCCATCTGTAGGTAAAGCAATGAATTTTGCATTTTTCCAATCATGCAGCAGTTTAGCCTTTACACAACACATTTAGACTGGAATACAGCACTTCATATCTGTGTTCCAGCACACAGCGTAAATGTCTGAACACGGGTGGATTGGGGTGGATATCCAGTGCCATGAAACCTCTGACTGCCTTGATAATGGCAGGAGTTACCTATTGCTGAGGAATGTTTCTTGCACCTCTAAGATCAGTGCTGGGATGATGTCTTCTGATAGGTACTGCATGTTTAAAGTGCAGCTCATATCAGACTACTATTCCATCAAACTACTTTCCTGCAAGCATGATTAGCTACTCTGGACCAAGGTAGTCGCGTGATACACGCAGTTGGAGAACAATAAATAAAGTGTAATGTGTAATATTTACCAAATGTACAGCTTGCCCTATTTGTGTTATAGTGTAGATGGTGACACTATAAATGTGACACTATAAATGACTAGGTGGGGGCGGGGCAGGGCCGTGGCAGGGGCGGTGCAGATCTGAGGCCGTGGACGTTCATATCATGGTTTTCAGTTTGGTTTGAGACCCCTATCTGATTCTAATTCTGAAACAGGGTTTTCCAGGAACCCCACAGCTTTGTTCTACTAAGGCTGCTTTGAGGTGTTCACTTTCCCTTCAAAGTTCTTCCTTGCCACGATTTTAGAGCTTAAAACGAAGCCAGAAGACTCGACCAACCTCTTCTCAGAAGCACCACTGGTTATTTTAGGACGCCCACTGAGACCCTGATGGGCTTTTTCAACTGCAGAGGCGCTTTGTCACTGATATTTGCCCGACAGAAAAGGGACAGAATTGACGGCAGGACAGTGTCTTTTAAAAGAAATACGTCCATCTCTGAGCTCTCGACGTGGGGCCCCTTTGATTTGCTCAGCTGGCAAGACAGAGTCAAGTGAAAATGACCTCGTCTTTTGGCGCTGCTGCTCTTTTTCTTGTAGAAAAATGACTATTCATGTGGACACTAAGAAGACATGAGGCGCGTGAGTGGAGAACGTGTGTCACAATGGATAAAAAGAATATTCTGCATTCATTACACACACTACTTCTGAGAAAAGCCTCTTCCAGCAGAGGCTCTTCCCTGCTTCTTGTGCGCGGTCACCACTCAAAGCACACACTGATAAAAGCAATTTCCAACAGAACCCAGTGAGGATGTTGAAGACAGTCCAAGCTTTATGATATTTATGAAGACACTAATGCTGAATAAATCTAAAGGCTGATATACAGTCCTTAGCTCGAGGCCAGTCCCTGATACGCTTTGGTCTTTGGCTAATATTTCATTTACTTTTTGGGGGCGAGGAGGCAGTTTGCTCAGTTGATGGATGCTTGCTTTTGAGGGAGACGGATCTGGACAGGTGACAGTTTGTCAATTTTCATTTTAGTCTTCTTTTGTCAGCTCCTCCAGCAACAGCAGTGGGGAAAATTCGGATTATTAATGATTAATGTGTCATTAGGGGAGCCTGGAGAAAATCATTTATTGGGACACTGGCCTAGGAGCACCATCAAAGGGCATTTTCTCAGACATAAATATTTCAGGTGATAGTCCAAAAGAAATGTGTCGCTCTAAATACACTGCATTTTATATACTGCATTTTTATATATTTTATGCAAACATAAATGCAAGCAACAAGAATTCCTTGTTATTAAAATAAATAAATTGAAATTAATTGGTTCTAGACTTCTAAAAGGTGCCCCCAGCCAACACAGAACGTTAAAGTCCATCACTAGCCCCTGTAACTTCACTTAATGAAGCATTGATCAGCCGAACTGGATTAATACTGGACTACTTTAAAGGGTGGATTGGAAATGGATGAATGAATGCGCTCAATCACTTCTCAGTGTAAACTTATTGCACAATCCCTGTGCAAGTATAACAACAACAACAACAACAATAACAATAATAATAATAATAATAATAATAATAATAATAATAATAATAATAATAATAAAGATGATGATGATGATGATATTAATAATAATAATAATAACAACAATAACAACAACAGCAACACAAAATAATAATAACAATATAACAATGATATTATTATTATTAATAATAATAATAATAATAATTACAAGAACAATAATAACAATATTAATAATAATAATAAGACATATTACTACTACTACTACTAATAATAATGTTAGTAGTAAAGTAATAAAGAAGAAGAATAAAGCAAGTAGAAGTAGTGACAATTTAAAAAACAGTGGAAAAATAAAGAAATTACACAAATTTATAGTCAAAATGTAAAAGTACATCATTTAAAGCAATAGCATATTTCCAAAACAGGTTTAAAAAATAAAAGCTTGTGAAACATGAAATGGTGGAATAATGGATAAAATGACAGAAAATGAAATGATAAAACTATCAGAATTACAAAAGAGTAATAAAACAGCTGGGCTGAATAAAATAGGTTTGGCTGAGAGTAGCTGTCAGTGTCTGGCGAATATGAAGTGGTAATGAGTTCCACATTTTTGGTGCAGAAAAACAAAAGCTGTTTTTTTTATCCTTCAATCAAGGAACATTCAGTACAGCCACGTCTGCTGATCTGAAAGCGGGATTAGGAGAGTTTTCTGCCTGGAATTCGATGATGTCTGTCATGCTAATGGTACTGTGATATATGGTGTAGGGCGCCAATCTATTAAGAGCTTTAAAAACCAATGAAAGAATTTTAAAATCGATCCTAACAGAAACAGGCCGCAGGTGTAGTGAAGATAGTCGTGAAAAACAAAATAATTTATCAGCTTCCCAGCATCTCGCAGCTTGAGAAGAGGTTTGACTTGTGTGGTATTTCAGTTTTAATGACTTTATCAGTGTGAGATTTAAAAGTGCAGTCTAAAATGACACTAATTACTTTTATTTCTTCTGTGATTAAAACTTTCTAGTTCATTAAAAACTTGTTTCCTTGGCTCCATTACATGAGAACTTCTGTTTTTCTTCATTTAAGGAAAATTCTATTAATCCAGTTGAATACAGAAGTTAGTAATTTAAAAAAAGCTTACATAATTCCATATATATATATATATATATATATATAGAGAGAGAGAGAGAGAGAGGCAGATAAATAATATGAGTCCATTTTATATACTCTTTAGAAAAGGTGGTAAAGGGAACCAAAGAGTGTTCTTCTGAATGATTCCATGAAAGAATCACTTTCGGATGGATGGATGGGTGGATGGGTGGATAGGTAGGTATGTAGGTAGGTAGGTAGGATGGATGGATGGATGATGGATATATGGATAGATAGACAGACAGACAGACAGACAGATAGAAAGCCAAATAGCCCTCAAGTGACAGAACAACTTCAGGGACTTCCAGCATGATCTCCAGATTTGGAGTGGTGGACACTGTTCTTGGACCAGTCCTGATGGCTGTCCACCTTCGTAAAGAGTTGTTTATGCGCTGGAGCTCTACTGTACCTACTATAATAACCATTTTGGTATAGTTGTGGAAACTAGAACAGTCTGATCATTTCCTGCTCTGACATGCTGCTTTTATATTGTCCCTTCCATCATCACAGTACTGCATCAGCAACATGGACCAAAACCTCTTCTGTCTTTCCCCCAGATCTGAACGCAGACATCGCTTTAGTCCCGTTCACATGACCAGGCTGAAGTAGCTTAAATCGGATTATTTTTGCCTTAATATGAACATGATCTGAGGTTTTCAGAGCTACATGTACACAAAAATCTGATCAAATCCAACCCCAATCATTTTCATATGCGGTCCACTAATGGATGTGTATCTGATTCCATGTAATCTTATTGAGAGACTGTAAGAATGGTCACCTGAGAGATGTTGAAAACCGTTTATCACTGTTACCCAAGATTCAAAATTCTTTTTATGACATACAGTTATACAAGTACAACATCTAGCGAAATTAGACATTCAGAAAGGCTGAAGTAAGGTAATATAATATACAAAAAAAAATATATATTCCCCCTAAGAATATTACAAACATGTATTAAAAGAGCCATTTGGCATTCAGTCCACATGCACAGAGCTCTGCTGCACATACAGGGCACTGTTTGGGTGTAAAGCCCACATTTTTACAGTCCCCTCGGTGAGTCAGCTTTGGGTTTTTTTGGTCATGAGGCATATTCATATGATGCCGTTGATTTTCAGGCCTGTAGAATCCAAGCTCTTCTTTTGTCTCAGACTTGGACTCTAGTTGACTGTTGGTCTAGTTGTTTTTTAAAGCACATCTAAAGTCTATAGTAAGTCCTTCAAAACAAAATTATTGAGTGTATGAGCTTATTCAGAAATCGAGTGTTAGTTTTTTTTTATTTCAAATCCATCTAGAACTGGTATTAACACTGGTCACCTGGTGACCAATCATATGCCAAAAAAGCAGAAACACAAAGGGAACTGCAAACTTTGCAACACAACAATTCATGTTCCATGATGCTGAGTTAGTCACTGCATTTTTGCATTTTTTTTAGGTCTTTGCATTTTTGTCTTTTTATAAGGTAAAAAAAATCACATTTCCAAACAAAATGTCTCTTCATTCAGCTTTCAGGTTCCCCACAACATGAGGGGAAAACAGAAACTTGGTCGCTTGTAATCAGGCAAGATGTCTGCAGGTGGTATAAATGAGAAATGTGTTTTTAAACATAAATTAAAGTGTTAAATATACAGAGGATATTTTTCACTGTCTCTCTTTTAACTCTGTCTTTCATTGGTCTTGACATATTTGGACTTGATCTTGACTTGGTCTCAATAAAGGTGGCCTCTGTTTGGATGCGCAATTGTATGTCATTTCAGGTCATTTCATCCTGTTAGAAAGGTCAGAGGATATATATATATATTTCCAGTATGTGACGCCATTGTTTCTATTGGATTGGACAATGGATCAGTAAAGTTAGTAATAATTAATTTAACATTTGATTTGATGTTTTCAACAAATATTGAGGATACATACTTGTCATCATTTGCCTTCACAGTTTCAATTAGTTTAATTAATTCAATTTCACTGTTTAATTAACTGGTTAATTATTTTAACCAGTAATCCATCATCTTCCTTATACAGCTCTGGTGTCGTTATCCTTCAGTCAGGGTAATTATGTGTAGATTTCCTTCCTTCATCCTTCTTTGATTCGAAAGCATCTTTCTTTACCTCCATACCCATCACATACCACCAGGCTTGGCACTGCCTCTTTTCTTCTCTCTCTCACACACACACACACACACACCACACAAAAACACACTTTGAGCACAGTGGCAGCCACCAAATATGGGCCTTTTGACTGCTGTGCAAAATTGCACCCATAAATCATGTCATGGGCGGTTTAATTTTATCTGCAAAGCTAACTAGGCTAAACAGCCAACAGCCAATCATGTGCTGCCAATTCCACAGACAGAGGAATAAAAAAGCTCTTTGTGTTATTAGATGGAGATATCATCTATGTCTGACATTACGACTGAACACAAGAAAAGCCGCATTACTTTCAGAAGATGCCTTATGATTTAGAACGGTGGGGGGTGTAGGGGGTTGGGGGGGCAAGACGCAATGTATACTGTCTGTCACTTTTGGTGACAACGTTGTGTTTGGTCGCGGCGAGGCTCCACGGCAACACTATCCATCACGCGCATTCACCGAGGCTAACGGCTCACGCAAAGCACTTCGGCAGAAGATGAATTGCTGTAAATGAGCTTCATATAAAGGAAGGGTTGGATGGAGGGAGATCATCGTTTGATTTTTGGTGTTTTTTCTCCTGACAAATGAGTGCTGAAGTGTTTCCCACAATTAAGCCCTGCTCTTTGTCATTTTAATTTGAAAATTTGCCACTTTTTTAAATAAAATTCTGCCGGAAATTAGTGGCTGAAAGCAGGCCTGAAGCTAATAAGTCGCCCGTGGGTTTTCTGTGGGGGTTTTTACGGCCCTGTGACAGATGGGTGGGTACAGGTCTTAATTGCACATCGCACTGGAGGGACTGTAAAAGTAGCTGGACCACTTCCTACGCTCAGAGACTAACCTCAACGAGCTCCAGCGACGTGCCAGACATTAAGGCCGGCCGGCGTGGCCGCCCAATGGGAAAGAAATCCCACCTCTCTAAAGTCCGTCTTTAAGCATAATAGTCCCCATGACCATATAAGATTGCGAGCTGCCTGTGTGGTGTCTTTCGCAATCCATTAACCCCCCCAAGCACTTGTCGTTCTTCCCGGCATTCCAAAGGCAGTTGAGTTTAATGGCTCTGAAGTGCATGTGCCACTGCACATCTCATAGGGGAGGGTTAGGTTGGGGGGGCAGGGAGTTGGTGGGGGGTAGAATGCTGATGACCTGTTACATTTTTATTTCCTCCATAAATAACTCCATTAAGATCTCTGTAAATCGGCAGCATAAGGCAGACATCGGAGGAGAGAGTGACGAGTGACCATCTACTGGACATTCCTCTGGACTGCTGAGTGTTCAAACACTGGACGATGATCTGGGTTTGGTTGTTTGTGATTAATTAAGATACTTGTTCATAATGCATCACAGGACATTAGCCATGCCCGCTGCTGTAGGTGATATCTGAGGAAAGGCACGCCAAAAAAAAAGTCAGCACAGTCTTAAGATTTGATGGTTTGGGATGGTGTGGGGAACGGCAAGAATTGTACAGTGGCCAAATTTGAAGCATCTTATTACACTCTAATTAAGAGCATGTGAAAGACTGTGGGAAAATAATGTGCCAGTATCGCCCCAGTTCCCCTAAGGCATTTCCAAAGCCCACCAAAGCCTTTCAGATATCACACACACACACACAAACACACACACACACATCTGGATTCAAATATGAACAATGATACTCAGAGTAACACCCAAGAGTTACTTTGTCAGCAAGCTTTACCTCGCAGCTCCACTTTCCTGGTGTTCTGTCCCACAGCCCATCTGTTACCAGGCACTCATTAAAATAAAGGTACCAGGAAGGATTCTTTGCATGGTGCCATAGAAGTGGCTGGCTCTTTTGAGCGAGTGAGATGTTTGAGTGTGAGGAACCTTTTTACCTCTTAGAACTCAGAGTGTATCAGTAAACTCTGATTTCAGTAAATATAAACTATGTAAATCAGTCTAAACTAGGGCTGGGAATTTAATGCGTTAATTAGATTAATTAATCACAGAAAAAATAACGCGTTAATATTTTTTTACGCAATTAACGCTTAAAGACCTGCCACTATTTGGCAGACATGTAGTACTTCAATTCAAGACCAAAAATACGTCATCTTCCCGTTCAAAGTTTGGAGTGAACAGCAGGGGACCCGAGTCCC
>JBBPCX010000035.1:14811280-14826859 GCA_037974365.1 Hydrocynus forskahlii
GGCTGAAATAGCGATGATAATGGTGGCTGGGTTTATTTGAGAAACGAGGAAGTGTATCAAAACTTACAACTGTCATAGACTGTAACCTAATTCATAGGTTTGATTCAGTCAGGGATAAAAATGTCAAGACCATTGTAGCCTAAGTTATAGGCTTGTATTCAATAATAAATGGTAAAAAAAGCTGCTGTAAGTCTGTTGGTATGTGCGATTAAATGCAATTAATTAGATTAATTAATCGCCACACCATGTAATTAATTAGACCAAAAATTTTAATCGCTTGACAGCACTAGTCTAAACCCTTAGTTTGTTCTCCTACACGCACGCTGTTTGATGCTCTTTCACTCCCCACTGCCGTTCAGCTACTCTCCGGACCCCCTCCCTCTTTAATTGGCCCCACCCACTTGTGGACAGAAATCTTGAACGTTCTCTAAGGTTCAAAGATCTTTGTGTTTTTCTGTTTCTTTCTAAGACCGTAGATAAAAATGTATGCATTTTTGTTCTTTATTTTCATTTGTGTGTGAGTCCATTTTTAAAACCCCAGTAGTGGTTATAACTTTGGTTCTATGTGACACAGGAACACCAAACAAAGCTCAACATGGCATCTGACACTTTGAGCATCAACACAAACTGGGGGAACTTCCATATAAGGAGCTGTTTGGCTGTATGACAATGATTTAACATTTGTTGAGCTTCCAGCATGGATCTAAGGGTTAAAGAACCTGTGAAGATTCATGTAGAACTTTTACACCATGTGAATTCTTTGTACTCTGTTCAAACAAAGTCCTTTAGGGAACCAAAAGTGGTTCTTTGGCATTGCTCAATGAGCCCATTGTGGCAAGATTTGTGTTAGCCATCCTGTGTGGTGAGTTTCTGACCACAGAGCTGCTCTTGGCTGGATATTTTGGGAGGAGAACCACTCTCAACCTGGCAGTGACGTCAAACAACCAACACTGCTGTGCCAGATGCGAACACCACACACCCCCAGAGAATTTTTTTCTTAAATATTGCTCTTTGATGGTTTACGTATTGGACATTCTCCTAAAATTCTTTAGTCAAGTCGGTTTATTGTCATTTCAACCATATGCAGAATAACACAAAAAGAGACATGAGATACTTTAATAGCGGGCAGTTATGATGGTTAATTTCACACCAACAAAACTGACAAGGCTTTTTGTCTTGGTTGAGAAATGGTTGGATTCATGGTGAGATTCCTGTCCTTGGTTCAGCTGTGAATAAACATGAGTGTTACTATGTCTCAAGTCTGAGCACAATGTGGGCCTCGACTGGATTCTCGACTAAAACTCAAGATTGTGAGATTAATGAGGTCTTTTGCTCAGGTAAGATATCCCCAGATATACTTGAGCAGCTAAGACTGGGGCAGCTGGGGGCCTAGTAGTTAGAGAGTTGCCCCTGAAGTCAGAAGGTTGTGGGTTCAAATCTCACCACTAAGGTACCCTTGAGCAAGGTACCATCCTCACACACTGCTCCCTGGGCGCTCCTCATTGGTGGCAGCCCACTGCTTCACTTGGTGAATAGGTTAAATACAGAGAAAGAATTTCACATTGTTCACACTGTGCTGTGGTGTGTTCATGCGTGACTATAAGGGGCCACTTTCTCTCAACCTTCTTAAGCAACATCCAGCTCTTCATGAAGATGAAACAGAGTTGTGAATGTGGTTTGAGTGAGATATCCCCAGTTACACTTAATTAGCCAAGACGTGTTTGTTGTCCAGTTATTGCTAGTTTTGTATAGCACTGGTGCTACGAGGTTAATGTTTCAAAAGTTGAGAGTCACCCAAATCTTTTCCATAATTACATCTTTCTCTCAACCCACTCAAACAGCCTTCAGATTTGTGGATGTGATTTAGGACCCAGAATTACATATTGTGAGCTGTTACAGTGAACCAAACAAGAAGCCATTTCCAACACTGCTTGGTCTGATTCCCCCAGTCTACAAGAACTGATTCTAGATCAGCATTTTTGCACCTGAGACAGTTAGTTGTGAAAATTGCTGCTTGCAGTGTTCAGCTACATGGTGAAGTTCATTTTTATAGTTTAAAGTAAGTCATACTGTGTCCAAAACCACACCCAAATGTCTGTTTCACCCTAATGGATGAGGTTTGAGCAGGCTGAGACAAGTTTTGGAGATGTATCAACAGAAAAGATCTGGATGACTTTTGGCTTAGAGTGTTTGTTAGTGTCAAGTAACAAAAGCAAAATTTGGACGTTAAACATATCTTGGCTTATCTGTTCATCTGGGCTAAGTAAAAATTGTACCAATTTGATTTATCACCAAACCATTTCTTTGAATAATATTGTTATGGTGATGGTGACAAGTCAAGTTAACTCAAACAGGGGCTTGAACTTGACCACATCGGTGGCTGAGTTGAGGAACTTGGCTGTGAAATCACCCAATCAAATGCCAACGTATAGAATGAATGAAAATCATTGCTTGTAGGCTTATCTAATGTTTTTCCCAGCATGAGGAGTTAAGCATAGACCCAAAAGCGTGAGTCTCAGAACTGGCAACCCTCAGTAAGGGTATAGTTGAGAACGTTTTGTAATAATCCTTAATGACTCCTGGTTTTACTTGTCTCAGCCTGAGCACCCACAGTGCTTAACCCTCTATGATGTATTTTAACATGGCATCAAGAAATGAGGCCTAAAGACCATGAGGGCTAAGAGGAACAATTTGCATTGAGAACATCAGATTTGCTTTCAGACATCTGCACTGGGACGTATCTTTAGAAGCTCTTTGTGGTTAATGTGCCGTACAGATGGGTGCCCGCTTTTCTCTAGCTGTACGTATAATCTTTATTAAAAAGCCAGTCCGGCAGGCACCAAGGAGGCACCATTTTCAGATTGAGCCCCAGAAATCTTCTCATCAGTGCGATGCTATGTTTGTATTTCTTCGGCTTTTTTACTGAGGGAGGGGAGGTCGTTGGTGGAAGAGATTTCAAACGAATGGAAATTGGACGTTGCATTTGAAAAGAGGCTTATAATGAACCTTGAGCTGTGCTGGGATCACAATAACAGGATGAATTCAGCTTTACCGACAGTCTTCCCTCTGCCTCAAAGGCGATTTGCTGATGAGATAGAGTTTTATGGTTTATACTGTATACAGGTTATTTTTTAACAAGTGTGTGTGTGTGTGTGTGGGTGTTTGTGTGTGTGTGTGTGTGTGTGTGTGTGTGTGTGTGTGTGTTTGAGGGAGGGGGCTCGCTCCTGAGAGCAGCTTGACATGAGTGCATTGACAAAATGACATTTAATATCTCTCAGCATAAAGACGGCCGCCGGTGCCCGTTGCTTTTTGGCTTTTGTCGAAAATGGTTTGCCTTTGGAGCGGAAATTGTGAGTTCTTGCTAAATACCACTGAGGCTGTTCCATCAACAATAAAAGGAGAAAAAACATTTTCGTTAGTGCTTCGGGGGGCCTGGGGCGGCGGTTTGGGTGGCAGGGGAGGTGGGGGGGGGGTTGGGGCTGATCATGGGAATAGTCATTAGATGGATGTACTTTACAATAAAGATGGTGCAGAGGGCTGGGCATCTTTTAGAGTAATAGCCCAAACAACATTGCTCAGTGTGTTGTGGGCGAGAGAGAAACGGAGAGAGAGAGAGATGTGAATGAAAAAACACACACACAAAGGAGCCCTGTGAATGTGCTGTGTGTTCCCAGGCCCTCTAAATAATGAAGGACCCAAATAATAATTTTGACAACCCCGGCGGGGGGGGCACAGCTGATGTTATGGCAGGAGACTCCATTTATGCAGGCGGAATCCCCCCACCCCCTTTCTCCAAACGCACTGATCTAATTATTGCATGTTAAATGGGCATCTGGTAAATGGTGCGTATAATGATGCGTTTCCAGTGATCTGCATTAAGTGCCTACTTGTCCTGCTGCAGGCTTTGACACACAAATTGGCCCTCTCCCGGCTTTCTCCGCCCCCTCTCCTCCACTCACAACCCCCCTCTCTCCCAGTCACGGCCAGGGGCAGGCGAGTAACCCCCACTCCAAACCCGTCCCTCCGCGCAATTAATGAAGTCGGCGTTTTGATTGATTTAGTCCATAACGCACCGCTCTCTGGGAATTGAGTGCCACTGTAAAGACGGCCAGCAAAGTGAACGTTGGAAAAGAGAAAAACATTTATTTTGATCATTTATGTTTTAAAAATTGGTGAATTTTGGATGATTACATTGTTTTTGGCTCCCAATTAGTGGAAAGTTTCCTGTAGCTGGTGGAGGCGGCAGCTGCAGAGACCGAGGCGAGCAGAAAAAAGGCCACTGCAGGGGTCAGGGCTCCGGGGCTGAGTGACCTTCATGCGGCTGCCTGCCTGCCTTTGTGGTGGACCTTGCAGCCCCAGGCTGAGAGAGTGACAACGGGGTCTCGGTGGGCCAAGACGTTATGACACTGGTAAAGTAGTGCAATCAAAACCCCTTATTTGTGCTGGCAAGACTACCGCGGCACTGTTACAGCACCACTCTGGCATTACACTTCTGTAGAGATGGCTATAATGAGGGAGAAAAATGGGTTGCTGCTTGTTGTTGTTGTTTTTATTCAAATCCTGAGTTGTCACATGACCACACAGACTCAAGAAAGCCAGCCAATGCTACATAAAAACAAATTCAGGCATTAAAGAAAGGGAAAAATTCAACTATTCTTACTTAGTATTCATCTTTTGTGCCTTAATGGGGAATAAACAAACCTTTGTAAATGACATTTGGGCTTTTTAGGACATTTGGCTGTGCTTTGTGTACTCGTACTCACCGTTGGGGAAAACATGTCTCGGAGCGCTACTTTGTAACAACAGTCGTCTTTTTATTATGCTTCTCCTTGTCGGTCCTTTGAGCACAAAAAACCCACTCCTAATTTTCTCCTAATGCAGATGGGCCTATTAGAACGTAGTCCCTCATGCCAAGGGCTGGTTTACTGCTCCACATCTCGCTTGGATCCGTCTCACAAAAGGCCGAGGTTCTGTTCTTGCTGACCTAGAATGAAGGGAGGAATCCGAGCCATGTATTCACAGCCGTAATTATCCTTTCTCCTTCCAGATGGAAGCTCCTCGGTGGGAATCCCGGGCGGCCGGCACTGCTCCTCCCAGGTGAGGCGTCTGAAGTAAATGTTAAAAGTGGAACGTCTTGCCTTCTGCGCGGGAGCCACGGCACTGACCTTTCCTCGCATTATCCACTATCATATTATTAACTTTACGAGGCTGGATTTATGGCACGCGGCGCCCTTCTGATATCTGCTCTAAATGTCGAGAGAAGGACTTGTTAGGAGACCTTTAGACGGGTCCTTTCTTCCAGCGAAACAGGGCCTTTTTTTGTTTTATTTTTCTACACGGTTAATTACAGGCAGAGAACGAGTTGGGACAAAGGGGGCCGCAAAGCAGGCCCGACGTGTTCATCATTCCTCGGTGGGGGGCGGCACGCTGTCCGTCATAGCTTGTCATCGTGTCGTCGTTCTTCAGGATAAACCACCCAGACAGATCTAATCCACAATACGTGAACCTTCGTGCAGCCTCGGCGAGGACGCCACATGAAACCATCCCTCACGCTTGTCCTATCACTCGTGATCTCACACACTGGAAAGACCCTTTATGACAAAATTGAGTTTGGGGGAACATAACAGATGGATTTAGGGCGCAGGGAGGACGGCGTACGAGGGCAGTGAGTGATGGTGTCTCTCTCGCTTTTTCTTGCTTGCTGTCTGTTTAATGAGACACAATGACACAAACAATGGCAGTGGAGGAGGGGTGCTGGGTAAAGGTCATGACCTGAGAAAATCATATTTAAGGCTGTTTGTCTGAGCAGGGGTTATTTGCTTATGTCTGGAAATAAACATTAACCCTGAGAACTCAGAGTGTATTAGTAAAATGATTTCAGTAAATGAAACAGTGTAAAACAGTCTAAAGCCAGTGTTTGTTCTCCAACACACTCATTGTTTGCTGCTCTTTTGCTCTGCCGCTCTCCGGACCCTCTCCCTCTGTGGGCTTTCCCCACACACTTGTGGGCGGAGACTATCTTGAAAGTTCTTGTTTCAAAGATCCTGTGTTTTTTGTTTGTTTCTAAGACCTAAAGTAAAAGAAATTTGGGCATTTTCGTTCTTCAAGGGCATTAGCTTGTGATGCCAATTTTAAACAAAATCAATTACAGTAACTTTGGTTCTACGTGACATTGGAACACAAAACAAAGCTCAGCATGACGTTTGACACAGTGAGCATAAACACAAACCAGGGGAACTT
Organism: Hydrocynus forskahlii; assembly: GCA_037974365.1. NCBI lineage: Eukaryota > Metazoa > Chordata > Actinopteri > Characiformes > Alestidae > Hydrocynus > Hydrocynus forskahlii. The sequence continues at coordinate 14,817,521 of JBBPCX010000035.1, forward strand.
CCAAATAATATTATTTGGCCGTATGATAACAATTTACCATTTGTTGCACTTCTGGCACATATCTATACCGCTCACATCCTAAGGGTTTAAGGAAGAGTTCTGCAAAAAATCTAATCTTCACCACTTTCCACTGAGCCTGGATCCACCCAATTGGCCAAGATGTGATCTGGAGTCCATCTTTGGCTTCTTTAGTTTAGAACTAGATTAAGCAACACTAGAAGTCAATAGTCACCAAAATCTTTTCTGTGAATACAGCCCGACACTTTTCTCACTCAACTCAAACCGCTTCCAGATCATTAAGGTGGAGCAGACGCGTCAGTGTGACTGTGACTGAACAAAATTTCACCCCTCCATTAAGGCATTTCAGCTAACACCAGAGCCGAAATTTACAATGTAGCCGCGAGAAGGACTGATCTGGGATCTGGGATCAGATTCTTCTGTATTTATTGAGCAAACAGACTCTGTTGTCCCATTGTAAGTCATACTGTGCCCTAAACCACATCTGCAAGTCTGTTCCTCTCTACTGTGGTTTGAAATTGAAGATGTAGCTCTAGAAAAGATTTGGGTGACTACTGACTTCAGCAACTTTAGCTTCATAGCTCTAGTCCTAAACTAAAGATACAATAAATGGACAGCAATTATGTCTTGGCTGATCAACTGAGAGAAGTTTTGAAGGTGTATTTACAAAAAAGATTTGGGTGACTATTGATTTCTGGTGTTTGTTAGTGAAAATAAATTGTGATTTATGTACCAGCAACTGTCAGCTCAATCATTTCCAAACTTTTTCTCAAGGTGATCCAGACAGAGGCAGGATAGTGATCTTATGAGGTTCCTAGGAACAAACATCAGCGGGAAAAAATAATTAATACATAAACAAAACAAGACCTGAAAAGTGAAAATGAACAGTAGTGCACATTTGTGTTAATGTGTGTGTTCAGCACTGAACATGTTTCCTTTTTGAAAAGAAAACCCGCCGTATTAACGTACTATCCGTTTGAGCTTTTTTTTTAAAGATTTGTCTAAAATAATCCTTGAATCAGGATTTCCTCTTTCTTTTTTAGCCAAACTGAGTCGCAATACAAAGGCAAAAGTAATCCCTCATGCAGGCTAAATGCTCCTCTATCTCACACCATCCAATATGTCCTGTTTAAATGGCCACTACAACATCCTAGAAGAGATGGGCAGAACGGTATGGTGTACGGTATATTCTGTTACAAAACATCAAAAAACAGATTCAGACACATTTACAGCAAATCCTCACAATGCGCACGGGAAAACTCCACTATTTTCATTTTTATTTCATTCACACCATTCCTCGCTGTTACTTGTTCGCAGTTTTCTTCATGTCATTCTTCTGTAGATGTGTTTACTGAAAAATTATACATTATTATAATGAAGCTTCAAAAAATTCCAACATTTTTGTGTTTCCATTCCAATATATGATTGTTAAATCTACCATTTAAATACACTTCCATCACTGAGGAAACGCTTCAGTTCCGTGTTCCCATTGGTTTTTAGTTTATCAGTCTACTCAGGCTTTGGCTGGAACTTCTAGCATGTGTTAGCAAAGAAGTCATTTCTTGGGTCTATTTAATGAGTGGACTTTAAAAATACTACTGACAGCGTTTTTTGAAAGATTTTTGTATTCTTAATAAGTATTTTCACTTTTGCATTGTTACATGCCAGCCTTGCCAATTATAATCTGAAACTTGGGGTCTGAGAACACAACATTTCTCCTTTTGATTTATTCATTTGTACATATTCAATGCCTGGCCATTCATCTAATGTTTACGTTTGTGGGTTGTCTCAAATATTTGAGCCCCTTCAGGCCTTGTGGTCTGAGACCCTCCCAGGAACTAAATCAGCCGAGCCATCCATCCGTCATGTAGGAACCAAACCTGTGTTCTTCTAAACATCTCCTAAGATTGCAAGCTTTTGTTTGCTGCATTTCCTGCATTTCTGTTTGTCTGTACTGAATTAAATAGTGTTTTATTATCAGAAACCCACTTACAACCCAGAGAAATCGTTTAAAGTAATTGTCATGCCTATGGCTTTGGCACTGAATGTCCTTGCCAACAGGATCCAAATTGAAGTTTTGGTGCATTCCTCTCTCTCCATAGGGGCAAGTCCAGGTCCCAGTCGTGCCGTTATGATGGGAGTTCTTTATTAGCGTGACTGTGACCTTTCTGCTCCACTCAAGCTGGTTGCGGGCCTCAAGCTGATTTGGCTTTATCCGTCGCTGCAACGCGGCGAAGCTACTGCTTTATTGTGGTCCCACCAAAACCGATTAATGAGTCCTGTCGCTTTATGGAGACAGTGAGGGGAAATTCAGGGAAAATCATGCTTAACAATTCGATAATTGGGCAAAACTGGTCTTAAGTGCTGCCACACGGGGCAGCAGAGTGTAGGGAATGGGTCATTTGTTCAGCCACCCGCTCTCTTTTTGTGCTGTCGAATGGAGCTCTGCTGTGCGGCGCCGGCCGGAAAGAGGCAGGGGTGTTTGAAGGACAGTACGGGGCAGAACCATCCATCTCAGAGAATTCCAGTATTTAATGGTCCTTTTCCCCCATGTGCTCGACTGGCGCAATCAATTTCTCTATGAAAGGAAATGTCTTCACACTCCAGTGTGAATAATTATCACCCCAAATCATCTTGATAAGATAATAGCCGACATGGAGTTAGAACGCGCGCGCTCATTGGCCCAGTAATGGACGTATCAGTCACACGTCTGCTGTTTGAATTAGACGTCATTAATTGTGACAGGTGGGGTGACGGTGGGAAAAAGAGGGGAGAGGAAATGATTAAATACTTCATTTTGTGGGAACAGTCACATATTGAGCAGTGAAGGGTTGTTTATGCATAGTGTTTGGTGGACTTGGAGTAAAATTCACACACATGATTGATGAGTCTTTATAAAATATGTAGCTCTGCAACTACTGGATATGGTCACTTTTCGAATATTCAACTCCAATATTCAAATATTCTTTAAGAATAAGAAAAAGTCGAAAATGGGGAAAAACTTTTATTGTTGTATTATTAGTTCTGCATAATTATTTACAACAACAAGAACAATATAAATTAACAACAGTACAATACTAACAACAATAATAGTCACTGTTTTTTGTTGTTGTGCTTTTTAAAACAGCTTAATTGAAACATAACCAAATCATTTCTGATAAATAATTATTTTCATAGCAAATTATATTCAATTCCTAAACCTGAAATCCTGACCATTCTGGCAACCCTGAATCGCAACTAGCTCACCTGCAGGCTCTCTGTTATTTTAGGTAATAAACACAAGTGAGAATATGCTAGTGTACAGTTTGGAATTTCAGATTGGTAAACTAGTATTAACATTTACTGAGGCTTTGAAATTATGAGAATTTTTTTCAGTCTTGTTGGAGTCTTAGTCTTAGTCTTAATAGCTGTCTCTCGGGGCAATATTTGTCAAAACCAGCAGGCTTATAATCCAGCTGCTAGTCTTAAGCCTTATTTTATTGTTCAGTAACTGTTATAAATTATTTAAAGCAAATTCAGAGAGGGAGGAACTGATGTGTGGGTACCATTAAAGCGAGTAAATTTCACTGATGTTTTGTAGCCGTGAAAAGTGTTATGAAACAGCCGGTCACTTCATGAAAGCCTTACGGTGCTTGGCATGTTTTGGCACTGCCAGACCTTCTCCATTTGACATGCCAACCTTCTCCATTCACCGACACAAAGGCCATTCAACGAGGCCTAATTTTTGAACAAAAGCAGAAAAAGAGAAGGCAGCCGGGCCGAGCCGCTCCTCTCCGGGTCCCGGTGCGGTTTGTGGCCCAGGACAGGAGCGCCAGACTGGAGCTGCACACTCGAGTGGGTCGGCTTACTGACGACAGCTGACGTGCGCTGTTATTAAGACACATCAACAGTTGGAGCAGGAGCGGGGCGTGATCGTGGGGGGGGAGTGCTGCTGCGGAGTTCTGTTTTTCCGAACGCCTGCCCGGGCCCCCGTTGGATCCTTCACCTGTCTCTCTGGTGCGGGGCCAAAACGGGCCCCCGCTCGCCCGTCCCGTGGCCGTGCTGCTTCCTGCACGCTCCACTGGTCCGGGGAGGGGTGGGGGGCTGGGCTTGAGCTGAGGCTGAGGTGCTGCTCTGGAACAGGGCTGAGGGAGACAGCAGGCCCGGCAGCTCGCCTCTCCACCCGTCCCACGTGTTTGCCATCCCGCCTAGAGCGCTGCAGATGCCACCGAGCCAGCGGGGACGACGCCGTTTGTCAGGGGAAACTGGAACTGGTGGCTTTTCGGCTGCGGCTTCAAACGACCACCGCCAGCAGATGGAACACAATTAGTGTTGTTTGTTTGGCAATTTTTTGCACTGCTCATCACTTAAGCCTACAAGAGGCAGATGACTGTGTTCGTCGTGTCTTTTTGTTTTCGCAGAGGCACCAGGGGTGGCCAGTGCCGCCCCTGATGTGAAGCCGTCATCATTATTCTGCTGCTCTGTGTGAATGATTAGGCTAGATTTCATAACGAAACTCTCCTAACAGACTTCCCGGAAGAAATCTCTGTGGTTTTATGAACCAAAAACAGTACATGATTACATTTTACATTATGCATTAGAATGCTGTGACTGTGCCTTTAAGACTCAGGTAACTCCTGTTCTGATTGGCTGCCCTGTATTCTGCCTCAAAAAGCATTCTGGCTGAAACACTCCTTATAACTTCAGCATGAGTGAGCGGGGCTAGTGGGTGGATTAATGCAATTCCATTGTTTTTTTTATGATATCACAAAACCAATCAAATTTAAATAGGCCCATTTACTTTATTTTAAGTAAAAATGGGCCTGGGAGCGCAGCTTGGGATGACAGTCCGTTTTGAGACGCTAGCAGCGTCTACATACCAGATCAAACTCTATAATTTCAATTAAGTGACAAAAATGTTTTTCTGTGATGGACCCTTTAATGTCAGCAACATTAGCTTTACTGTTTTGGTACTAATCTGTAAGTTTTCTCTGTCCAGGGTGTTTCTCTGCCTTTTCTCCGGTCCCACCCACAACCGTGGTTAAAGATGAGCACCTCAGATAATGGACAGATGGAAGTAAGTCATGTAGTTTTAAGGGTGAAGAACTAAAAAATGGGCCTATATCAAGAAAATCTCATATTATTCTTTTATTTTTATTGTATTCTCTGATCTAAAATGGCCTGTCATATTTTTTAAAATGCGAATAACATTAAAAGTGAATCATTTTTATAGTATAAGATATTAACGTTAAGCAGGCTCGGCCCCAGTTCTGTCCTGCTCAGCAGAAAGCGGCTGCAGTGTCGCGCTCATGTAATGCATCCAAACTGCTTTGTTAACACGCCTTCGCGCTGGACGGATGTTTATGTATATGCGAAAAGTGATCAAAGTAAGTGCTGGGAAAATGATGCTTATGAAGTGAAATGCTGCCCCTCCCCTCCCTCCCCCCACCTCACGTTTTCCAATAAATTAGCCCGCGCACAAACAGCAGGTCCCTCTGCGCACCCAACGAGACACAACTGAAGACGTGTGGGGGAGCCAGGCCCGTGTCAAGATGAGATTTGGGATTCGGGCAGCAGGCCCTACAAATTATCCCCAACATCAGCATAATTAAAAAGCATAAATCTATACTGCCGGGACATTAATATTGTCAATCAAAGTGCTCCGAGAGTTATGATTAGAGTGGATTAATTTGCAGCGTGTGCTGCCCCCGCCCCCCCACCCACACCCCCTGCACAAGGCAGTGTCAGGCCACAAACAGAGGGCAAATCGTATTTTTGCGGCTGGGAAGCCTCTGTGGAGAAGCTGGAGAAGAAAAAACAGGGGAGGGAAGGGGAGGTCATCGAGGTCCGCCGCACGCGCAACATCATACCTCTGTGCAAACAAACAAAGATGACATGGATTTCTCCTCTCTCTCACTCCGTCGCGTCCACTGGGAGTCCAGCAACCAGGAGTTTGCGGAGGCCTCCGCTATGTGAAGGTCACTTCTGACGGCTCCCTCTGGTTGTACAGAATTCATCACCTGGCATCGCCATGATAAGAGGAACATCCCCCCACCACCCCTCCTTGGCCTACTCTTCTTGGTTCGGTGTCGGGCCAGACCCGCCGGGGACTCAGGTGCACCTCCCTCCCTGTGAATAATCGATCCGGTGCCAGGGGAACGAGGAGGTCGCCACCGCCAATGACGGAGAAGACGACGCCGAGCCTGTTATCCTCAGTGCTTTGTTGGGGGGGGGAGGCGTTTTTTTTTTTTGTTTTTTCCACACTGTTACTCCAGTAGAGAAACCACAGAGTGGCCTGGCTATAATGACGTTAAGAGAGTCAGGACTTCAGACTTCTGAGGCCTGTTTTGTATCGCGGACGACTAAATACAGACCTCTATAAATCCTGCATGCCACGCTAAAAGGAAGTTATTGACCGGTCATGGTCAAACGAGTGGTAATCAGGGCAGTTTTTGGTCCGCAGACAGACACAAAGGCCAGGATTCCTTCAGTCTTGGGCTGGAGTGAAATCATAATGGGCCTCTCTGTTGACATCAAACAGTTTCAGCGTCTCCTCACGCGTCTCTTCTTTTTTTTTATTCCGACGGCTTTATGTCCCAATCTCAGCCTTGCACTCAGAGATTTGAGGAATTATCTGCAATATTTTCCTTTGGAGAAAAAGAGCGTCTGACCGATGTGGAGTATTATTAATTAAAACATAACATTCTTCACTGAGTGTATCCACTGTCAGCTTGACATAATTAGACCAGACAGCAATCTACCTCCAGTGAATAGTAATGTGCTTCCAGTTGGCAGAGACAAATGCCTGGAAATATGATTGTGTCAACTGATATATGATACTAGTATTAATACCCCTGCATTAGCATGTCAGGATAAATAAATGGAAATGCATTAACAACTATTAAGCCAATAAGGGACGGGGCCGCGTGCAGTGCAATATGAAGTCATGGCCCGCCAGATTCTCGTGTTGTAAACCAGGGGTCTCTAACACAGATTACCTCGGTTTTTTTTAAATTATGTTCTTTGTTGGCTGGGGCAGTTGAAAAAAATCCCAGATTTATTAAAATCACATTTCATATTTTTATTTATACATATTTTATTATCAGCTGTGATGTTTTGTTGCATAAAGTGTACACTCCTTTAAGCACGTCTTAGTCATTGTTTATTAGCAATTCTTCTCTCACCACAAACCAAAACTACTACTGCTACTACTACTACTACTACTATTATTATTATAGTTGCAGTGGTGGTAGATGGACATACCTATTGTATAACTATTTTTTTTTAGATTCTTTTAAATCAAGTAGAATTAAGGGGAGCCGTATTTAGAATTGAGTGACTATTGATTCATCATCAGTGTTAGCCTGGTAGCTTCAGAACTGAAATAAAGAAGGAAAATATGAACACCAAACATTGGCTGATTGACCACATCTGGTTTTGGAGCTATATTCTCTGTGTGCAGTGTTCAAACTGCATCAGGTTTTTGTTTGAGCGCTTTTGCATGTTGCGCTCTATTTTTGCTGACTTGCAAATTTATATTAAATAATCAGCAACAGTCTTTGTTGGGTAAAGCAAATTTACCTCTCAAATGTAAATATTTAGCTGCAGAAAAATGAAAATATTTGTGGGGATTACTATTGACAGGCTATTATCGTTGATTAGTATGGAATTAGGGATTATTATTGAATGATTTGACAATCTGTATGAAGCTGTTTCGCAGGCCAGACATGGGCTGATAGTTTTGACCCCTGGGCTAAATCAAGGGAATTGTGTCTTACAAAACTCTCAGAGTGTACATAAAGTAAGATCTCACTGCATAAACTGTGAGTCAATGGACGATGACAGAAACGGTGGTAACGTTAGGGCAGAGGCGTATGGAGAACAATTGCATGCGAATACTCCACAGCATGGTCACCTATCATCAGCGGCCTTCAGATACCGTCCACGAGAACATCAGTCAAAATCATGATCACTCCACATTACGGGCCCCTGGAGAAGCACCGCTGGGACCGTAATGTCATTTCCATTGATTGTTGTGATGCTGACAAGACATGTTTGGACTGAGCCCTTGCATTATTTTAACCAATGATGACATCGGCCATTTTTTCTCTTAATTTTGCGTCGGGAGCTCCACGGCTGCGTCTCAAGAAGATTAGCGAGAAGGTGTGTCTGGAATTTCATCATACCAGCCATCAGTCTGGCACAGAAATGGGAAATTTCATTAACATTTTCACTCGTCGTGTTCAGGCTTTAGCGCTTATGCTTATGTGCTTTGCCATTTGGGTGTGAAGAGCAGAGAGAGATGGCTGGACAGACCGTGACCTGAACAGAAGGATTCTTCCTAATGGGTTAATTGACCCCATGCTCCCCTTTTCAAAGAGCACAATAAACCATGCCCTGAGGGTCAGGATGATGATTTTCGGGTTCAAGCTGCCTTCCAAACACACCATTATCAACGGGATGTTAATTTATACTGCTTTGAAATAGTAATAGAGGAAGTTTGGTGTCTTCTATACAATATGCACATTCTTCTAAAGTTCATCAGAATTATGGGAACCCCTGGCTTTTAAGGCCCTTGGCTTTCAAGATAGTTTTAATGGGCCTGTGACCTATATTTTTCTTGTATTTTTGTATTGATTGAGGGTGGAGGCAGATACGATGTCATCACAAGATCCAAAAGGTTTAACGCAAAAAACACGTAACAAAACCACAAACACCTATGAAGAATGTGAGGTGACACAAAAACACAAGAAAAGACAAACTAGATGTACACAGACTAGACAATGGGAAACACCAGTGCAGGAGAAAAGGCAGGAACAAGGCACAGGTGAACAGGAAAACAAGGGGGCGGGACTAAAGATGGGGCCAAGACCAAAACAAGGAGAAAACAAAACATTACAAAAAGCCAAAAACCAGGGAAAAGACAGGGAGAATGTAATAGGTTTTCCTTGGGGCCCAATAATTCATTAATTCAATCATTCATTCATCTATTCATTCAGTCATCATATGTGTCATCTAATCAAGGCCATACAAGGGAGTGTTGGAGCGTATCCCAGCTCTCATAGGGCAAAAAGCCTAGAAACCCCCACTGGACAGGTCAGGACCAATAATATAACTAATATAATTCATTCATGCTCCCTTCATCCCTTAGAATTACCCAGGCTGTTTAGGTTACTGGGCTTTTATGATCCACATATGTAAATAAGCTCTCTCCTCATTCAAAAAGCAGTCCAGGCTGAAACACTTCTAAACTCTTGTGTTGTTCATAGGGCTGGGAATTTAACGCGTTAATTAGATTAATTAATCACAGAAAAAAATAACGCGTTAATATTTTTAACGCAA
>JBBPCX010000035.1:14832124-14846221 GCA_037974365.1 Hydrocynus forskahlii
TACATTGACACACCCCCCCCCCCCACCCCCCTTTTTTGCTCTTATGTTTTTGTTTCTTGTTAACAAGCTAAATCCTTGCTGTTTATCTCTAAATGGTAATGTAAACACGTGTAGTGCTTATTTGGTCCAACATGCCTGAGCATCACGGGTAATTAGGTGTCTTAAACATGAACGAAATGATTGGAGCTAATCGGTCTCTGAGCGGGCCGGGAAGGGCCTGCCTAATCACCTTTGGGCCCCTGATAGGCTCTTATCAAAGCTTTAAGGTCGAAAACCCGATTACGGTGCTCTCAGACCTGCTGATCTTTCCTGAGCATCTCGGTGTGCGCTGGCCATGAATCCCGAAGCCCGTAAGGATAAAAGAGGATATTCTACGATCAGCACTGAACTTTTGCCTTTGCACACATTAAGTGAAGTGAGACGTGAACTGTTTATTTCCTTCTCTGTCTTTTAACCAGAAGAGCCTCTCTGAGGAGCAGCGCGCAGACAGCAATGGGATATTTTTATTATTCTCATTATTATTCTAAGATGTTTACTGTGGGGAATGGGATGATCCATCACCACCAGCGTGTAGGTGTGTAAACTGCCATGTATCAGGCAGCTCTTTCTAATGGAACCTGGGGCTCTGATGCAGAGACTTTGTGGTGGAGAAAACGGGTTATTGCAAGAAATAAATTTATGAGAGCAATAGTGGCTGCATGTTCCACTCAATGAGTGTATATATCAATACATAAAGAACACTTCTGCATGACTGCTAATTTCTGTTCAAGCCCCTTTGGAATATATGTAGTATTTTAGCACTATGCTAATGGCAATGCACTTCACTATTTTTTGGCCAGTCTAGATTAAACATGGACATCTGGATCTTGAGAAAGGCACTCCATACACTGGTTAGGCTCCTGCTCTTATTCAGTCAGGGACATTTTCCACAAAATTTGTTCCACCCATTGCAAAATGTGATTGGTTGATTCCACTGTCACTTCTTCATTTTGCTGGTGAGTAATCTAACATGGTAGAGCTTCATATACATCTGAAGGCCCAGCCAAGATTGCTTGACTGTCTACTCTAGATTCTATAAATAACTCTGATTGGATGATTTTCCATCATCTATTGTTTCCAAAATTGAATAATCAGTAATAAGCAACAAATAGTACTTTAGTAAGCACTAGTATCAACTCCTATATCGTCTATAGTTGGCTAAATATCTTGTCCTTCAGTGTCTAATTGAGTATTTTGAAACTGGTAATATTAGATGCCACGCCGCTAAGCCAGCAAACATGTAGTGATACACAATCCAGTCATGGTAACAGCTGATGTAACTGGGGCTGTTTACTCAGAGTGTGGACTGTGGCGATAGGCGTGAGGACATTGGCCCTCTCTCTAAATCTCCGTGGGGACACTGTCTGGGGCCTGGCTGCAGCCTCCTCATGCTTAGCTTAGCATAAGCACATCCCTTACCATCTTCTGCATGCAGCCTGTGATCCTCCTGAAGACGAGGGCCTGCGCAACTTTCTCGGTGGCCGTGCCCGAGAGGCGAATGGAGCTGGCATGAGCTAATTTGGACCGGCACAGGCCAAGGCCTTTATCAGGCTTGGCCACAAAGCCAGCTTGTGGATTTTCGCAGCAGTCTGGTGGCTCGGCAGTCTTAGCTCGCGCCCCTGGGAGTGAACGAGCACAATCCTGCCAAAGATCCAAGAAGTCTGTGAAGGAATGGAGGCAAAAGTGGAGAAACCAGAGGAGAGCATGATGAATGGGGATGAGGAGATGAATGAGTGTCTTCTTGCCCCAAAATCATTGGGACAGCTTACGGAATGAGCCATGGATTTAAAAGTCCGCAACTGTTGGCTGGATCAACATTTGCAAACTTATTCGAGCTCTCAGGGAGCCAAGCGTGGTGTTCTTTTACGCAGCATAGCACGAGGTTTTGACTCGCTGATTCATACGAGCTGACTCCGCCACTCCGCACATCCTCCGAGCTCTGCATTTGATTGGTAGCACCACTTAATACCTCCTTGGAGAGCATTCATCTGCTGACAGCAGAGCATACGCCTACCGCAATGATCTAGAGTAGCCTCGGAACCGAATGAATGTGACAACGACGGCTACCTGTGCAATTCATTATTAAACCGCAAGAAATTAAGGCCATAAAACAGGAATGAAATAATGCGCCATAACTCAAAATCCTAGTAAAATGGAAGGGTGACATTTAAGAATGCGTCTCCATGTCCTGAGGGTTGAACAACTCTCCATGAAATAAATCTCCAAATTTGATCCAAATTATAGTCCGATTTCACTGTTCACAGGGGGCTTCATTAGAGGAATTTCTTCATGTGTGATTAAAAAAACAAAGTCCTCTAGAGCTGACCTTTCCTCAGACACATAGGACAGCGCCCGAGCATGATGAGCTGACAGGACATCCTATAAAGTCTGCCTGGTAGACTGATCAGGGTGTCACTGTAATCAAAGCTTAAAGAAATTGTATCCCACATTCCTGATGAGGACGACCAGGCTCTACCTCACCCTGGTCCTCCCTCCATCTAATCAATCTTCCACAGCAAGGGAAATAAGCAGAGAAGTCTGTGGGACTCTCAGTTTTACTAGTTTTGACAAGGGAGACGAGCGGGAAAAAAGCTTGTATTTTTAATGGAATGTGTTTATCTTCCCCGGGCCTCTTCAGCTCGCCCCGCATGAGTGGGTTGTATTAGATTATTGGAGTGCTGGGCGCGGGAAAGGGTGAGCCAGCGAGCAGCCGTCTTTTCCCCACTGCCCTGGATATTAGCCCCAATAATGGTGCGGCTCTTTCTTCCCAGCTGTATTCCCATCTGCTCCAGCACTCCAGAGATGCTGCCTAATTGATAAGCACAATAAGCGTATTAACGATGGTGAAAGACCTTGTTTCCGTAAGAGAGGATGGAGGGACAACATCTGGGCCAACTGTAGACACTCTTTTTGATGGCAGGAACTCAGGATATATTCTTAGTTCTTCCCCCATCCGCCTCATCCGGCAGGCCCTCAGGAGACGCAGGTACAAGGAAGTCTTTTTTTTCTTCACATTTCTCTTAGTCAACAGTTCCCCAAGAGAGGTAGACTTTGAATTATGTCTCTTGACATGCAGTATTACAAGACTATACAGTGAATATTGTGAATTGCGTCGATATCAAGATGTTACCAAGCAGAGGCAGCACCATTAAAGCGATTAGAAAAAAGTGATTTACTGGCACAGGGATGGTTGTTTCTGGCTGAGTGGACTTTCATCAGTTAAGTCACCTCCCTGTCACTATAGACAAAAAAAAAACATGCTGTCCCTTACAATAGGTAATGGTGAGTGCAGCTATGAGCGTCCAATGCGTTCCACACCAGTGTGTTCATTTAGCCTGACATTCTGAGCGCTGTACATCACCCGAGTGCAATCATTACTGGGGGCCTTTTGAAAACATGCTGATATGTCGCAGAGAGCTGTGATTCTTATAAATGTTTGTCACCGTGAAATGCGAGCATCTGCCGTTTGCCCACGCTGTTTCCAAGGGTACGATTCTTGAGAAGAAAAAAAAAAAGAAAGAGCCTGGGTAAGAAAGCTCCATCTGCTGCTCCTGTGCTCATCTCGCTTGCCCACAACCCATTTCCCCCCGAAAAAAACTTCATCTGCCAGCTCGCAGTTCATTAGCGAATCTTGCAAGCATCAGTTAAAACTTTTCTCTGCCGCCACATCACACCACATCATAAATCACTGTCTCCTCCAGCGGCCGGGAGGAGGAAGCACCATGAGCCTGCTGCCAGAACGCGTCGGGAGCCCACTGCTTTATCCCAGCAGTGCAATCTCCCAATTATTCCGAAGGCCAAAGAAAACACGACATTCGAACGGCATCCAATTTCCTACTGCCTGTCGTTAGCAGCCCCGGATGAGTTTTGCACCTAGACGTTTACTGTATATTTGTCAAGTTTATGAAGAATAAGTGCAGTTGGGGTTCCGGGTCGGGTATGGAGATGCGAGTGTGTGGGTGTGGTAATGCAGGAGCTCGGCCTATTGTTTCTTATTCTGTGCTCTGCTAGTCCATTTTTTTCCTAATTGATTCCATCTCGCAGGCTCTCATTGCAGAGTGTGTAAATTCATTGTAGGTGTCCGGTTCGGATTAGGTGCATGTGGTGGGAGTTGGAATGCTGCCTCAGCAGATCTAATATATGTGAGATAGGGATCTGGCGTGGCTCAGATTTGATATATTGCATTGTTGGAACCAGCTGATAATTGTACTCAAGACGATTTCTGTGCACTTTTACGCCAGAGCAGTGCAGGAAAAGGATTAGGGTTGATCAAATGGACTCATCTGACATCAAACACCGTGCAGAGTTACACAGAAAGAATTCACTTCCAGTGTTCTTTGAATCATGTTACAGTAGTTGAATGCTTTAGACTGACTGACCACCATTTTGGCAGGTGATTTAGTCTTCATCTTAGGCTTTTGACTAAAATACATATTTGTTTTAGTCATATTTTAGTCATTTGATCATTAGCTTTAGGTAAAGAAAAAATTTGTAAAATGTATTTTTGCCCGATTTATTTGCATTTTTTAAAGCTCCTCTGGAATGGGGTGGAGTGCAAGTATGAAATGTGATTGTGCCAGTCCAGTGTCAGCAAAGAAAATAAACCATTGTCTCTTCTTTGACCATTTTTTTATTGGTATCAATGCCCACGGTGTGTCCAAGTCATGGAAAATGCCCAGTATGCCGGAAAAACAGTCAATCAATGTCTGCTAGGAAATCGATTCAACAAAATACAATCATCGTTTAACCATCTGATGTCACTGGACAGCTGCACAAACAGCTTTCACTGTTTCTTACTGAACTGCTGTACTAGCAAGTTAGCAAACTAGGATATCCAACAATGTTAGTCCACGTAGCTACTTGTAACTAGCATCAGCTGCTTTACTGCATAACCTAGTTAGAAATGTTCTAATTTGTTAAAACTTAATGATAAATAATGTTCTCCTGCAGGAGAATAAGGTGCAGCTCAAATTGAGGAACATTAGAACATGATTGTTTCAGGGTTGCTGTCAAGAGTGTAGAGTAGGTAGCTAGATGTTACAGTATCAAAAAAAAAAATGTATGTTGTTTTGGCCATCTGCTTGGGGCCAGCAGGGGGCACCCCAACCTCCAGATCATCAGTAACTCCAGGAACACCGTTACACCCTAATATGCCCTCAGCTACATCATGTCATTGTCACTGCAGTGCTGGGAATGTGATTGGTCCAGTCCAGTGTCAGCAGTGAAAAAAGGACAAGGAGTGTAGATACAGGGCGGATGTAGCTAATAAAGTGACCAGTGGGTTTATATTGTATGTACAATACTATTGTATTATTAGTGACATTCCTAAAAAATCCTTTTACATCCATCTGGGTGGTTGAGTTAGAGACTGAAGTCCATCCACTGAGGCACAATTTATGTTAGCAATTGTCAAACCACATGACTGCTCTTGGCCGCTCACATCTCAGCAGTGACACAGACATGTGTAAAGACCACTGTGCCCAATACTCTCACACCACCATGTCAGAGCTGTGTTGAGAACGGTCAACCTGCCAAATAATGTCTGCTCAACACCAGTCCTGTGGCCAGAACCTGACTGATGATGAGTGGAGACAACGGCGCCTGAAAACAATGACCAAGGGTCTACCACAGTCCGTAACATCTAGTTGTGTGCAAAAGGTTAGGCACCTCTGGTTGATTATGAAGGGCTACTCCTCTACAGTGAATACACCTCTGAACGTTTTATGTACAGTTACTGTTTATTTACTGAAATGGATTGATCATATTTTATGTATTTATTTCCAATATTCTAAACTCAACAAATGAATAGAAGTCATGGCCCAAAAATGCCATATTTAGTTGGTTTTCCTGTTGAGGGTGTGGCTTTATTCAATCAAAACATTCCCCTAAATATGCAAGCAAATGACTGTATATGGTGCACCTGTTAGGTAAGTGGATGGAAAATACAGGGTCAAGGTTTCTAATAGAGTTCACAATGAGTGTATATATGCATCAGTACATTAATTGATTACGCATATTGTTAGATATTGTCAGTCTGTATTTTTCCACTTTGTCCTGCTCGTCTCATTGACGGTATCAGATCATAATCAGTATTCATTTGCCATTGAAGTTGGGACAAGGCCGAAAGTAGGGAAAATATCAAGCGACTGAGGCTTTTGGAGCCATTTGAGTGTGAGTCAGTACTTTCACTCAGATCATGATGCCACTGCCTGCCAATGCAAAGCCTTTGTATAATCTTCCCACTTGCTGCATCAGTAGAACACAGAGCAGGAGTGCGCGGGTCCTATGTCTGGCTCTTATTGCGAGCAATCACAGTCATGTCTGCGAGCGCCGGATGTTTACTGTGCTTCTGCCAGAGGCTTTTTGTTTTTTGTTTTTTTGCAAAATTTCCAAACCCTGTTCTCCCCTGGGGGGTTTATGGGCACTGCTGACTTCTTGCCTATCTTAGTCTTGGCTGGCTGCAAAATCAGCTCCTGGAAAAATACGCACATCTCAAGACTGTAAATACACGTCCATGTACCTTCTGATACCATTCGTCTTCGTAGACAGAGCAAACGTTCATTAAGCACAGGATCTCGCGTTTTTTCTTTCTTTCTTCACTAGCAGAGGCATACGGACTAATTATTTCACTCTCAGATGTAGGACTGCAGTTTGCCCGTGTTGCGGGGTCTGTCTCGAGCAATCTGCTTCGCCATCCAGTCCAAACCTCACGCCGTTTGAGGAGGTGGAGAAGTGAAGGTGGAGACAGGTTGCTTTTTCAAGCTCCACTGACCTTCCAAGAGCACCGCAGTGTTCCAGTGTTTTTATTTCACTGCTCTTCCTCAATTGCCTTTTCCTTTCTGTGTATTTGATCCCTAAAGCATCTCAGAAAGCCTCCAGATGCCTCGTTCCCTTTACTCTCAAGTGCTTTTGGAAATCCCTCCATTGGCTGTATGCGTACGTGTGTTAATGCAATATGTGTTTTAATACGGGGTGCTTGCCAGCCAGGCCTCTCTTATTACACCCTTACAGTGTAACGGCTGTCCCAGGCCAATCTTCACGCTTAGATGTTCTCTCCTTCTGATTCCTCTTTATTCTAAAGCTGGTCATTATCCCAACCATCTGCTCCACATTGAAACCCCAGATTCAGCTCTTGTCGTCTTTTCTGCTGATCTTTTGTTATCAGCTGGGCCTCTGGAGTCTGTCCAGGAAGAGACACCTCGGGATCCATCACTCCCGGGGCCTTCGAGAGTATAAAACCCATGCAGTTCTGCCCGGTTGTTGCTCAGAAAACGGCGAATAGTGCAGCACATTATGCACTCTACAGTGATGGTACCTGAATCGGTTTATGTTTTATGCAAT
Source organism: Hydrocynus forskahlii (assembly GCA_037974365.1). Taxonomy (NCBI): domain Eukaryota; kingdom Metazoa; phylum Chordata; class Actinopteri; order Characiformes; family Alestidae; genus Hydrocynus; species Hydrocynus forskahlii. Next base: position 14,839,505 of record JBBPCX010000035.1, read on the forward strand.
GCATAATTAATGTCTTTAGTGCACCAAAGTGATTTAGTTGGCCCACTAGATATTACCTCACTAATGGCGATATTGAATCTAGCAGCTCTGAAAATAGCAAAATAAAATTGGCCGATGAATAAGAAAAAGCCATTACAGTTTTTTTTATTTATTAACTAGGCCTCCCCAGAGACTTTTCAATACAATTATTCTTATATCCATTCCTATTCTCTTTATAGAGTTTTTCATCAGGCGGAGTAAGGTGGTTTATAGTAGGCTTTTGTCATAGTGGCTACAATGCTAATTACTTTATGAGTCAGGACAGTGAACAAAAAAAACCAAAACATCAAAATACTGTTTGGCATATCCACTTCCAATTTACTTTCAGTCAAATGTCACTCCATGTGCTTGGCCTTGAAACGCCAGAGCTGCACTGAGTGATTGGCCCCCTTAATTGCCGCCCGCAGTGTTATTCAAACTTCGCCTTTCTTGGGCTAAGCAGTTGAAGGGAGGGGGTGTTCAGAATCCTCCTCCTGCTGCGGTGGCATTCTCAGCCCCCACAACCACCCCTCCACACCGGGCCGGGGCTGATCCTCTCTGTCTCTCTCCCAGCACTGTGTGACAGCCACCCTTCCGACAGCCCGAAGCTGATTCCATACATTTTCCCCTCCCCAGCTCCGCCACACAATCAATAGTCACCCTCCAGGGCTTGGGGAGCAAGATCAAAGATCCCAGTCATCATTTCTGACAAAGTCTCTCTCTCTCTCTCTCTCCCTCTTTCTCTCTCTCACTTTTTCCCTCTCCCTCCTCCGAACTGTTTGCACTCCTCTGCTCAATCCGCTGTGTTTTGTTGAACTTCTGAAGTGCTCCCAATTCAGTCGCTGTATCTTCTGAAGAAGTGGAACATTAGCTAATGAGAAATGTCAGTGGAGAAATGTAAAATGTCATTATCCATCCCTTTTAACCACGTTTCTTATGCACACGTGCCTCTCTCTTTCTCTCTTTCCCTCTCTCACTCCAACATCGTGCCACTGCCACGAAGGTCAACCCAAAGCCGAGCAGGTGCCCGATGACGCGTAAATGCTCATCAGGAAGCATTTGAAAGCAGCTGTTTAACACCTGGCTGCTTACAAAGACTGAACTTTATCTGCTGGGGACACGCACCTAGACGAGCAGTCCCTTCCAGCTATGCTTTGTGAAATATATGGTCTTAAATGGCCATGCGTCACATCGCCCTGTGGCGAAACGAGCTGGAGTCTGCGGGAAATGGTTCTCTAGAAGGGGCGTGGTCCGTAAATTAGCTCAAAGAGCGCAGCTTTCAACACCTCTGCCTCTACCGCAACGTCAGCCTAATTAACGGCTGGATCACAAATCAGTTCTTGAAAAATCTCAGCTTGCCCTTGTAGCAACGCTCTGGTCTCGCTCTAATTATTGCCTGCCTCGGCTCTTCGGGGAGCATCCACTTCTCCATCATGAAACTCCTCTTCGGCTAATGCGGTTCGCGTCTGACGCCCCTATAAATACAGCAGTGCATGATCGTAAGAGGGCGAATGCTAGAGCGCCGTGAGTATTATTGGCCTGCGTGGTAGGCCGTCACTTCCGACCTGAGTTAAGAGAGTACTCGTGTGTTAAGAGGGTCTAATGGTTCTGCACGGCAGCGCTAAGCAGCGCTGAGCGTTCCACCGGCCTGTCGCGCTCCATGAGCTGTCTAGACCTGTTGATGGGCCCTGATTGGTGATCCCTCGCTCCCTCGGATCACGGAGAGATCTTTAATAGCCCGCTCGGAGTCCAGGACGCAAGGCATTATTTCCTCAGTCGGCTTTGGCCTTTCTGATTAAATTAAATGGTAAATTATAAATGAGGCGGCTGGGTTTAGCTCAGCTCCTCCATAATGATCTCATGGCTGGATCTCCATTATCTTGTAATTCTTTTGCCCTTCATTTAGTCCATATAAGGGGCGATAAAGAAAGTTAAGCAGAGTGAGTGATGTATACCACCGAACCCTATGCAGATGATGCTTTTGTATGTTCATTCCGGCCCACTGTTAAAAAGATGTGACCTCACAAGGGTGCAAAACACCTGCATATTTTCCATTGTTCGTGCCGCTGATTGTAGTGATATAAACTGAATTGTATGACAAGGCGCCTCAAGCAGATTCGTTCTTCACTGAATATTTGTCAGAACTCAGTTCAAGGATTTATTTATGCACATCACTTATTTAAGGGAACGATGTGTTTTTAGGATCAGTTGACCAAATGGGAGATTAGTTTCCCCGTCAGTCGTGAAAATAGTGAAAATTCATCCACAGCCCTCCAGGTGGCAGCCCAGCTGTTTCCTGTCATGGGTCTCAACATGCAAATGTAATAAGAATCTGGTTTCCACATAGTCTTTCCATAACTGGGTTGTGCGTTTTCTGAAGTGATCATATTGTCAGTGCTATCCTGCAGCAAGATGCTGAACCGCACTCCCGCCGCCAAGTTCCAGTCCTAATCTAACACGTTTCAGCTAATCAAGGTCTTCAGGAACATTCGAAAATGAAAGCCAGGTGTGTTCGATTACAGTTGGAGCTGAACTCTGCGGGATGGTAGATGCTTGGCCCACCCGCGGTGCAGTAATCAATAGATACCCGCCTGGTCGCCACTGGATTGAACTAGGTGTTTGGCGACGCGCAGAAATTCACCCTGCTAATCGCTAGGACTGCTGCAGCTAAAGCGTATGAGGACATTGTGTGAATGTCTGCTGTTGTACTTTCAGGACTGCTCTCGGACACCCTCTCCTCTGGCTTGCAGCTGTTTTCAATTGGTGCCCAAATGCAACCCAACTTCCCACCCACCCTCTGGTGAAAGAGGTTAAAAGGGAAAAAAGAAAGAAAAGAAAGGGAGGGTGGCCTATGATGAAAAGATAGGGCCACTCTGAGGCCACGTTCAAACGCAGAGGAGCCTGACAGGCCGGAAAAGCCTGGTGGGTAATGAGGAAGAGTCCCGGTGGCACATCTGCGCTGGTTTGAACCTACGGACTGGTTATAAAAGCACAGCTTACAGTGTCCTTTCAAGCCGGCTTTAGGAGTGATTTGATGGCCCACATTGTGGTGATTCTTAACAGATCCTGCACATTTAAAGGGACAAGACCCATCTTCGTCGACAGACAGCTGCTTATGGTAGATAGAGGAATCTGAGCTACTATGTGGGAAGAAGGCAGAACATTTCAATTCAGAAATATTGTGATTTCAGTTCAGAGAGGGTGCAAAAACAAGCCAGTCTACTTTGCTGGCTTTAACACCAAGCATATTGGATATGGTGAAAATTATCTTTAGCATTAAAAGATAACCTTGATGAACCTCATGTGACCAGCACTTTGTCAAGTTACCTGCTTTCTTGCTTTCGTTTTGTGGTTTTTGATGATAAAAAAGACATGTCAAGGCACAAAATGCCTAGAAGTAGTGCTGTTTTGTCCTCTTCTAACTATCCATAATAGTCTAGGAGCAAGCTCAGCTGTTGCTAGGGCTAGCTGCTGTATTCCTTTTGATGAAATTCCGTTTTAAAATTACAGTTTCCATTGATGGCTTTCTTCATAAGAGTTAATCACCAAAGTACACTGAGTCAAGACATCATTTGAAAACAAAACACACAGCTGATACTGGCAGTAATTCAGTAGACCATGCTGGACAGGATGGGAGACCTGTGGAGAAATCAATGAGCAGCAAACTAACAAAAGTAACAGCAAAGGGGAAAGCTCCAGTCTCCCTTGAGAGCCTACACAAGTCCATCATATCTGTCTGTAAATATAATATGAACAATATATGCACATGGCCTCATTGGGTAGAATAAGTAACTGGACATTGGTGATGAAAACTGTCTGTCTGTCTGTCTGTCCTTATTGTTGTATATGAGCTAAATCTACTGTGTGTTCATGTTTTCCAGCAGAAGCTCTGGTGTAATTGAAACAATCACGGTATTCGAGGGGCATTTTCATGTACATAAAGGGTCAAAAAAGTGTCCGAAACCCAACAACATATAATGTGCCATCTGTTAAATCAGCGCGCTGCATTCTCATTAACTTCAAACAATCTGGAGCACCTCAAAGTGTTTGTCAAGAAGTAATATTTACCAGGGGGCAGAGACTGAGTAATTGATATCACTGCCACTAACTTTTGGGGAGAACATATGGGCTCACGTCTGCAGTCAGTCTTCGGCAGATCCAGCGCCGCTGATGTACGAAGCTTGGCTCGAGCTCCGAGGGAATGGGTGCTTCCTGACATGTTTTTCCTTCCATTACTCATAAAGCTGTTGCTCCTTTTTGACATATTTCCCTCCCTGTGTGTAAATATGAAAAGCAGGTGAAATTCAGCACAGCCTTTGTAGTTTGTGTTTTGTTTTGCTTTGTTTTTTTTAAATAATTTTTTTCTTTGTCTTTTGATTTAACAGGTTTGAAATGATGTTGGTGGGTTTTTGGAATTGTAGCCAAAGCACTGTCTGTGTGTGTCTGTGTGTGTCTGTGTGTGTCTGTGTGTGTCTGTGTGGGCATTGTTGATTGGATGCCAAAGCCTCTATATGTTTTTTTTTTTCCACTTCATGTAACGAAAAAAGGAAACGAAAGCAGATGCATAACAGATCAGAGGAGCAGGCACCGGAGCCCGCTGATGGGCCCGCAAAGCCTTCTAGAGCTGGCAATCTAAGAGGAGACGTGGACATGCCTGAATTCACCGAGGCGTGCTGTGAAAGCATGACTGCTTGATGCTTCGCTGGCCTCTCCACTGTGCAGATGTGCCTGGCCCGGCCTAAGACTCGGCGGATTGAAATGCGGCATATAATTGACTGCCAGGCCTCGAAGGGTTTTGTCTCTCCCGGCCGATCCAGGGAAACCCAGACGACGAGCCGATGCCACGCTCCACCAACAAATAATAGGGGCAAAAAGAGAGCCGATGTAGTCCCTGCCGCCGTTTTACATGCAGTAAGTTTTAATTGCTTGATCTTGAATCCTATTACACCACTCCTGTACCTGTTCTTGTTCCACAGCCCGTATGTTCTCCCAGGATTTGAAATTCATGTACTGTCTGAATCGTCAGTCATACTGACAGCTATGGGGATGGTGGGGGGGGCTTATGAACACACACGCGCACACACACACATGCACAAACACACACGCCCAGCATGTAGCAGTAGGTTCCACCAGAGATACTGCTTACATTAGGACTGATTTCAAAGACGGAAAAGATGACATGACAAACGGTAGGCATAGCCCTGGAAACCCCCCCCCACTCACACACATACACAAACTGGGGTTCTGAAATACGATGATGCATAACGCGACTCAGCTGTCTTTATCCGCTTGTCCCGGTGTGACCCGCTCCGTTTTTCGTCAACACTTCTGGAAAAAACAATATCCGCACGCCACGCTCGGAGTGTAATCCCATTTTGATGCGGAGGAGCACAGACGTTAGTCTCACTGTATTTCCTTCAGTTGTTTACAGAGGTGATGGGATGGGTGAGGGTGGGGGTGTTGGTGAGAGGGGTGCGATATCTGAGCGACAGCCAGGGATGCACTCCTTTCCTGAACCCTCACAGCTGCCCCACCCCGGCCCTCGCTCTGCCGGCATCCTTCGTCATCCCGGGCCTTTGAAGTGCCTCGCTCCTGCTCCGAATCCCCTCTGATAGCCCCTGCTCGCACTGATATGGAGGCTGTGTGGCGGCAGGCGTTTCAGTAAACATCATAATATTCCCTCCATGGCTCCTGAGCAGCCAGGAACTGTCAGTTAAAAGGCACTCCAGACACCCCCCCCAAGTCCCTGTGCTCTGTTTCCTATCTGAGAGCAGATACAACCTTAACTCCATAAACTGTGGTCTTGCTGTTATATCTTATTAATACTTAATGATTTAATATTCACTTACTGATATGAATTATTAAATAATAACAATTAAACTATTATGTAAGTCATGGAGGCCTGTATATGGGAAGTTAGAGTTTAAAGGGTCAGTTAATGCCGTTTTTTTAATGCCACTTTTACCTATTTTGTGTAAAAGTGCAGCTGGAATCATCAGGATTTTCAAGAACTCTAGATGAAACAGATATGGCCTTCTTGTAATTAAAAGTGAAAACAGGTTGAATAGAAAATGGAGCGCATGCATGAGTTCTGACTGTTACAGGCTTCACAACTGCTTAATCCCTGACACCGTCGCTTGGCTTTCCGAGGCTATTCCGTACGAATGCATTGAACAGTGCTGCCGCTTTAATAACTTCTCTTTCACCTCTGGCCCATTCATTTTCTCCTCTGAAGGCAAGAGTGTTTTCGGTCCTGTTTAAAGGAGCAGTTCAGCTAAAATCAAATGCACACAATTTTCCATTTTCTCCACATGTAGTGAATCAGCCGAGACATGATTTGAGTTCAAACATAGTTTACAACTGTAGCTGAGAGATTCATGTTGCTAATAAGCACTAAAAGTCAATAGTCACCCAAATAATGTATGTAAATATATCCAGAAAACTATTTTGTTTCTCAAAAGTTGTATTTTATATTTCATATATACTACTGGTCAAAAATTTTAGGACACCCCAGTGTTTCAAGCTTTTTTTTTTTTATTCAAACAGTTAAAGTCCAGTGAATAGCATGAAATGGTACAAAGCACAGTGCTGAACTGTGAGAGGTTAAAAAGGTGAGGTTACTCAGAAGTGGGGAATAATTCTGCAGCTCCATGCAGGACCTCTGGTCTGTGCCGAGTCGGTCGGTTCGTCCTACAGCAA